>QLTV01001160.1:225578-236915 GCA_003457575.1 Thermophis baileyi | reverse complement strand
GGCGAACCTGTGCAAAGGTCCCCCTAGCTACAGCTGTCAGATGTTGATCTAATCTTAGCTGTGAGTCTAGGAGGACACCCAAATTGCAAACCCGTTCTGAGGGGGACAATTTCTCTCCCCCCAGAACCAAGGAAGACAAGGATGGACAGTCTTTAGGAGGTAAGACCCACAGCCACTCAGTCTTGTCTGGGTTAAGTCTGAGCCTGTTGACGCCCATCCAGACCCTCACAGCCTCAAGGCACCGGCACATCACATCCACTGTTTCACTGAATTGACGCGGGGTGGAGATATATAGCTGGGTATCATCAGCATATTGCTGATACCTCGCCCCGAATCGTCGGATGACCTCACCCAGTGGTTTCATGTAGATATTAAACAGGAGGGGAGAGAGGACCGAGCCCTGAGGCTCCCCACAAACGAGGGGTCTAGGGGTCGACCTCTGTCCTCCTGCTAACACCGACTGAGAATGACCAGAGAGATAGGAGAACCACCGTAACACGGTGCCCCCTAGCCCCAACTCTAGTGCCTCTAGGGAGCTCTCTTTATGAATTAACAGGCTAAATTCAATGTTTCTGCTTTCGCAACAGCAGGAGCTATTCAGGTCTCTGATTGCAACATTGTTTCTTTTCTTTAAGTTGAGTCACACGCCAGTTTGCCTGTGGCTATTATCTGACAGCTTAGAGAAAAGAAAAGAAAAACCCGGAGATGGTGTTCTTTTACTTCTGCGTTTCTTTGCCTGGTTGTTCGGATTTGCCTTTATGATTAGGGGGGGTGCAGAGAGAGGGTTTTGGGGTTGCGTTTTCTCCCCACAAATTCCCACTTTGTGAAAAAAAAAGGTGTTGGTGGCACATCCTTTTTTATTGGCACAAGACTTTAAGGATTTATTTGGTATTTCTTGTCAATTTGGCACATCATCATGGAGACTTGATGAGTGATTTTGTGGGAGTTTCAGAATGTATAGAAGCAAGTCCTTAGGTTGTTAATGCAGAGGGGAAGACATTGATAGAGGCAGCAGAAAAGGATTCCTAAAACACAATGGCTTCCACAAAAAGGGTTTTTAACCAATGTAGGTCAGGTAGCCAAGACAGGAGGCCAGATAGATTGAAAAGAAATTTGTCATATCCAATTACTTCTGTTAATTTTCTTAATTGTCTGATGTCATTTTCTATGAGTTGGGATTCTTTGGAAAGATTGAAACAACACATTCTCAGTTGCGATTGGCTGGAGCATGTATATGTGGGTATTGACTTCCGTTGCTAGGAGACTGAGTTGTAAAAGTTTTCTGGTCACGCCCCTCTGCTTAGCTGGCTTCTTCAGTTTTTTTACGACACAGTAAGCAAGGAGACGTGTTTTACAATCAGCTCCAGCTAATTGAGGTCTATATCTCACAGTGTGGGTGTATTTTGTTTTTCTTTTTATCTCTAATCAACGAGAGGCAGGCTAAGATCACAGCAAGCAGATTCTCCGTTGGGGCGGGTTCCTGTGGTCTCGTGTTTGCCGCTGGTGGTGAGCTGGGCTTCCCCCGGTACTCCGGGATGACCGCTGCCACCCGAAGATTTTTATGTTGGCTAGATGAAGCGGTTCCGAAGTCGTGAGCCGCTGCAGGGCCACGCTTCGATGAGGGCTGTCTCCGTGCCCTGTTGGTTATGTTTGGACTCGTTTCTTGTATTTGCGGCCGGCTGCATCGTGGCGACGCCATTTTGGATCGGGCCGACTCTCAGCTGAGAGCGACCATTTTGTTTTTGCCATTTGAAACTTTTTTACTGAGGGTGCCTGCAGGGTCGTTTCCTCCGCCCTCAGAGCATTTTGGAGTCTTGCTTTCTCATAATTCTTCAGTTTCACCTTACTATTTTGCCTGTTGGCTGTGTTTTTTTCCTTTTGACCTGATTTTATTTTCATCTTCTGCAGGGAGGTGATCTCCAGGTTCAAGATGGCTGACCGTTCCTCCTCTAAGAAGTCTAGTGAGGACAAGGGGGTTGGGAGATCCACCCCAAGGGCTTCTAGATCTGCCTCAAAAGGGGAGTCTGCCCACAGCAGGTCTAAATCTCCTGCATCCTTTAAGTCTTCTGCTGCTGCAGATAGGGATGCAGAAAGGAGACAAAAAGCATTAGACCGTCAGTGTGCTAAAGCTGCCAGGTTGGCTGAGGTTCCAGAGGCTGAGGAGTTATCTCCAGACAGGATAAGGTCACCTCTACCTGAATTGTCTCCCCAGGTGCTTGGTGAAGGGCACTTATCCTGTCCTCAGGGGGACCCAGTGGAACAGGAACCCATTGCTTCTGTCCCCCCTTACAGGGAGGAACATTTTTTACCTTTGGCCTTTGTATCAGAGCCTACTCCTACACCTGTAGTTTCCTCTAGGCCTGCAGCACCAGAGGCAACCTTCACTCCAACTTCTGCAGGGCTCCGTTATGGAGAGGGCCAGGGACCCGCTGTATCCCAGGATTTGGGCCAAATTATAGCACAAGCCATTTCTCAAGGTTTTGCTACAACTTTTAGGCATTATAGTCATATACAATCTCTGTCCCCTCGGACGGATCCACGATTGCCCATGCACCAGGTATTGGGCAGGGAACGTACCACTCCAACTCCCTCTTCGGCCTATAGCGAAGAGTCAATCAGGGAGGAGGGGGAGATAGATGATCAGAAGTTCTCTCATGATGAAGGGATACTCCCGGACAGACCAGCCTTTACGGGTCTTTTCCGTCTTCCTCTGTTCAAATCCTTGTTGTATAAGGCCATTGCTTCTGCCAACATGGAACAGTCTACTGCCCCCTCAGAGGCCCCGTCTGGTCAGGACCCTCAGGAGGGTTTGTTTTCCGAGCCTATTGTGGAGGAGCTTGCAATTCCTTCTCCAAAATTGTTTCTGGACGTTGTTCAGCGCCCATGGCCTAGTCCCAGTTCTCTCACTGCCCCTAGTAATGTGGATCGCAAGCTTTATGGTGCTGCTCAGGCTATGGAGGACCTTTTGCAACTTCCCCTGGTTGATGCTCCTGTGGTGGCCTTGTCTTCTCCCTCTCTGTTGACCACTGATGCAAGTGAGGCGCTCAGGGCGGAGGAGAAGAAGGTTGAAATGATGTGCCGTAAGATTCATCAGGCGGCTGCCTGGGCCATCAGAGCATCTTCAGCCGCTTCCTTCTTCAATAGATCCACCATAATCTGGCTGCGTCAATTACAGGCCAGGTTGCCTCCTGAGGACACTCGCTTGCGCCATGACATCAACAAGATTATTGCGGCCACCGAGTATTCGGCTGATGCTACCTTGAATGCCACTAAGTTTGCTGCTAGGGCTCTAGCATCTAATGTGTCTTCACGCCGCCTTCTGTGGCTCCGTCATTGGCAGGCCGATCTGCGCTCTAAGTGGCGTTTGGCATCGGCCCCCTACAAAGGGGGTAATTTATTTGGCGAGGTTCTAGATCCCATCCTGACCGAAACCAAGGACAAGCGGAAGGTGCTGCCATCACAACAGAGGCGTCCAGATCGTAGAGCGGCTCCCTATGGGCAGAGGCAGTCATACCGTCAGTCCGACTATTCCTACCAAGCCCCACCTTATCAACGTACGTATACGCAGGGTTCTGAGCATACACAGGACAGACCTGGTAACCGTGACGGGCCGTCGATCCTTTCCATCCAAGCGGCCCTTTCGAGGAAGCTACACCAGGTCCTTCCGCAGGGGTAAGTGACCCCCACTCTGACCTTCCCATTGGCGGGCGTCTGCAACATTTTGCAGCCCATTGGGAAGACACCTCGTCTGATGCCTGGGTCCTCAACACCATTCGATTCGGCCTCAAACTTGAGTTTGATTCCCCACCCCCCTCTCGTTTTCTTCAATGTCCTGTTTCCAGGAACTCTCAAAAGAGATGTCTGATGGACCTGGAGATTCAACATCTGTTACAGATCCAGGCCATAGAACAAGTTCCTGCTTCTGGATCTGGAGATTCGGCATCTCTTACAAATCCAGGCCATCGAACCGGTTCCTGAGGGGCAACTGGGCCTGGGGTTTTATTCCATTCTTTTTCTCGTACCCAAGAATTCGGGGGGGGGGGGTGGAGGGGGATTCTGGATTTGAAGAAACTCAACCGCCATGTGACTTACCGGCGCTTTAAAATGCAGTCTCTCCAAACCATTTTGGGTTGCATTCGGGCAAGGGATTTTTTGTCGTCTGTGTACCTGAAGGAGGCCTATCTTCATGTCCCTATCCACCCTGACCACAGGAAATTTCTGAGGTTCATGTTTGCAGGCCGTCATTTTCAGTACAGGGCTATGCCTTTTGGCCTCTTGTCGGCCCCTAGGACCTTTACCAAGATCCTGGCAGTGGTGGCTGCATCTCTCAGGGCCTTGCCTGTCAGGGTTTTGTGTTATCTCGACGATATTTTAATTCAGTTGTCTTCCCCCCTTCAGGGGACGGTGCATATCCAGACCGTCATCAGAACCCTCCGGGACCATGGGTTCTCGGTCAACCTAGAGAAGAGCCACCTCACCCCCTCCACTCGCCTCCTCCATCTCGGGGTGATAATAGACTCCGAATCCTGCCGGGTTCACCTTTCCCAGGACAGGCGAGACAGTATTCGGAGCTTGGTGGGTCAGGTTCGTTCACTCCGCCCAGTGCCACTGGACACGTTGTCTTGCTTCTGGACAAGATGCTTTCGTGTATCGCCATAGTTCTGTGGGCTCGCCTTCACGCCAGGTCGCTTCAGTGGTTCCTGTTGCCACACCAGAGGGCGGGCAGGGCGCATTCCAGGCGGTTGGTCCGTCTACCTCCGCAGGTTCGCAGGTCACTGGCCTGGTGGACCTCCGACGCCCTAGCCGCCGGGTGCGTTTTCAAGGAACCCCCCAGGTTGACGGTCACCACGGATGCCAGCTTGTTCGGCTGGGGAGCTCACTTGCAGGAGCAGATGATCCAGGGCAGGTGGTCACCGGAGGAAGCCCGCAACAGCATCAACTGGCTGGAACTGCAGGCCATTCATCTGGCACTGCGGCATTTTCAGGCAGAGGTTCGAGACCACCACGTGCTGATCCTGACAGACGATGTGGCAGCGAAGGCCCATGTGAACCGGCAGGGGGGTACTCACGCCTTTTGATGAGCGAGGTGGAGGCGCTGGGCAGTTGGGCAGAGGCCAATGTTTTGTCTATCAAGGCGGAGCACATCTCCAGGAAGTTGAACCTCCAGGCGGACTGGCTGAGCAGGACCACCATCGATCAATCCGAATGGCGTCTGCATCTGGAGTTGTTCGAGGAGATGTGCCGGCGTTTCGACAGACCGGTGGTGGACCTGTTCGCTCGGCCGTCCAATGCCCAGCTTCAGAGGTTCTTCTCCAGGTTCCTGGAGCCCGGAGCGGAACAGGTCGATGCCCTTCACAGTCCCTGGCCTCCGGGGCTTCTCTATGTCTTCCCCCCCTTCCTCTTCTTCACAGGGTGATCCGGAAGGTGCTAGAGGAATGTGCGGAGGTTCTCCTCATCGCCCCGCACTGGCCCAGACGCCCGTGGTTTGCGTACCTGATCAGCCTCTCGGTGGCCAGGCCGTGGAGAATTCCAGACGACAGGATCGCTCTGAGCCAGGGGCCCGTGGTGCATCCAGACCCGCAATGGCTGCAACTGACTGTCTGGCGCTTGAGCGGGAGATCCTGAGAAGGGAGTTTCTGCCTGATGACGTGATCGTGACCATCCAAGTATCTAGGCGTCCTTCAACGACCCGCATTTACGATGCCACTTGGACGGTGTTTTGCACTTGGTGTGCTGGCAAGGGTCTCGATCCTGTTGGGGCTTCGGTCCGGCGGGTCCTGGAATTTCTGCAGGCAGGGCTGGTTAAGGGGTTGGCTCCCAACACCCTCCGTAGACAGGTAGCGGCCTTGGCCACGGTCTTGGCAGGGGAGGGAGGTCAGCTCCTTGGTCGTCATCCTAGGATTAGGAGTTTTCTGCGGGGGGCAGCCAATCTTAAACCCCCCGTATTTCACCGATATCCTTCTTGGGATTTGTCTTTAGTTCTTCAGGCGCTCACTGGTTCCCCTTTCGAGCCCCTCAGGTCTAACAGTTTGCGTCTTTTAACTTTGGAGGTTGTTTTTCTAGTGGCAATCACATCTGCCAGGAGGATATCTGAATTGGCTGCTCTGTCAGTGCGTGCAGATCTTTGTATTTTTCACACTGACAGAGTTGTTCTACGGTTGGACCCTTCTTTTCTTCCCAAGGTGAACTCTTGGTTCCACAGGGCCCAGGAGATTGTTTTGCCAGACTTCTGTCCCAGTGCGTCTCATCCCCGGGAGCGTCGTTGGCACACCTTGGATGTTCGGAGGGCCCTTCGCAGGTACATCAAACGTACCGAGTCCTTTAGACGGACAAAGGCCTTGTTTGTTAGTTATCAATCTTCCTCCATGGGTAGGAAGGTTACCCCGTCTTCTATTGGGGGTTGGCTAAGGGCTTGTATTGCTACGGCCTACCAGTTGAGTGCTACTCCCCTCCCGGGTCGTATTACTGCCCACTCTACCAGGAGTGCGGCTACTTCGGCTGCCTGGTCCACTCAGGCTTCTATCCTTGACATCTGTAGAGCAGCTACTCCCCCTCTCCCTTTGTGCGTCACTATAAGATTGATGTTTATGCTTCTGCTGAGGCTTCTTTTGGCAGGAGGGTCCTTCAACAGGTCGTTTCCACCCCGCCCACTTTGGACCGGGAGGTTCTCCACCCACAGGGGACTTAACTTGGGCATGTCCCACATGTGGATGCTCCAGCCAATCGCAACTGAGAATGAATGTTGGTTCTTACCTGACACATTCCTTCTAGTTGCTTGGCTGGAGCATCCACTCCCTCCCGAGTTAGTTGGTTTAGCGGTCCTGTGCCCAGGGTGGCTGCCTTGGTTCATAGGTACTTTCCTTGCCTGTTATCTTCGTCGCAAAAAACTGAAGAAGCCAGCTAAGCAGAGAGGGCGTGACCAGAAAACTTTTACAACTCAGTCTCCTAGCAACGGAAGTAAATACCCACATGTGGATGCTCCAGCCAAGCAACTAGAAGGAACGTGTCAGGTAAGAACCAACGTTCATTTTCAATGGACTAGTTCAAATGACTGCATAGATTAAGTGTGATAGATGAGGAAACTCTGGTATAGTTTCTCAGTTATTATCCAGACTATAAAACATCAGTTATCTTTCTTAAGGATCATTTTCAATTCCTTACTTTTCCCATTTGTAATGTTTAGACTAGGATTGGAAGAAACTCTCTTTAAAATGGTTTGTCAGTTCCTATGTTGTTTTATGTAGTAACAGACCACATAAACATTAATCTAGCTTTTTTATAATTGAGATCTATTTGTCATGGGGGTCTTTTTCATTGCTAGATATATAATTAACAAGCTTACACCACAGCTACCGGTATTACAGCTTCATGCGAAAACATTCAATGGGAGTTCCTACAGCATACAGTGGGTATAAAAAGTCTACACACCTCTGTTAAAATGCCAGTTTTTTGAGAAGTAAAAAAATCAGAGCAACATAAAGCACTTCAGAATTTTTTCCACCTTTAATATAACATATAAGCTGTGCAATTCAATTGAAAAACAAACTGAAATCTTTCAAGGGGGGGAAATAACAATAAAAATGTACAATAACGTGGTTGCATGAGTGCACAGCTGTGTTGACAGTCATCAACAAGTGGAGAAAATATGGCACAACAATCATATAACCAAGAACTGGATGTCCCTCCAAAATTGATGAAAAAAATAAGAAAACTGGTCCCAGAGGCTGCCAAGAGGCCTGCAGCAACATTAAAGGAGCTGCAGGAATTTTTGGCAAGGACTGGTTTTGTACTAAAAATCCATATTCCTGGCGGACTTCCTCTCAAGATGGCTGCTGCACAGTAAGAGTTTATTTTCTCTCTTACGATCTGTTGATTTCATTGCCAAAGCTGGTTCTTTGGCAGTGCTGCTCCATGGTTTTGAATGGGAACACTTAGGAATAACCCAAGATGACTTTTGGCCGATCGTGGACCCAGTTGGGAAGGGGGGTCTTGAAGATTCCAATTCCCTCTGGAAGCCATTGAAAAGTCACTGGGCGTATACACCTTCCTGTCAAGTAGTTTCATTTTCTAAGCATGCCTGAGCTTTAACTTTAACTTTTTAAATTTATGGTTTAATTTTGCTTTTTGCTTTAAAAGTTGACAAGCAGTTGAATGCTGATTTATTTCAACCCCTTGCTAGACTCTAATTGCCCCCCCCCCCATTCTTTGTGATATATGTAGTTCTGGATAACCTCTGTCCCATCCGAATGGAATCACGGAGGCGTTGGGGGCAGTGAAGAGCCTTCAGACTCTCACCACTGGATCTCTATTTTTTGAATTTGCAAAATATCTGGAATTTATTTCTATTGATTTTTTTCGTATAACCTTGGATTGAAATACAGAGGAAAACATACTTTCTTTGTTCCCGGATCAAGTTTCACTAAAATGGCTGAACAGTGGCTGAAACCTAAGAAAGGAGAGTGGGGGTTTATGCAGCTTTTAGCTGTATTTCTCTTTTAAAAACTTGATGACACCTTAATGATTTTGCAAAATATGTTAGGGCATGGAGCTTTGATTAATGATACACAAAAGGATTCAGTTCCAGACTAAAGAAACATTTTTATGGCTGGAGAACTAACAAAGTGGATTTCATCTGTTGCTCCGAAGTTTAACTCCTACAATATCAGGACTGTGTCTCAAAGGGGAAGTGATAAATTCCTTTCTTCGACAAAGATTGAGGGAAACTGGATGGATTTATTACAGTTAACTGGTAACTACTTCTATCTGGGCTTTGATTGGAAGATAAAACTTATTCTGGAGACTGAATCTATTATATTTAATTAAACAACAATTGATAAGTGATGGCATTAAGAAGCAAACATGGATATTTGATCAAGGACAAATTATAACTTTTGGGATGACTTGGGATAGATAAGATGCATTGGCAAACTTTCTATGAGTGATTTACAATAACAGTTTGTTAACAGAGTTTTGAAACTTTAACTTTGTTTTGCTTTAGCATTATTATTTTTCCTGTTAACTACTTTGCCACTAATCATCTATATATATAAAAGCCAAATACCACTCACTCATCACAAAATCTCCAGAACTGTAAAGCCTACAAACTTGAAACTTGGCACGTATGTTCCTCTTGGCTTCTAGGTGCTTGCTAAGAAAGGATTTTTCGAAATGACCATCAGATCATTAGTATTTCTTATACAGTATTATATTAACACGCTCTGATGCTAAGGAGTTAGACATTCTACTCCCCCTCCCCACCTGAAAAGAACTCTGTTCCAACTGCCAGTTGCCTTATATTAACACGCTCTGATGCTAAGAAGTTACACATTCTACATAAATTTTCAAGCTTTAAGTGTCAATGTATCAAGCCCGATCATAACTACTCATTAATTTTCAAGCTTTAACTGTCAATTTATCAAGCCCGATCACATAGTTTCGTAGCGAAGCACGGGTATCCAGCTACTAGTATAACATATAGAAGTGTTGGAAGTAATGTCCTGGATCGTTCCCAGCTGGGAAAAACCACGGAGGTAGAAATGAATTGAATTTCGAAGCAGCTGCTTGAAAGTAGGATTCTTTAATTCAGGAAGGCAAGAAGGGTAGTGACACAGATCAAGCGTTCCTGGGTTGCAAGCCGGCCTTGTGTTGTAAGTGTATGGTTTTTTATACTTGTTTTCCCTTTGAGGTTTGTGCAGTTTGATGGGATTTTGTGTGCCTCCTTTGTGTATGTGATTGCTTTGAATTCTGTCTTCCTGCCTTAATGGTTTAATGCTGTTCCTGTGCTTTGTCTTTCCTATCCTGAGGGATAATCTTGTCAGAGAGGAGGAAGGGGAGTTCTAGTGTGCTTTAGTAAGTTATTGTTAGTCTGATACTTAGTATTTGCAGAATGTGCTTCATAATCCAATTATTGTTATTGTTATTGCCAGTATTAGCCTTCAGCGATAGCCTAGACAAGTGATGGCGAACCTATGGCACGTGGAGCCATATCTGAGGGCACGCGAGGCGTTACCCTATGTCAGCTCCAGCGCGCATGCACACGCTGGCCAGCTGATTTTCGGCCTTCTTTTCGGCCGTTTTCGCTCTCCCCAGGCTTCAGAAACGCCTCCTGAAGCCTGGGGACGGTGAAAAACGGCCCAACGGGCAAACCAGAAGTTCGCTTCTGAACTTCCGGTTGGCCCGGATGGCCGTTTTTCACTCTTCCCCAGGCTTCAGAGGGCTTTCCTGAACCATGGGGACGGCGAAAAAGAACCCAACGGGCCTACCGGAAGTCCAGAGGCTTCAGTAAGGCCTGTGCACATGCGTGGGGGGGCAGAGCGGGGGGTTGTGCGCATGCGTGGGGGGCAGCGCGGGGGTTGTGCGCATGTGTGGGGGGGAGGGCATTGCATTATGGGTGTGGGCACACGCACGCACCCTTTTGGTACCCGAGCCAAAAAAGGTTTGCCATCACTGGCCTAGACCTTCTGTTTGCCTTTCCTTTCTGTTAACGAGCCTTAATAGCTTCTGGCCGCAAGCCCGGATTTTCAATCTAGTTTGGTATTTCTGTTAAGGAGCCTTAACAGCTCTTGGCAACCTTCCCGGAATTTCAATTACCCAGTACTTTCGCTTCAGGCTTTCTAATAGGGAAAAGGCTGTACTTGGGTTTTTTATCTGTACTATTCTTTGAGGTTCTTGGCACTGTTTTCGTGGAATGTCTCTGTCTTAGTGGAGTATACTTCCTACAGAACAAAAGGTCAATAATTTGCAGTTAGAGTTAGTAGTTTAAAGAGGGCCTGTTTCGCAAGGAGTGGGAATTAAGCAGGGGTGAAATGCTCCCGGTTCAGGCGTGCCTGCCGGTCGTCGGAGAGCCAGTAGCGACGGCAGCGCTAGGCTTCGCCCACCCGCCCGGACGCCGCCATTTGGGTTCTTTTACCCTCTGCGACTTCCTACAGAACAAAAGGTCAATAATTTGCAGTTAGAGTTAGTAGTTTAAAGAGGGCCTGTTTCGCAAGGAGTGGGAATTAAGCAGGGGTGAAATGCTCCCGGTTCAGGCGTGCCTGCCGGTCGTCGGAGAGCCAGTAGCGACGGCAGCGCTAGGCTTCGCCCACCCGCCCGGACGCCGCCATTTGGGTTCTTTTACCCTCTGCGCATGCGCAGAACGCTTTGCGCATGCGCAGAGGGTAAAAGCACCCAAATAGTGGCATCCGGGTGGGTGGGCGGCGCCTCGCGCTACCTTGGTGACCGGCTCTACGGTGACCGACAGGTACGAGCGAACCAGGAGCATTTCATCCCTGCTCATTCCCCAGGTGTGCCTTGTGAAGATGGGTGGGGCACTCTTCTCCCGCGTAGCCTGCTCAGTCT
>QLTV01001160.1:196190-211057 GCA_003457575.1 Thermophis baileyi | reverse complement strand
CTGGCAACTTGGTAGAACGCCCACCTCCTTCCTTGCAGGTGCAGGACAAAGGATGACCTTTACAATCTAGAAGGAATTTGTTATGGCTACATGCAGACATCCCTCATGCAACTGCCCCTCCCAAATTCCCATAGCAAAGAATACATTTTAAACTAGCATAAAGTGTGGCAGGCCAAAGATCCAAAGAAAATGGCTTCGGCCTGACACCCAGAGGCTCGAGGAAAGCCTCCGGAGCCCAGGGAGGGCAAAAACCCCCCCCCCCCCGTGGTGCAGGAGGCCGACTAGGCCACGCCCACCATGGCCACGCCCACCCAGCAACCGGGCAGAGAACCCCTTGCTAAAATTTTTGAAGCCCACCCCTGTTTGCAACTCTTCTTAAATTACCAGTGGGATTGCCACTTCCTCTTGTTTCATTGTTAGCTAATACAATCTGATAACCACTACTGTTTTGTCATGTTGTGTTTGTAATTGTTTTTACAAATAGAGATTTCCCAAAGGTGCTTTTTTCAAATAGCAACTGGACTTTCTTGACCTTTTCTTGAAGATGTTTTGCTTCTCCTCCAGCGTCTTCAAGAAAAATCAAGAAAGTCCAGTTGCCATTTGAAAAAAAGCACCTTTGGGACAACCATGACCTGGATGACTGAGAATCTCCATAGACAATAAATTCGGATGTTGTGACTGTATACAAAGATATGTGGTCATGGCATCTTTCCAGAGTTGTATCTAAGGATAAATGCAAATAAACCACCTAGCTTTGTGTTCCATTTGGCAGTCCAAATTTGGCTTAAACTTTTTTCTTGAGTATCTTGTGACATTTGATTGAGCGTCTGTCTGCACATACTTCAGACAAGGTCATTGAAAAAAAAGTTGCACTCCTATGTACATTTACTCTATGAAACAAACATTGGTTCCTTAACTCAGGACTTTCCTCCCTTCCTCAAATTTCAATGTTGGAAAAACTGTTTCTGGAGGAAGTAGAATAGTGAGATCTGATTTGATGTACACAACGGCTTTTGTTGTAGACAAAACTGATTTCATTTGAAATCTGGGAGAGAAGGTAATTCATATGAACTGAGTTTATGATGTTGGCTTTCTATCAAGTCTTTAAAAAAAAATTGTCAAAAAATGACAAAAATACAACAGAAAAAGGGAAAAGGAAACAAAGTATTATATATTGTTATAACAGTAAACAGTCTCAATAACTATCGTGCTTTTTTAAACTTACTGTATTTTGAGGGTAAAGGTTTGTTCGCCGAGCTTGTGGGTTGATTTCCGAGCATTTCATTACCAGGCTAAACTCTTCAGCAGAGTTTAGGGGATGTAAGTGTCAGTGTTCTTCTGTTGATAAGGGCTTTGTGTGGTCAGTAGGTCTTGTGATGGTGAGGTCCCATCAGGTGAAGGTCTTGTGATGGGTCAGGTATGGGTGTGTCAAATGTCATCCTTCATCCAGAACCAAAGACAAGATACAGAAGGATGAAAGAAACAATGTAATTTACAAAATCAATTGTAACAATTGCAAACAATTCTACGTGGGACAAACATCACATCAATTAAAAACCAGGATCCATGAACACTGGCTAGCAGTCAAATGCCATGATCCCAAATGCTTAATCTCTACCCACACTGACACCAAACAGCACCAGTTCGATTGGAGCAACACAAAAATAATCGGTCACGCTACCACCTGCCACGCTCATGAGTTCATCGAAGCCTGGCACTCCACAAGCAATTCCATCAACAGACACATCAACCTACAACGAGCCTACGAACCCCTCAAAATCCAAATCAACCACACAGCCAACCAGAGAGGGCACCGACCCTCAACCAACCCATGCAAGCCCCCTCCCACCAGCACGTCACCTCCCAATAACCCTCAACTGACAAAACCTACCCATCACAAGACTCTCACTGGTGACTCACACCTGACCCATCACAAGAACCTCACTTGACACACCCACACCTGACCCATCACAAGACCCTCACCTGATGGGACCTACTAACCACACAAAGCCCTTATCAACAGAAGAACACTGACACTCCCTAAACTTCGCTGAAGATGTTACCTAGCCTGGTAACGAAATGTTCGGAAACCAACCCACAAGCTCAGAGAACAAACCTTCATCCTCATCCTACACCTGAGCTACAGATATTTGCCACTATTACTGTATTTTGTATAAATGAGTCCCATAATTCATTATGCTTGTCCATACAAAGCCTATGTTTATAGGCAATCTGCCCTTAGGTGGTAAGTATAATAAGGTCTTTGATCCATTGAGTGAATGGGGGCATACATTTATCTTTCCAATGCTGCAATATCAGTCTTTTAGCCATAGTAAGGGCACAGAGAATCTATTTACATTGTCCAATTGTCAAATTCCATGTACTAGGTATGTAATTCAAGAGAATATTATCCTCTGAAAATTGTACTTCACACTTCACACTGCCACATTTATATACAGGTAGTCCTTGACTTATGACCATTCATTTAATGATGGTTTGGAGTTACAGTGGCACTGAAAAAGTGACTTACGACCCATCCTTGAAATTATGACTATTGCACCACCCCTGCGGTCATGTGATTGTGATTTGAGAGTTTGGCAACTGGTGTCTCATTTACGTCTAGTTGCAGCACCCTGCAGTCAAATGATCGTGATTTGTGACCTTCCCAGCCAGCTTCTGACAAGCAAAGTCAATGGGGAAAGCCAGATTCATTTAGCAACCATTTGATTCACATAATGACCACAGTAAAATTGTTGCAAAATTGGGTCCAGTCATGTGATGACTCATTTAACAACCTCATCACTTAGCAACTGAAATTTCATTTCCAATTGTGGTCGCAAGTCAAGGACTACCTGTAGTCTACTACTTTCTTCCAAAACTTAGTACACTAAGTCTAGGACCTTGTAAAGCATGCATTTTAAAGAAACATTATCCTTATTACATCTCCAACAAAACACTGTCTTAGACAGCCCTTTTCTATACAAACATAGTAGAACTGAATTTATGATCATTTCTTTATATCAAGTCTCAGTATTGGTCCATCTGATCCAGTATTATCCTCTCTGATCTCCAGCTTTTGTGTTTTATGAGCTACTCGGATTTTCTCTATACCCATCTTTTATAATTCTGAATTTAAATACTTGTGAATATGTGGCTTGGGAATACCAAACTAAATTAATTCTCAGCTATGTTAGCATTTCTCAGTGCTCACAATTGATTTAAATTGATAGTCCCAAGCCATGTACTCACAAGTATTTAAAATCAGAGTTATTACATGAACTGAAAAGGCTACATGATCTTGATTTGGATTGAGCTGATTAATGTATTTTCAGACTACTGAGAGACCTAATCAATAGCTGTCATAGTGCTGTCATAAAACTAGGACAGTCATTAGCAGAAAACTTTGACCTTTCTCAAGCAAAAGGCTTACTGGATGTAATCAGTATGCTTATAAAGAAATGGTAACATGCTGTATCATTTGGAATCAAGTTGCTTTGCTCAGCAAACTGCATTTCCAGTCTCAGTATTAAGATAAGAGTCACTCTTCAAACTTTTTTCATTGAAGAGCCGAGGTGGCGCAGTGGTTAGAGTGCAGCACTGCAGGCTACTTCAGCTGACTGCTAGCTGCAGTTCGGCAGTTCAAATCTCACCGGCTCAAGGTTGACTCAGCCTTCCATCCTTCTGAGGTGGGTAAAATGAGGACCCAGATTGTTGGGGGCAATATGCTGACTCTGTGAACCGCTTAGAGAGGGCTGTAAAACACTATGAAGCGGTATATAAGTCTAACTGCTATTGCTATTGCTATTCATAGTATTGACAATTCTATCTTCTGGATTTTTTAACCATATTTTTTATCTCTCAAGGTTAAGAGTGCAATTCCCTTTCCAGTCCTGAGCAGCAAATTTGTTCATGGGAGGAGGAGGTTAAAAATGTCACATTCTCTGCATATTTTGCAAGTCAAGTGGGCTAAATTGCTTCTCTGCCTCTTATTTATGTCTGCACAAAACCTTATGAAAGGAGACAATTGACTGATGTCTTTTAGCATTGTTTTTAAATTTTACAAAAGGACAGGACCACTTTCAGTTTTATTACATTGTCCCCTTCCCCCAATCTGGTGCCCTGCAGTTATGGAGGATTACAGTGCCACTTTACCCTTTCAACATCCATTCCTTATGCTGATGTCAATGGTGGGAATTATAAGGAAAGAAGCAAATTGAAAAGGTCTGTATTACAGAGGGTTGCTTAATGTCTATTTCCCCACTGCATGTTTTTTTCTGCATATCATATCCTAACTTAATGCTTTCAGTTATAAAGAATACTGAGGGTTTTAAAATAGAGGACTGCTTTTATTATTGCACTTGGTGCATTCACCCATCTCCAGACAGATTTAATTTAATTTAATAAGAATTGCATAGTTGTACTGATAACTCTCAGATTTCCTAGCTTATGTGGTCAACAGCAGTGCTAACTGGAATATCCTGGCGTTGTAGTAGTACACCAGGTTGGAAATGGAGAAAATTACCCAGATTTAAAAAAAGATAGATTCCATATACCTTCATTTAGATTCCATATACCTTCATATACCCATATTTTAAAAAAAGATAGATTCCATATACCATAATGCCTTCATTTTTACCCTTCTAGGGGATGAATCAATTTAGGAAAGTACTCTAGGAGATTCAGTTTGCATTTTGTGGTATGTCCCTCAAAGGCCATGGGTGATCTTCTACATCACAAAAATTGTGTACTTGTGCCTTAAGTTATCAGATTCATGTTTTGGGTTCACTAGGACATCAGGAGGAGCCTGTGCCTGTGTGTGGAATGGGATGGGTGGCACAGGTAGTACATAAGCATTTTTGTCTCACACCAGTATATACATTAAATAGGTTATGTGCTGGCGTAAATAATATTTTTGTTTTCTGAAAATTAGTAATTATATTTTTTCCCCTGATTTTCGGGAAGACAAAATCGCTCAACTTCGTTCCCAGTTAGATGCCGGCGTGGTTGCTGGTCCGGTGGAGGCACCTTGGGCAGGTTCTTGCCCTGTTATCTGGGAATGGTTTGACACTGCTGCTCCTGAGGAAGTGGACAGGCGCGCAAGCACCTGTGTTTTAGATCCATGTCCCTCCTGGCTTGTGAAAGCTTCCCGGGAGGTGACATGCCGGTGGATTCTGATAGTGATTAATGCTTCCCTACAGGAGGGGGTGTCATCCCTGAAGCCATTTTGGGAGCATCTTCAGGGCTGCCACAGCAAGGCCGGGTGGAGCTGTGGGAACGTGAGTGGGGAGGTAGAGATAGCTGGGGGATGTGTAGCCAAAATAGCATTCGTTCCCGTGGGAACCATGGACGCTCTACCAGGTGTTGGAAGGGTGTGGACCAAAGCCAGCCGGAGTTGGGACTGCAACCTGATTGGACCATGTGATGGACATGTGACATGGGGGGTAAGGACTTTGGGTTTTGATTTGTGTGGGGGAAACCCTGGGTCTTTCAGAGTTGGGTTTTCACCAGCTGTGCCAATATGACATCCCAAATAAAATTATGCTTTGAGGAAACTCTATGCCTCAGAGTTTTGATTGCCTTGGGGTTGTTACTTGGAACCCTGACAGGGGGTAGTGCCCCAGAACTTTAAGGAAGCTGTGGTCCACCCTCTTCTTAAGAAGCCATTACTGGATTCCACCCTGTTGTATAATTTCCAACCTGTCTCCAATCTTCCCGTTTTGGGGAAGGTGGTTGAGAAGGTGGTTGCATGGCAGCTCCAGAGGTTTTTGGATGAAACGGATTATCTAGACCAGGGGTGTCAAACTCAAGGCTTGCAGGCCAGATCCTGCCCGTGATGTGGTTAGATCTGGCCTGCGGAGCCACCCTGGAAAAAGTGAAGGACAGGCCCGCAGTGCCTTGGCCTGGCCCAGGCCGACCAGGCGCTGATCTACAACTCAGCAGCCATCCGGGCCAGAAAGCAGTCAGCATTAGATCTGCGGGGTCGCCCTGGAGCCAGTGAAGGGCCACCCCCGCCCCGCTCCCTGGGTGCGCAGACAGGAGGCAGCGAGCATGTGTGGGGCCTGGCGTCCCTGGTGACCGTCTTCTCCCGCAGCCTGACTGCGTTCTGAGCACCTCCCTTTCACCCAGTACGCCAGCCCCTGCGTGCTAGCCGCCTCCTATGCGTATACCCAGGGGGCAGGGCCGAGGTGGCTGGGTGGGCCCTGCGGGTTGGATCTAAGGCCGGGTGCAGGAACCAACACCATCCATGGCCCGGGTGCACTGCTCGTTCCTGCCTTCAAACAGTAAGGCTGGTGCACGCGAGCGAGCAGCGCACCCGGGCCACAGACGGCGTTGGTTCCTAGGCCCGGCCGATTCCAATTCCACGGCAGCCTTACTGTTTGAAGGCAGGAACGAAGCCTTCAGCTGAACGAGGAGGCACCGTGGGGCCAGGCCCCTCACACCCACGTCCAGCATGCCGGAGCTCGGCGCGCCAGGGGAGAAGTGAGAGACCCCGTTGTCCCGCAGAGCCCGCCGCCACTTGAGCGGGGAGGATGAGGATGAGGAGAAGAGCAGCAAGACTTTGCACCGGCCGGCCAGGCAAACAGGGAGTAGGTCAGGTGGGGCTGGCTGGCTGGGGAGGGGGGATCATGGCTGCTCAGGTGGCTCCCGCCGCCGCCGCCAACAGCTTGGGTGCCCCGGCTGCATCCGAGCTGAAGATAGCGGAGTCACAGCAGCGGGATTGCCTTCAAAGATCACTCCGTTTCCAAGCGCCCCATTTGCACGCAGATGCCCCATTTGCATGCAGGTGGGCTCCGTGGGACAATGGGGCCTCATTCCTCCCCTGGCGTGGTGGACTCCGGCGGGCTGGACGCGGGTTTGAGGGGCCTGGCCCCGCAGTGCCTCCTTGCTCAATTGAAGGCTTTGTTCCTGCCCTCAAACAGTAAGGCTGCCCTTTCTGATTATCTCTGGCGGGAGTAGGATGGGGGTAGTGCATCCATTCTTGCTCTACTTGACCTCTCTGCAGCCTTCGATACCATCGACCATGGTATCCTTTGGGAACAGCTTGGGGGTGGGAGGCTCTCTGCTATCCTGGTTCATTTCCTTCCTCTGTGGCTGCTCTCTGTTAATAGGAAGTGAGAGGTCCAGTAGTTGCCCAATAATTGTGCACACATAGATATTCTCCTAAGAAAGCCAAAACCTCACTTTTACTTTCTTAAATATTCAGGTTTGAGGTTTATTAACATTTTGGATTGACTGAGAGCACTGTAGTTGTTCAATAATAAAATTAATCCTCCAAAATACAACTTGCCTAATAATTGTGCACACAGTGTATTGCTATTTACAGTTATTGTCTCACATACATGTTTGGTAGGCTGGAGCCATGATAATTTTTTTCTCTTAATTTTATCTGCCCTTCAGTGTCTTTTATGCTGACACTTGACCTATTTATCTCTCAGCATTCTCTTTCTCCTTGTCTGCATTGGTTTCTACTTGATTCAGTGTTTGATTAGTTCAAGAGTAGTCACATGTATTCCAGGGGTGAAATCCAGCAGGTTCTGACAGGTTCTGTAGAACCGGTAGCGGAAATTTTGAGTATTTCGGAGAACTGGTAGCGGAAATTTTGAGTAGTTCGGAGAACCGGTAGCGGAAATTTTGAGTAGTTCGGAGAACCGGAAAATACCACCTCTGGCTGGCCCCAGAGTGGGGTGGGAATGGAGATTTTGCAATATTCTTCCCCCAGGAGTGGGGAAGGAATGGGGATTTTGCAGTATCCTTCCCCTGCCATGCCCACCAAGCCACGCCCACCAAGCCACGCCCACAGAACCGGTAGTAAAAAAAAATTGGATTTCACCACTGGTGTATTCCCAGGACAGTTTATTTGCAATCTCTGGAATTCCATTTTGCCAAAAAGCAGTGGTGGAGTTTTCCAATTTTTGAGGTGGGAAAAACATCCTTTAAAAGTATAATTAAAGTAAGTTCAGATTATTTAAAAAACACAGAATCCTCCCCAACAAATGGAAAGTCTCAGCCTTGCCCACTTTGTATCATTTTGCCACTTATTGCTGGCCCTCCAAAGTGTCAGATGCAGTCTTGGTTAAGGGTTGCTTAACCCTTAGTCCTGACAGTCTTTTTCACTTTCTTCCTCTGTCCAACTACTTTGATCCTTTCCTTTTCTTCTTGCTTTGGCCAATTGCTCCAGCTGTTGTTTCTTTTTTCATTTGTCCTTGGTTTTCCATAGACGTACTACCACTTGGAATACATTGGTTTTTGGGTCTTCCATGCATCTGTCTTGATTACTGTTATTGAATGATTATTTGTAATACCGTGTTTCCCCAAAAATAAGACCCAGTCTTATTTTCTTTTGGCCCCCAAAATAAGCATCAGGTCTTATTTTCGGGGAATGTCTTACCCACTTACCTTAGGACCACTGCAGCCAGGCCTCCCATGCCCCAATACCTGTCGCGCCACTGCCCGACTTCTTCGGCCACTCGCGGCAGGAGTCTGCATGGTGTGCTGTGCCATTGCACGTGCGAGCGGCGGTACCGACGCAACGAACCATGCGGCCTTCTGCGAGTGGCAGCACCAGCGCGATGTGCCATGCAGCGTCCTGCTGCAAGCGGCATCGGCGCGACAAGCCTCATGGCGTCCTGCGAGTGGCGGCACCAGCATGATGCGCCACGTGGCATCCAGCCGCAAGCGGCCGCAGAAGAAGTCAGGCAGCAGCGCAACAGGTGTTGGGGCGTGGGCAGCCTGGCTGCGGCGGTCCTAAGGTAAGCGGGTGCGGGGCACATGGGGCAGCTCCACCCCCCCACCTTGCCCTAGCTTGATTTTTACACATGCGCCTCACCCCACCTTGTACAACCAGACAGTGGGCAGGGCTTAACTAGGGCTTAGTTTTAGGGTAGGGGCAGGCGTGAAAATCGGGCTAGGGCTTGTTTTCGGTGTAGGTCGTATTTTCGGGGAAGCACGGTAGTATACAACATTTTGCTTGGTCTTAATAAAGTTATGCACTGTTGTAGATTATAGATTGAAAGTAAGTATTAATGACGAAATTAGCTGTTTTATCTTGATAAGATTATTGTAGCAGTTGGCTAATATGATAAAGTGCTTGATGAAATTAAAGTTAAATATGTCTTGTCTAAGAACTAACAGTTAACCCCATAGAATCTGCTTGTCAACTCGCAAAGCATCCCTGGCCTGCTCTCGAGTTGCCATACGCAAGGGGGATGGGAAAACAAACTTCGCAGCTGCATCAAGGAGCTGGTATCTCAGTCAAAACAAAGCACATTCCAACTGATAAGCCGAGGTCGTCTCCATGGAAACCCACAGTGGCCAGGGGAGTGATCTCTCTAACCCGCGAAATGTGACTGATGACACACCTTGGGGGGAGGGGGGGAAACAGGGTCAGAGCCGGGATGTAAATTAAGTGAGGTCAGAGTTGGCTTCATTTGGTCCGTGCCAACATGAAGCTCCTAATAAATAACTGGATTTCTTTTGAAGCCTGGCGTGAGGCTCATGATTTAATTAGGGCATCGGTCGGAACCCTGACACTGCCTATATAAATTAGAATTTTTTTTCTGTTTTTTAAAGAACTTTAGTAAGATGTGCAATAATTCTGATCTGAAGCTGTTCTGGATAAGGCATGGGCACGTTCACTGTATTTGTTGCTTCTTCAAGAAGCTGCATATTTTCCACAGAAAACAAAACATCGGGAGCCACAAAACCTGGGTGGGCGTGGCCAACTCGACGGCACTCACTCCCACCCAGTCACATGACCCCCCCCCACCCAGCCACGCCTACCCAGGTTTTGTGGCTCCCGGTGTTTTCTTTTCTATGGGAAACAGGTATCTATCTCTCTCTCTCTGTGTCTGTCTCTCTCTCTCCCATCTCTTTCTCCCTCTCTCCCCCTCCCTCCCTCTCTCTCATCTCTCATCTTTCTCTCTATCTCCCTCTCTCTCTCTCTATCTCCCTCTCTCCCGCTCATCTCTCTCTTTCTCTCTCATCTTCTCCCTCTCTCCCTCTCATCTCTTTCTCTCATCTCTTTCTTTCTCTCTCTCTCTCTCTTTTTCTATCTCTTTCTATCTCTCTTTCTTTCTCTTTTTCTTTCTTTCTCTCTCTCACTCTCTACCTCCCTCCCTCTCTCCCTCTCCCCCTCTCCCCCACTTCCCAACCCACACACCCAGGGAATATAGTCCCTGAGCGCCCCTGAAGACGCTTGGCAGGCAAAGTACGGGACAACACCACCACCCCTCACCAAGGCAGCGTCTGCTGAATCCTTGCAAAACTGGGCAAAGGCAGAAAGAGGGGAGCAGAGAGAGCTGAATCGAGCCAAATCTCTCTCTCGCTGCCCGACTGCAGCAGGAAACAGCCGGCGGCTACTTCCAGCCTTGGCTGGTGCTGGACGTGCGACCTGCTCTCCGCCCCGAGAGAGTTGCCAGGGCCGAGTGGGGCAGGATCGCATTGTGGCCCTGCATTGTAATGGGCTCCAGGAGGAGGGGACCCTGTCTCCCCCATTGTGAAGCGCACTTTCACTGTGCTGAGCAAGGCGCTGTGAGAGCAGCGGGCAGGCCATGGAGGGGGTATTGGGTCTTCCCCCCGCCCCATGCCAAAAGGAAAGCCAGCTGGGCTTCACCTCCTAGAAGCCCCCCTACCCTTCCCCCTGCTCCCTTCCCCCCACTCAATCCCACTTCAGGACAGAGGAGCGCGCACTGGAAATGTGTGTTGGGGCGATGTCGGAGCGCGCCTTCTGACCCTCCGGCGCTCAGCCCGCAACTCTCTGCGCTCCTCCAGGCCCGGCTTGCTGAGGAGGGGGGAACAGCCCTGACTCGCCAATGGGGGCGCTTCTGCTGAGCCAGCAGCCCCCCCCGACTGCTGGGCTTTTGTGCTCGGCGCTCGGCCGGGGGAGGGGAGCACTTCCCCACACCGCCCCCTTCTTTCTCTTGGCCCCGCCGACGAGGGAGGAGGAAGGCCAGGCTTGGGGGATGGCCCCTACCCTGCAAGATCCACCCCCGCCGTTCTCTCCCAGCCCTCTTTGCTGGTGGCAAGAGCAAATGTACCAGGCGGAATCCTGTTGTTGTGCAAAGGCAAGTACAGGGGCGCTTTGCTCCCGCACTAAGGCTCTGCCCATCGCCACCGCCATGACAGGGCGACAGCTCTTTCATCCCTCTGCTGCGACAGGGCCACAGGGAGCAGCAGCAGAGGGGTGAAAGAGCCGCATGCAGCTCCAGAGCCGCGGGTTGCTGACACCCGCCCTAGTCTCAAACACTAGTTACACAAGCCCAAGAAAATAAGCATTTGAGTTAAGGAGGTGGCAGTATAGTAATTAGGTTCCTTGGTGTTGCACTCAGGAAATTTAGATATTAATTCACATAACAAGCAACACAATTGGTTATGAACTATGAATCACTTAAAACAGGCTTATGTTGGAGCCTACAACATGGTGATCAGAGTGGTGAGTGTTACTTCTCTGCCCTTGTTGCATCATCCCCAACAGCCTTGTTGAGGGTGACCCACACTTGTTTCGGGGTATTGTAATTAGCAGCGGGGTTCTCTGAGAGTTCTGTACAACATTTCACCAATAACATTGCTCAAATTCATTCAAATTTTGATCCATTTGGGGAGAACCTGGAGAAGACAGTGACACAACCTTGTCATGTTAAGTGGGATATTTTTCATTGTGTATATCCCAAGGAAATGGATAGGTTGCTGGGTAGTATGAATACCAATACGTGTGAACTGCAACCCAGCCCGAACTGAATCCTTCAGCAAGCCCAGGTTGGTTTTCAGCTGGATTAGAGCGAGAATGTCAACATCTTGTTAGAAGAAGGTGTATTGTATACCAACTGCCTTGAAAGAGGAGGTCTCATGCACCGATTCCTGAAAAGTCTTCTCTTAGATCCAGGTAGGTTAGACAACTACCATTCAGTGTACAGACTTCTCTTTGGGGGAAGGTGGTAGAAAGAATGGGAAACTGTTCAGCTGCAAACCACTGTAGAGGAAGTGAGTTATTTAACAGAATAACAGAGTTGGAAGGGACCTTGAAGGTCTTCTAGTCCAACCCCCTACTCAAGCAGGAGACCCTATACCATTCCAGAGAAATGGCTGTCCAATCTCTTCTTACAAACCTCCAGTGATGGAGCACCCACAACTTCTGGAGGCAAACCATTCCACTAATTGATTGTTCTCACTAACAGGAAATTTCTCCTTAATTCTAGGTTGGATCTGTCTTTAATAATCTTCCATCTGTTACTTCTTGTCCTCCCCTCAGATGCTTTGGAGAATAGGTTGACCCCCTCCCCTCTATGACAGCCCCTCAAATATTGGAAAACTGCTTTCATATCACCCCTAGTCCTTCTTTTTCTTAGGCTAGACATACCTAGTTCCCTTAACTGTTCATCATACGGTCATCATCAGCCCCCTAATCATCTTTGTTGCTCTCCTCTGCACTCCTTTTAGAGCAGACATGTCAAACTCAAGGCCCGCGGGCCAGATCCGGCTCATGAGGTGCTTAGATCTGGCCCGTGGGGCTGCCCTGGAGACAGCGAGGGACCGGCCCCCGCTGCCTCGACCCACCCCAGCCAGCAACTAATGGAAAAACTCAAATGCAGCGGGCCAGAAGGCAGCCCAGCCACCGCGCCCCTCCTGTTCCTTCTCCTCAGCCCCTGAGCCCAGATGCAGTCGGTGCTCCTCACCATAGTCGGGGCTGGACTTGCAATTACGTCTGCCCGCTTCGTCCTACAAAGCAGGGCTCACTCGGCGCCCTCACATTGGCAAGGTCTGTACCAAACACCTGGCTGCAAACTAGTCAGTCCTGTTAAGAGTTCCTTAATAAGGTTTGCTCTTCCTTCCTAACATCAATAAAGGTGGTTTTTCCAGAAAATATGTGAAGTGCTGTAATTAGTGATTTAACTATGTTTTCTTTTTGGCTGTGTTTTAATTTATATAATGTATGTTTAATGGGGGGGGGGGTTGGAGAGGTAACAGTGGCCAATATGGAGGCTGTGCCTTGCCCTCCAGATGTGTCTCCCCTGCAGATCTCTGCAGAGGAGGAGGGGGTGGCAGGGGAGCTGCGTGAGGGAAGCCTGCCCCAACAAGCCAGCATCCTTACCATGCATGATTGGAAACGGGGATTCACTTTTGAGAAGGACCAGCCTCCCTTGTGCAGGACCAGGGAGTGCTGCTCCCCTGCCGCCTCCTCTTGCTCTCCAGAGATCTGTCAAGGCAGAAGTTGGACTCAGAGGAAACTGCTTCCTGCAAACTTTCTCCTCCGCGCTTCCACACACAGCAGCGTCGTCCTCCGCCTCCTGCTTTGCTGGGAGAGGTCACCAGACAGGGAAACGCCAATGAAGTCTGGGATTGGGAGAAGAATGTCTCCTTTGGCGTGCTGTGCACACACGCATGCACACACACACACACACACCCTACTCCAAGCTTGGAGACTTTTATCCACATCTGAGCTTACAAACTGCCAATCATTCCTGGGTTTGGGGAGAAGGCCCTCTCCTTCCTCTGTGGATAAAAGTCCCCAAACTTGGAATGTGGTGTGTGTGTGCGCGCGGGCAGGCGCGCGCTTGGCTGCAAGCAGTTTGGGGAGGCGAGCTTGTGGGGCACCGAATTGTCCCCATGTCAAGTTAGCTGGTGCGACTTGTTCCGTCCCAACCCAGCCGTCGCGAATCAGCCATGCCGATTGAGCGGCATCGAGCTGGCCACGCCCACCCAGCCATGCCCACCTAGTCGTGGCGACCCCGCTACTGGCCCTTTGAGGGCAACCATAATGTTGATGCATCCCTCAATGAAATTGAGTTTGACACCCCTGTTCTAGAGTCTCAACAACTTTTTTGTATCGTGATGACCAGAACTGGATGCAGTATTCCAAGCGGTCTTACCAGTGCAATATTAAGCGGTACTATCACTTCATGTGATCTTGATACTGTCCCTCTGTTGATGCATCCTAGGACTGCATTGACTTTTTTGGCAGCTGCAACACACTGCTGGCTCATACGTAAGTGGTTGTCTACTAGGACACCTAGATCCCACTAAATAAGAGGCAATGGAATTCACAGGGGGCTGGACTTACAGTGGATATAAAAAGGCTACACACCCCTGTTAGAATAGAAATAGAATTCTTTATTGGCCAAGTGTGATTGGACACACAAGTAATTTGTCTCTGGTGCACAAGCAACAAGTGATAAATCATGATCATAATCATAGCAATAGCACTTAGACTTATATACCGCTTCACAATGCTCTACAGCCCTCTTTAAGTGGTTTACAGAGTCAGCATATTGCCCCCAACAATCTGGGTCCTCATTTTACCGACCTCGGAAGGATGGAAGGCTGAGTCAATCTTGAGCCAGTGAGACTCGAACTGCCGACCTGCTGGCAGCCAGCAGTCAGCAGAAGTAGTCTGCAGTACTGCATTCTACCTAACCCTAGAACTCCTCCCCCTTGGCCACCAATCTTGGAAAAGGAGATACAATCCATCATTAAAAGCTTAAAGAGCAATAAAGCCCCAGGTGAGGATTTTTTACCAGCAGAATTATTTAAGAAATTTCCCAATTGGCGGGGTCCAGTATTGGCAGGTCTTTTTACACATATAAATAACACCTGCCATATACCAGATGGGTGGAAGATGGCAATAGTTGTCCCCATATATACAGTGTGCCTATGAGAGGAGACCCCTGTTTGCTGCTTTTATAGACCTCACAGCAGCATTTGATATGGTAAACAGAGAAGTACTATGGAGTAAACAGACATCTCTTAAAATAGAACCTAGACTGCTGGCTGTGATTAAAGCCCTTTACACAAGTACCTGTTTGAGGGTGCAGTATGGGGTTAATGGGGCTCTGACTAACAGGCTTCACACAAATAAAGGGGAAAGGCAAGGG
>QLTV01001160.1:169203-181736 GCA_003457575.1 Thermophis baileyi | reverse complement strand
GAGACAGGACCAAAATTAATACAACATATAGAAAAATATGGAGAAGTGGCGGGACTTAAAATTAATAAAGACAAAACAAAACTGTTAGTGAAAAACATGACGGAAAAGCAAAAGAAGGAATTAATGGAGAAGTTAAATATACAGATAACAAAAAAGGTAAAATACTTGGGTATTCTGTTAACAGCAAGATGTATAACAATCAAAGAAGATAAGTATTATAGATTAAAGAAACAAATTGAAACAGATTTGGAAAAATGGAAAAATTTACAACTATCATTGATGGGGAGAATTGCAATAACTAAAATGAATATATTGCCACGATTGTTGTTTTTATTTTCCACAATACCAATAAGAATAGATAATTTTTTTTTAATGAGTTAAATAAAATGATTTTGAAGTTTGTTTGGCAGGGAAAAAAGGCAAGGATTAATATAAAAATGTTACAAGATGCAAGGCTTAGAGGTGGGTTTGTAGAAAAACTTACAACTATCATTGATGGGGAGAATTGCAATAACTAAAATGAATATATTGCGACGATTGTTGTTTTTATTTTCCACAATACCAATAAGAATAGATAATTTTTTTTTAATGAGTTAAATAAAATGATTTTGAAGTTTGTTTGGCAGGGAAAAAAGGCAAGGATTAATATAAAAATGTTACAAGATGCAAGGCATAGAGGTGGGTTTGGACTACCGAATTGGGAATTATACTATCACGCAGCAACATTGACGTGGATGAAAGAATGGATTCTGTTAAGAAATCCATGGCAAATTTAAACTGTCGTTAAGTGACCAGATGTAACTCGAGGACTACCTGTATACATAACCAAAAAAGAAGTGGGATTGAAGAGCCATACTAGCCATGCTTGTGAAGGACATGTTTCTAATTAAAGATGAACAAACTCAAAAATTCAGAGGGAATATTTCTTCTCTGCACCATGTCAGGCTTCCTAAATCACTGAGTTTTGCACATCATTAGTCTGTTGCCATCTATGGACCTCAGGTGACAAAAGGCCTGGCCACCACCATCTACAATTGCATGTTTATTTAAATGTATCCTGTGATTGAACCAACATGATTCAGATTTCTATACCTGTGAATAATAGCACCTTTAAATATTTTGAATCTTCATAGCCGACAGTTTATCTTCTTGCAAAACAATATTTTCTTAAAACTAATTGGAGAATGATCTAATGAAACTGTACCAATGATCAATATGAATGTGAAAGAACTGCTCTATGCCCTTGATAGCTGCGGAATTCTCTTCTAGACGCTGACAGAATCTGAACCAATTCTATTTTTAAGTGTTGTTCTTACATGAAGCATTGTAGGTCAAGATTTTATACTGAGGGAATAAAAATTCAGATTACGCATTTCAGTTTTATATAATTTGTTTTTATTCATTTTCTATGAACTAGCACAATTCTAGAATATACTTGAAATCTTGAATCCAAATTAAAATTCAGATGCTCTGCCACAAATAATTTGGAATTATTTTTTTTGAATACTGTATATGTTTTATTGATACATTTTTTTTATAAACATAAAAACATAAAAAGTTCCATATCAGAACAGTGTGTTGTCTGGGCACAGTTAATTTTAAGTAGAAATACAACAATAATCATAATAATAATGATAAACGTGTCAATATTAATCACAAAGTAATAATACAATTAGTTTATCCATCTTGCAAAATTTTCAATACAAAAAAACAAAATTTATTAGCTTTTTAATCTTTTTAGTTTCTAACCTCTGTTTCTGTTAGTTAGCCATTGGTAAAACAAGTCCCATGTTAAAAAGTATTCTGTTTCTTCCTTCTCTTTTATTTTAAATGTTAATCTAGCCATCTCAGCACATTCTAATATTTTTTATAACACTTTCCTCTGTAGGGATCTCTTCATTTTTCCATTGTTGTGCATACACAATTCTTGCTGCCGTTAATACATGTAAAATTAAGTATGTATTCCCTTTATCATACTGTTCTGGTAATATACCCAACAGAAATATTTCTGGTTTCAAATCTATGTGTTGCTTTATCATTTTTTCTAACCAAGTATGTATTTTAGTCCAGTATTTTTTTGCCTTTGGGCATGTTCACCACATATGATAATATGAACCTGATAAATTTTCAAACATCTTTGCTAGTCTCACTGGTGGTAAATGCCACCTATAAAACATTTTGTAAAGATTTTCCTTATATGCCATTGACATTGTTAGTTTACAGTTTCTATCCCACAATTTCTGCCATATATCTAGTTCTATTGGATAACCAAAATTTTTAGCCCATCTTATCATTGTTTCTTTCATTTGCTCTTCTTCCATTTTAATGATAGATAGATAGATAGATAGATAGATAGATAGATAGATAGATAGATAGATAGATAGATAGATAGATAGATAGATAGATAGATAGATAGATAGAAGAAACGACAGACATCACGATCTCCGGAACTTTTAAAAATTTATTTACTAAGCTTTCATTAGCCGCTGCTAACATCGTCAGAGTGTAAAATCACCATTGAAGAGATGCTTGCTTTTATGTGTTACTGATCAATTTGGTCATTGCGCGCGTGATGGGCACACACCCTTGCCTCCCCCCTGTAATTAGCTTTGTTGTTTTTGCCTTAGTCATGCTGACTGATGGAGGTGCGGCTTCTGTTACCTCCTTCCCTACTGTGTATTCCTTGGGCTGCCTCTCCCCGAGGGGTGATACCGAGCTGTCAGGTATTACTTTGAAGGCATTTTCCCCGGCTCCCTCCCCTACATCACTACTCCTCTCCCTTCCAGGCACACTCGTTACACCCACCAAGTTCATTTGTTTCGTCCATGAGCTTGTAACCGGTCTGCGTCGTTCCTCACCCCCCCCTGTTCATCCCGTTCTGACGCTGCTCTGCCGGGCTCTCCTGCACTCGGTCCAGGTTTGCCATGCCTTCACTGGGCCAATCTCTATGCCTAAAGGGGGGAGGGTGCCCCCGATCTCCATTCCTCAATAATGATCGGTCTCCACCAAATTCTTCCTGGTGCCTTAGTGCCTGGTAAGCTGGTGGTAAGTCAATGTGTCTATTGAGTTGTTATTAGAGAACCAGGCTTCTTTCAAGAGGCGTCCTCCTTTTGTTGCGTCATAGGCAACCACCTCGCCTCCTGGAAGTTGAACTTGTGACTATGCTCCTCCATGTGCGTCCAGATCTGGGAGCGCTGTTCCTTGCGTCGGACCGCCATGGCATGATTCTATGGGTTGCCAAAGATCCACAAGGCAGAGGTACCCCTAGGCTCATTGTCTCCCTCCGTGGAACCCCCACATTTGGCCTAGCCAAGTGGCTATATGGACAACTACAACACCTGGTCGAAGGTGCCACTACCATCGTGAGATCCTCTACAGACTTTTTACAACGGCTGGAGGGAGTGGTGGTTGGGGAGGATGAGACGATGGTGTTGTTTGATGTCGTGTCGCTGTTCACGTCCATCCCCCAGGAGTTAGCGGTCCAGACTATAAAAGGACTATTATTGGAGACGGAACCAAGAAACCCTAAAACCCTCAGTACGGACAACCACCTCCACCTGTTGAAATTCTGTCTCAGGACTTATTTTACGTTTGACGGCCAGAGATACGAACAAACAAAGGGCATGCCGATGGGATCCCCGATCTCGGGGGTGATCGCAGAGGCGGTCCTCCAGAGATTAGAACAAGAGGCAATGAAAGTTTACAAACCCAAGTTTTGGGCACGCTATGTCGATGACACATTTACCATCATCAAACAACAAGATAAAACCAGGTTTATGGGAATCCTCAATTCCATATACCCAGATATCCAGTTTACGATGGAGGAGGAAGCCAATAACAAGCTGGCCTTCCTGGATGTGCAAATCAGCCGCAACCCGGATGGGAGCATCGACACAGAGGTATATCGAAAGACCACAAGCACGGATCGCATTCTGCGCAACGAGAGTACTCACCCTACTGCACATAAAGTTAGCTGCATTCGGACACTGTTTGATAGGATAGACACCCATTGCAGCACACTGACGGCCAAAGCAAAAGAGCGGGCACATCTCTACCAAATCTGCACGCTCAATGGCTATTCGACGGATTTTATCCGACAATGTATCACACCTAGGGCCCGGCAGCCCATTGAGGGCGCAAGTGGAACATCAACGTGGAGGGTGCTCCCATACATACGGGGGGTATCCGAAACTGCTGCATGCATTTTTGCACCACATGGGGTTAAAGTGGCGCACAAACCAGACCGAACGTTGAGGATGAGAGTAATGCGCCCGAAAGAAGCACTACCGAAGGAGGAGACATCCTCAGTAATCTACCGTATTAACTGCAGCAACTGTGCAGGTCACTACGTAGGAGAAACAGCCAAACGACTACGAACTAGGGTGCATGAACACAAGCTGGCGGTCTGACGCAAGGAACAGCGCTCCCAGATCTGGACGCACATGGAGGAGCATAGTCACGAGTTCAACTTCCAGGAGGCCGAGGTGGTTGCCTATGATGCAACAAAAGGAGAACGCCTCTTGAAAGAAGCCTGGTTCTCTAATAACAACTCTATCAATAGACACATCGACTTACCACCGGCTTACCAGGCATTAAGGCACCAGGAAGGATTTGGTGGAGACTGATCACTATCGAGGAATGGAGATCGGGGGCACCCTCCCCCTTTAGGCATAGAGATTGGCCCAGTGAAGGCATGGCAAACCTGGACCGAGTGCAGGAGAGCCTGGCAGAGCAGCGTCGGAACGGGATGAACGGGGTGGTGGTGGTGGTGAGGAACGACGCAGACCGGTTACAAGATCATGGACGAAACAAATGAACTTGGTGGATGTAACGAGTGTGCCTGGGAGGGAGAGGAGTAGTGATGTGGGGGAGGGAGCCGGGGAAAATGCCTTCAAAGTAATACCTGACAGCTCAGCTTCACCCCTCGGGGAGAGGCAGCCCAAGCAATACACAGTAGGGAAGGAGGTAACAGAAGCCGCCAAAACAATATAAGACAGGGTCTTATTTTCGGGGAAACACGATATATATATGTTTTTTTCTCTGTTAAATCACCTGGTATACCCAAATATGGGAGGAAGCATACTGCTTCCTTTTTTGCCTTTCGGCCCCTCCAGGGCCCCTCCAGACAGTTAATTACAAACGACAGTCCGTTTCTATATGTTATATTTTTAACAGAGAAAAAAACATATATATATCCTTGTCCCTGGAACAAGCAGATAGGGAGAAGAATCCCGTGGATCAGAGGTTTAAACACTTGCCTAACAAGGAAAGNTGTATGTATGTATGTATGTATGTATGTATGTATGTATGTATGTTTGATACACACACACACACACACACACACACACACAGAGATATATAGATATATGTATGTTTGTTTTTTTGAGGTTTTCGCGGGTATTTGTATGTAGGTCTGTGGTTATTCGGGTTTTCTCCCGCGTGAAGTTGGAGATGTCGTTGTGACGTTTCAACGAAGTCTCATTCGTCATCATCAGGCTGGTTATCAGGCTTGTGTCTTCAGCCTCGTGCTTCTAGGAGCAATGTGAGAATTGCAGCTGTTTCTTCCTTTTAACTGCCAGTGGGGTTTGAACTGATAGGGTGGGGGCTTGGCTGTGTTCTGATTGGGTGGAGGTGTGTTGGGATTGGTTGGGGGCTTGGCTGTGTTCTAATCCATACAGGAAGCAAACTGACCCCCATCCAATTAGTGTGTGTGTATATACATACATACACACACACACACACACACACACACACACACACACTTTTTCATCTGTCCCTAGTAATATCTGATCTAGTTCCGTTGGTTCTTTATAAAAACCATACATTCTTGCATCTTTCTCATATCTTGATTGCATTTGCACATGTGGCCACCATGCTAAGTCAATCCCTTGATTGGTCAGTTCTTGTTTAGATTTGAGTTCCCCTTTGTCATTCAAAATGTCCTTATACCTTACACTTTTTCCCATATTAATCACATTCGGATGGATCAGTGCCTCCATCGTGGCGAGCCAGACTGGTATTTTCATATAATGTCTTTCTTTGATTTTTCCCCACACTAACAACAATGCATTTCTAACAAAATGTCTTTGGAAGTATCCATGTATTTTATTTTTCCCATACCATAGAAAAGCATGCCACCGCAATTGGAGATCATGTCCCTCCAAATTTAATAATCTTTTATGTCTCAGATTTACCCATTCTTTCACCCAGACAAGTGCAGAGGCCTGGTAATATAGCTCCCAATCTGGCAACCCAAAGCCCCCTTTATGTTTGGTATCTTGTAGCAGTTTCAATCTTATTCTTGCTTTTTTCCCTTGCCAAATATATTTTGATATCGTTTTATTTAGTTCTTCAAAAAAAATATTCTAATTTTATCAGAATTGTTTGGAATAAGAATAACAGTCTCAGCAAAATATTCATTTTTATTGTAGCTATTCTTCCTATCATCGATAGCTGCAGGTTTTTCCATTTCTCCAAATCTATTTTGATTTGTTGTAACAATTTCATATAGTTATCTTCTTTAATAGTTGCACAACTTGCTGTTAACTGTATTCCTAAGTATTTAATTTTCTTAACTACCTGGATATCTATCTTCTCCACCAGCTCTTTTTTTTTGTTGTTTCTCTGTAACATTTTTAACTAGTATTTTAGTTTTCTCTTTATTCATTTTCAGTCCTTCAACTTCACCATATTCTGCTATCATTTTTATTAACTTGGGTCCAGTTTCTTGTGGTTCTTCTAGTATAAATACCAGGTCTTCTGCAAATGCCTGTAGTTTGTACTTTTCTGTTTTTATTTCCATTCCTTTTATTTCTGGGTCTTGTCTAATGTTTCTGTTTAATACGTCCAATGTTAATATAAATAGTAAATGGGACAGTGGACATCCTTGTTGGGTGCCTTTCCTTATGTTACAGTTCTCTGTCATGTCCCCATTAACCATCACTTTTGCAGTTTGTTCAGAATATATTGCCTTAATCATGTTGATAAATTTCTCCCCAAAATCCATATATTTTAATTGTAATAACATAAATTGCCAATTTACGTTATCAAATGTTTTCTGTGCATCTAAAAATATCAACGCCATTTGTTTTTCGGAATGTACTTCGTAATGCTCCAACGTATTCAAGATAATTCTCATATTATTTTTAATTTGCCTTTTGGGTAAAAATCCATTCTGGTCTGAATGTATAAATTCATTCAAGAGTCTTTTTAATCTCTCTGCAATTATTGAAGCGTATATTTTGTAGTCTACATTTAATAGTGATATTGGCCTGTAATTTTTTATCTGTGTACTATCTGATTCTTCTTTCAGTATTAGAGTTATATTTGCTTCCATCCACGTATTTGGTATTTTGGCCTCTAACAGTAGTTCATTATAAACTTCCAATATTGGCAACCCTAAGGTATCTTGTAAGCATTTATAAAGTTCTGCCGCTAATCCATCTGGTCCTGGTGTTTTATTATTTTTTTGTCTCTTGATCGCCTCTGTTAGTTCCATCATCGTTATCTTTTCATTTAACATAACCTTCACTATTTCAGGCACTTTGGGTAATTCAGCTTTCTCCAAATATTGTTTTATTTTTTCTTCTGACACCTTCTCTTGATTATATAATTTTTCATAGTAATTCTGGATTATTTTCTTTTTAATTTCATTTTGGTGGTGAAGGGTTCCCTTTTCATCTAACAAACTATGTATCAATTTCTTCTCTTTCTCTTTTTTCAATTTATATGCTAACCATCTTCCTGGTTTGTTGGCATTTTCAAAGTAGTTTTGTTTTGCTCTTTTAATTTTTTGTGCTAGTTCTTCTGTTTCCATTAAGTTAAGTTTGTGTTTTATTAGTTCCATTTGTTTTTTTAAATTTCTTTTATGCAGTTCTTTCTGTAATTCTATTTCCAGTCTTTTATGTTCTTCTGCTAATCTCTTTTGTGTTTGCATCTTTTTCTTGTTCTTTTTTGCTGTGTAAGTTATAACTAGTCCCCGAATATATGCTTTTGCTGTATCCCATACGTTTTGTAGTGAAGTCTCTTCTTTTCTGTTCTCCTTAAAAAAGAAATCCATTTCTTTTTCCATTATTTGTATAAATTCTTTATCTTTTAGTATCGCTTGATTCAGTATCCATCTCGCTTTTTTCCTTTGACCTTTCCATTTTATTTTTATTGGATTATGATCCACCCATACATTTGTTTCAATTTCTATCTCTTGTACATTTGCTCTTAATTCCGGTGTCATCCATATCATATCTATTCTTGACCATGATTGATGCCTATCTGAGTAGAATGTATATTGATTTATATTGACTTTTCTCTAAATTCATTTCTCTCCATGTATCTTTGAGTGATAATTCTTCTGTCATTTTTTAAAAAGTCCTTGGTAATGTTTTTCATGCCTTTTTACCTATTTTCCTGCTTCTATAATCCAATTTTGCATCCACAATTGCATTGAAGTCTCCTAACACACAAATATTTTCATAATCCATTTCAGTTATTTTCATATGAAGTTTTTTTATAAAATTCTTCTTGTTTGTTATTCGGCGCATATATTGCTATCAACAGTACTTGGTTTTGGTTTATTATTACCTCCACCATCAAAATTCTCCCTTCTTCATCTATGTAGATTTGCTTGGCATTTATTGTTTCTTTTATGTATAAAGCCACCCCCTTTTCTTTTGTTGTGCTAATGAAAAATATACTTTTCCAATTTTGAGGTATTCTAAAAGCTTACTATGTTGTTTTTTGATATGGACTTCTTGGAGACATCAAGTTTAGTTTTTGTAATTTTGTGAAGGTTTTTTTACTTTTCATTGGTAAGTTCAGTCCATTTATATTAATTGATAACATCTTCAGTTCTTCTTCCATCTTCTCACTTATATATAGGCCGTATTGTCCTAGTTGATCTTATTTCTCTCTGTTCCTTTGCTTTTGCTCCTTCTCGTTCTACTTGTTCTATTTTCTCGGCCTCACTTTCTTCTTGCCGCATAGTCTTTTCCACATTTACTGGTTCCTTTTGTCTTTTAGGTTCTGTTTCCTCTCCCCTTTCCTGTTCTTTGGTAGTGCCAAATTGATATTCATAGAATTCATGTGCTTTATTTAATGATTCCAATCTATATCTTTTTTCATTCCAAGTTACTACCGGTAATATTCCCTCCAGTGTCAACCATCTGAAATTTACGTATTTAATCAGCTGACCTGTCAGAAATTGGTATTGTCTCCTTAAGTCTCGTACTCTTCTTGGCATCTGTTTCAACACCACAATTTCTTTGCCTTTATATTGCAATGGTTCATCTCTTGCTTTTTTGAGTACTTCAACTCTTATCATCTTAACAAATCTGACATGTACTTCTCTTAGGCGATTATGCAGTGGTGAAATCCAAATTTTTTTACTACCGGTTCTGTGGGCGTGGCTTGGTGGGCGTGGTGTGGCTTGGTGGGCGTGGCAGGGGAAGGATACTGCAAAATCTCCAATCCCACCCTACTCCAGGGGAAGGATACTGCAAAATCTCCATTCCCACCCCACTCCAGGGGAAGGATATTGCAAAATCCCCATTTCCTCCTGATCAGCTGGGACTCGGGAGGCAGAGAATAGATGGGGGCGGGGCCAGTCAGAGGTGCTATTTACCGGTTCTCCAAACTACTCAAAATTTCCGCTACCAGTTCTCCGAACTACTCAAAATTTCCGCTACCGGTTTTCCTCTTCTATATTTTGAAATCTCAGAAAATAAGTGGCCTTTTCCATTTGCAATGAAGTCATGTTTTCCTCCAGCTCTTTGTTTTCCTCTGTCAGCCTTTGGTTCATTTCCTCCATTTTTTTCTCCGCTTGTTCTGATTTCTCTTCTATTATCTGAATCCTTTGTTCATTTTTTGCTATCATTTGTTGAAAATTCCCTAATCTTTCATCCATATTTTGTATAGTTTCTTTCACCTCTCCCAACTCACTTTTCACCTCATTATGGTTTTTTGTTATAGCCTCCTGTAGAGATTGGAACATCATCATCACATCTTTTTGAAATGAATTTGATTTTTCTGATTGTAGCATACTTTCTATTGACCTTTGATTTGATGAGCTTGATGCTGCTGCTGATGTTGCAGATGATGGTGCAGATGTTGTTTTCTTTCCTACTTTGCTTAGGTTTGGGTTATTTGCCATTTCTACTTGTCTCTATTAACCAAGTTAATTTAAGACTTAATTTAGCAAAATACACCACGATAATCTCCTATTCCCCAACCAGCTCCTGACCCCACTCTTTTAATGTATTAGTAAACCAAGGGGAGAACACACTTTTCCCTTCCAATTTCCAACCAGTTTCACAATCTTATAACTTTCATAATCCACAAAATCAGTCGATGAATTGATCCCAAAGCGACGTAGGACACTTCTTTTCAAACAATTGTTTTCTTTCTTCTTTTTCTCTCAGTAATTAATAGTTAGTATTTTTAATCCACAAGGTAGATAATATTTGTAATCCACAAGGCCCACCAATTCCCCAAGACGTTGTAGTCCTCAATTCACTGATAAATGTATTTATAATCCCAAAGTGTTGGACTGGGAGGAAGAACAAAATACACTGTTTGCAGTATCTAGCCAGTCCAGGAACCAGAGAGAAAGAGAAAAAAAAAAGAGAATAAAAAGAGAAAAATCATCCACTAGGTCTCAAAACAAATCCAAGCTGTTTCTCTGCCTCACTTTGCTAGTTATATTTGTAATCCACAATAGTTCAAAGCCTTTCAATGTTTTCACTATGTATCTCCAAACCTTCAATATAAACAGTTTGCAGGTGTTCTTTTGTTTCAGACTCCATTCTAAAAATAACCATCTTCTTCCTTTCACTTGTAGTGTCCTCTCCGACCAGTAGACGTCGCTCTTACTCCATTTCTCCATTTTTACTACAGTATTTATTTCAAACTGTCCAAAATGTCTAAAAGAAAACTTTTTAAAAGTCCTTCCAGACTAAATAACCATAAGAACAGTTCCAATATTTTTTAAATGTAAGAAAAAAAAGGAACCAGTCTAGGCTTCCTGTAGTTTTAGCCCATGCCTCTTTTTTTAAAAAATAAATCAGGCTTTCTCCGGATCTGTCAAAGGCTCAGAATCTTAGTCACCGCTAAGCTTTGGGGAGCGGGAAAAGGACACCCTGCCTCCCCCTCTTGAGTCTCACTCTCAGAAAAGAAATTATTTTGGGGAAAGTTCCACCCAGAGGCTAGAAAGATTCTTACCCAGATCACTCACACTGCTACTTGGTCTTTCTCAGTATCTTCTTCAGTCAGGCTGTCCCAGCTTGGTCTGGCCGTAATGGCCGTCTTCTTCTCCTGCTGGTTTGAGTGCTTCCTCCGGACCTGCGAGGGGTTGCTTTCCTCCTTGTGATCCACGGAGTGTCCCCTCTATCTTCGTCACCTCTCCGGGGTGACCTTTGGCCCCCTGGGGGCCTCCTAGCAGGTAGAATTTGGCTGGATTAGCAGAGCCCCACTAATCCACCACCGTGTCGCTGCGATGTCAGCTCCGCCCTCAAATAATTTGGAATTTATTGAAGTGATCAAAGTCCCAAAGAAAAAAGTGAACAGAATCAGTGGAGGCAATTATTGATACAAAGTAATGATTTGATCAGGGGTGACTGGCTGGACAGTTGATAATTGGACAGTCATTTCTGTCTAATAGAGATACAGTGATGTAAAAACAGTGAAGTTGCAAATTATAAAATAATGCAGATAAAGCCTGGCTTTCTCATTACAGGGAAGTTTTGAAAGGCTTTTTGTACAATGTCAGATGATAGTGATGGGTTTCATTGCTGTGGAATGATCTTGGGATATTGACAACATTTCAAGGAAAACAGCCCTTTTGTCCAGCAACAATAGCACTATAGTGATTTTTACCACACCTAATAATGTTTACTCAGCTATTCATATTAGAATGCCTTATTATTTTCACTCTGCCCACAATGTACATAGTAGGGATACTTTGGCCAAAGTAGTCAATTTGGCAAAAGTTGCTCAAATTTCAGCAGCAAGTTTACTTTTCTTTAGCCCACAAAATCCTACACTAGTGTAAAACAGGTTTCGACATTTATTTATTTATTTATTTATTTATTTATTTATTTATTTGTCAAACATGAACAAGATAGCAGGTGTAGGTATAAACATAAACATAAAGGAAGTAAGTACAGATAAATGGGGACAGTAAGACAGGGATGGTAAGCACGCTGGTGCGCTTATGCACGCCCCCTTTACGGACCTCTTAGGAATGGGGTGAGGTCCACGGTAGACAGTTTGAGGTTGAAGCTGTGAGGGTTTGAGGCTGTAACAACGGAGTCGGGTAGAGCATTCCAGGCGTTGACCACTCTGTTGCTGAAGTTGTATTTTCTGCAATCGAGTTTGGAGCGGTTTACCTTGAGTTTGTATCGATTGTTTGCCCATGTATTATTGTGGTTGAAGCTGAAGAAGTCGTTGACAGGTAAGACGTTGTAGCAGACAATTTTGTGTACTATGCTTAGATCGGACCCCAGGCGGCGCAGTTCCAGATTGTCCAAGCCCAAAATTTCAAC
>QLTV01001160.1:141189-155001 GCA_003457575.1 Thermophis baileyi | reverse complement strand
ACTAGACATGCCCAGTTCCTGTAGCCGCTCTTCATATGTTTTAGCCTCCAGTCCCCTAATCATCGTTGTTGCTCTTCTCTGCCCTCTTTCTAGAATTTCAACCTCTTTTTTATATCGTGATGACCAAAACTGAATGCAATATTCCAAGTGTGGCCTTACCAATGCATTATAAAGTGGTATTAACACTTCACGTGATCTTGATTCTATCCCTCTGTTTATGCAGCCTAGAACTGTGTTGGCTTTTTTGGCAGCTGCTGCACACTGCTGGCTCATATTTAAATGGTTGTCCACTAGGACTCCAAGATCCCTCTCACAGTTACTACTGTTGAGCAAGGTACCACATATACTGTACCTGTGCATTTTGTTTTTCTTGCCTAAATAGGTTATGTGGATTCTAAATGTTTATAAAAATCAAACACCTTGAAGAAAGTTCAAATAAAATTGAAAATGTTGCATGTTCACCTGTCACATCCTTATTGAATGTTTTAATTCTGTGCAATTTTCATGCTGCAAAGATCACTAGTAATTAAAGTGTGTGTGTGTGTGTGTGTGTGTGTGTGTGTGTGTGTGTGTGTGTGTGTATCCCTATCCTAAGTATTTCTTGACAATGTAATTTTTTCACAGTGATTTACTGTATCTGATTTCATATCACTGTATGTATCTAGGAGAAATTCTAAAATATGCACTAAAATTTTAATATTCTTTTTTTTTAATGTTACTATAGTATATAGTGGAAAGTCATGGCCACACACTGCTTCCACAATTTTTGGGCATGTACCGGCTTACTGTTGATGGAGTTGAAGTGTATATGATTGTTACAAGAAATGTATTCAGCCATCGTTTATCTGTTTATAGAAAATATGATTTAAAGGTGAGCACTTTTTTTCCTATATTATAGTAGTTCTATTAATAGTTCTGCTAATAGCACCCCCCTGCCCCCCAAAAGAGGGGAAGGAGAAGGGACCCAACCTTGTTAGGTACTTTAGAAGGTAGTAAATACAGTGCATTAAAACATTTCAACAAATCATTTTTGAGCTATGTTTATTAAAATAGCATTTGTGTCTTATCTGACAAAACCTTTTATAGAAATAACACAATCTGAGCTCCACTGTATGTTGCAAAGTTAGTGACTGTGCAGAGAAATGGTAGCTAAAGTTGCTAAGTGCTAATGCTTTCAGTCAAAGCTATCTGAGAGGTTAAAAAATAGCTAAAGAGACTATTTCATCCTTAATGTATTTTGTAGTCTGCTGTATTCTGCACACAGATTTTTTTTTTGTAATGAATAGAAGTACTACAATAGTTTAAAGCAGTACCCTGTGTCATTTAATATCAGGTGGCAGTCTTATATCCACTTACCTGGGAGTAAGCCTTATTTTTCTTAATGGGGCCTCTGAGTAGATAAAGAGGGGATTGTGCAGTTGTTTGAAGACTGACTGGTTCAAATTAGTTTACCATATCCTGCCTCATTTCCTTAGGGTTAGGGGGTTAGGAAGTGAGGTGGGTCAGGAAAAAAAAGCTTACACTTGAGATTGATTGGCTCCTGTCAAGTAGCTTTCAGAGTACTTTATTTTAAGTGGTTGATGCATACTATATTAGCAGAAGAAAATATTGTGTTTTCCCATATAACTTTTTTAAAGACTTTCACATTTGCTGAGATGGACTGATAACTGCAGACTGTAGAATGTGATAGCTTGGTCTCTGGAATATAAATTATCAATGTTTTATTGTCTTACATTCTTTTAAAAAATATAATGCATAGCAGTTTACCTGAGTGTCCTAGAAAGGCAATATCAAGTTTATTTCACACCCTTGGATGAAGTGTGCCATACAAAGTGTTCCCACTTCAATAGAATCTCTGTTCCTCCATCAACCATGAATGAGTAACAATCCTAAGCAACATAAATATCTTTAGCTTCTGAACATATAAATAATATACAGCTGGAAATCAAAGCCATTTCATTAGTTGCATCCTAGAATTCACTAGTAAAAGTTTTCTATAAAGTTCCTAGAGGAAAGCTAGGATGTACAGGTAGTGAATAAAGGCAAATATACATGTCCCAGGATAATGTTGCAGGATCCAATCTGAGTTGGTCACTGAGACCAAAGGTTTATTCTTCCAAGCTTTCGGGTTCCTGCTGGAGCCCATCCTCAGGGAACTTCTCTCTCTCTCCAGAATGTGTGCACTGGGCTGTTTTATGTGTTGTATTTATATGGTGCCTGGTTGTGGCTTTTAGTTGTTAATTAGGGTGTCAATGGCTGGCTATTACATCATTAATTGTTGTTTCCTTATACTGCCGCGCCCTCCTGCACCCTCGGCTCCTAAGTACCTGGTAACCTGGTGGTAAATCAGCACTCGTATCAGCACTCCCACCTGCCTATCTCCCCCCACCCCCGCCATCTCTGTCCTTTTGAACACCCTGCATATTGGCACTCCTCGGCAGTGGTGGCAGCACCAGAGGTGCTGGGGCTGAAGCCTGGGCCTTCAGCAGTCTTAGTTGTCAACCATCACCCCTGGGATTTTACTTCATCCCTAGCACCATCAGCACCGCCACCACTGCCAAGAAGTGTTGCCTCAAGCCCTGCAACCATGGCCAGTCACCCTAGTACCACAGCACAAAGACCCTGCTATGCCCATGTGGCCTTTTAAAAAAAGAATTTTATTAAAGTTTATTATAAGATAAAAATACAAAAAGAAAGAAAAGTTAGAAAAGTTAGAAAGCTAAGAAAAAAGAGAACAGTGCAAAGAGAAAGAAAGAAAAAAAAGTAGTGACTTCTAACTTTTTTCAGTGCAGTAAAATACAAAAAGAATTACATCGTCAACCTTTTGCTTTATATTTCTCAACATTTCTAGCCATTTCTATAACAACAAAGTAATTCTAATTATCAAAGCCTAAAACCAAAGTTTCATTTTTTTCAGTTTCAAGCAAAAAATCCAGAATCTATTTTAATGTAGACTGATTGAATTGTAGTTTTATATTTGTTCATAGTACAATACAGTAATCCATGTGAGTTTTATTAGGCTAAAGGTGAAAACATTAATTCTGTCCTTCAGTATTGTTCTAGTAACAAAATGTGCTATGTTTTTCTTCCAGGGCTCAACAGTAGCAAGAGAAGCTAGTGACAAAGAAAAGGTGTGGCAAAGTTATATTTATATACTTAGTCATATGCCATCAACTTGTCAGAAAGAACAAATTTATGGCAGTTGTAGAATATTATTCTTGGCAACCTTCTTGAGTGCAATTCTACACTGCTTAACAGGCATAAGACACACTGAACTCAAATTAAAACCAAACACACATGGGGCTCCATTTCTTATTGGTGGCAGATTGCATCCATTATGTTTTCACTTTAATCAAATCCTACAGATTTCATTAGGCTGTAACTTTATCTTTTTTTAAGCCACATTAGGAACCTGCTAAAGAATGAAGTATAAATAAATTATTCCAGCTATTGTCGATGAAAGCAGTCTTCATAGTGTTGAGAATGGGAAATATTTCTTTCAGACAATATAGGTTTGAAATGCACTCCTTGGAAATTTTGGTACAACTACTAAAATTCAGAAGCTGTAAATTTAAAAAATAACACATTGCAATTTAATGGGGATAAGTCCCATTCTTACAGTAATTGTTTAATGTCAATATTCTAAACCTAACTGTAGCTTCTGAAGTCTTCATTCATACTGACATAGAATAGTCTTCTACAATCTGGTGGCCTTCAGATGTGTTTAGATCACAATTTCTGTAATTCTCAGCCAACATGACCAGAACTGTTCTTCTAGCAATTTAGCACTACACCACATTGGAGAAGGCTGAGCAACAAACTTTAACAAACTCAGAGAGAGCCTAGGAAAGATTCCATGGATGAAAATCTTAAAGGGGAAAACAACTCAAGAAGCTTTGGAAACTCTGAAAAATATCATCATAAAAGCCCAGTCCAGCACAATACCACTGAAAAAGAAAACAAGAAATCCAAGAAGAAACCAGCATGGTTGCACAAAGATCTCTCTGACAAACTGAAAGACAAAAAAGACAAGTACAAAAAATGGAGAGAGGGACACATAACTAAGGCAGAATATCAGCAGATAGCCCGAATCTGCAAAGATGAAGTCAGGAAAGCAAAGGCTCAGAATGAACAAAGACTTCCAACAAAAATCAAAGATAATAAAAAAAGTTTCTTTCAACATATAAACAACAAGAAAAAAGTCAAGGAAACAGTCGGTCCACTAAAGAGAGAAGATGGCAAGGAAGTAACAGGCAGTAGAGAGAAATCAGAGCTGCTTAACTTATTCTTTGCATCAGTCTTCATGCAAAAAGAAACTATAGCCCAACCTACCAAAAACATAACTGTAAAAGACAGACTAGAAATAAAAATTAAAATAAACAAGAAAATGGTAAGAGAACACTTGTCTGATCTTGATGAATATAAATCACTGGGACCTGACAGATTACATCCCAGAGTTCTGAAGGAGCTGGCAGATGTTATCTCAGAACCGTTGTACCAGATCTTTCAAAAATCCTGGAACACTGGGGAACTACCAGAAGATTGGAAAAGAGCTGATGTGGTTCCCATCTGCAAAAAAGGAAAAAAAAACAGACCCTAGATATTACAGACCAATCAGCCTGACATCAATACCTGGGAAGATACTGGAAAAAATAATAAAAAAACAGATCTCCAAACATCCAGAAACAAATAAAGTTATAACTAGAAGCCAGCATGGGTTTGTTAGAAACAGATCATGCCAAACCAATCTTATTTCATTTTTTGACAAAGTGACTAAATTAGTAGACCAGCGAAATGCTGTGGACATAGTATATTTAGACTTCAGCAAGGCATTCGACAAAGTAGACCACAACCTACTTCTTGGTAAGCTAGAAAAATGTGGGATAGATATCATCACCACCAGATGGATTTGTAACTGGCTGACAAACCATACTCAATGAGTAATCCTTAATGGTACTACATCTACATGGAGGGAAGTAAGCAGTGGAGTACCACAAGGTTCCATCTTAGAGTCAACATCCAGCTCAAGAATCCAAATGAAACTCCAGGATCATTTCCATTTATGAAAATCTTACTATTTATTGAATACACTGCATGGTAATGTCGAGGCAAAACTAACTCTGAGGTTCCCAAACATCAGTTCATAGAATTAAGCAATTTTCCCAGCCAAACCCCCAGGCTCTCACGTAGTCCAAGTAGATAAGTTGTCTTTGTTATGAGAACCATCTGCTTCAAATTCCCCACCTGTTAGGATGTCCTTGAAAAGTTCCCAGTCTCTCACAGTCTTCAGCGGAATCGTAGAAGTTTCATTTCTCCATCTAACCCATTCGAAAGGAACACCTCCCCCCCTAACTCTAATGGCAAGTTGAAACGCAGAGGCATGTAGCTGCCAAAGTTTCATCCTTGACCTGCCAGCCCCCCAAAAGAAGAATGGATCTGGAAAGGTATAAAAATAAACATATAGACATATAGACATTGATTAGAATTCTATACCTAATCTTCCCCTCCCCCCGGGGTCGGTTAAGGTATCTAGAATGGAATTTCTTTATTAGTTTATTTGCTCTAACATTATTCACTGCTACCCACTGTGCATCCGCAAGTGGGTATCCTTTCCACTTTACTCGATATTGCAACTTTCCTCTACAACAGGGGTGTCAAACTCGCAATGACACACTGTCGTCGTGACGTATCGCAACTTTTTCCCCTTCGCTAAAACAGGGGTGGGCGTGGCCAGTGCGTGACGCTTCCTGCAGGTGCTGCAGGAGGCCAGGGAGGCAAAAAATGGGCCGCACGGGGCCTCCGTGCGGCCCGTTTTCAGCTGGCAGAGTGCTGCAGGAGGCCGAAAACAGGCCGCGGGGGGGGGGGCGCAGCCCGTTTTGGCCAGCAGAGGCACCACGGGCCAGTCCTTTGATATTTCCAGGCCGGCTCCGCAGGCCAGATTTAAGCACCCTGCAGGCCAGATCCGGCCCGCGGGCCTTGAGTTTGACACCCCTGCTCTAAGTTCTTATGATCCGTCCACACTTCAAATGGAATTTTACTACCTTCTAAGAATTGTCTCCATGTTAGGAGAGCCCAGCGGACAGCAAAGGCTTCCTTTTCCCACACAGCCCACCGTCTCTCAGTGTCTGATAACTTTAGAGAAATATAAGCACATGGTTATAACTCACCCTTCTCATTTTTTTTGTAGCAATAATGCCCCCACTGCCACATCACTAGCATCTGCTTCAATTACAAACGGCTTTTCTGGGTTTGGGTGTCTTAACAATGGTTCTGCACCAAAAAGCTTTTTTAGTTTTTCAATTGCACCTTTACATTCAAGGGTCCAACCTAAGGACTGACTAGGTTTAGGCTTAATCCCTTTTCCTGTTTTCAACAATTTTTTTATGGGCAAAGCAATCTGCGCAAAAGTAGGAATAAATTGTCTATAGAAATTTGCAAATTCCAAAAAACTTTGCAATTGCTTTCAGGTCCGGGGAGCTTCCCACTCCGATATTGCCTTTACTTTCCCTGGATCCATTTCTATGCCTCTTGCAGAGACACGGTACCCCAAGTAATCTAAAGTGGTTTTGTGAAAATCACATTTTGACAATTTTGCATACAATTTTTTGTCTAATAACTTTTTTAACATTGCCCTTACGAGTTTTCCATGTTCTTCCATTGTTTGTGTAAATTAAAATATCATCTAAATACACAAACACCCCCTTATACAGATATTCATGTAGCACCTCATTTATCAACTGCATGAATACTGCAGGTGCCCCGTGCAACCCGAACAGCATCACTCTAAATTGATAACACCCTAAAGGGCAATTAAATGCAATTTTCCACTCATCCCCTTCTTTAATCCTTACTCGATAATAGGCTTCTCTCAAGTCTAATTTTGTAAAAACAAATTCCCCTTAGACAGGTACCCTAACTAGTCTTTCATAAGGGGAAAGGGGTACATATTTTCCACTGATATAGCGTTGAGATTTTTATAATCAACACACATTCTAAGGCCCCCATCCTTCTTATCTCTAAATAATATAGGGGCAGCCATTTTCGATTTTGCAGGTTGAATGAATCCATGAGCCAGGTTTTTATCTTAAAAAACCCTAAGTACTTCCATTTCTTTAGGCGTCATAGCATACAACTTTGGTTTAGGAAACTTAGCCCCTGGGACTATCTCTGTAGCACAGTCCATTGGCTGATGAGGTGATAGTACATACGATTCCTTTTTACCAAATACTTCCATTAAGTCTCTGTATTCTGCCGGTACTCTGTGCTCTAACTGCCTATCTTCACAGACAACACTTTCAATTTCTTAGCCACAGGCTCGTAGTAAGCATCTCCTGGCTTTTGTTGATTGATTGCTCTTTTCCTCAATTGCCACTTGTTATTCCAATCTACTAAGGGATTCCATTTCTTCAGCCAAGCTAATCCTAAATTCATATTTTCAGTCATCCCAGGGGCTACAATAAACTAAATGATTTCAGTATGATTGCCAAGCTTTACAGTCACTGGTTCAGTGAGACAAGTTGCAGGTTCTCCCCACGTAAGAGACCCATCTAGCTGTTCAAACCCCATGGGTTGTCTCAACGTTCTGAGCCACATTCCCACGTTTTCTACTGTTTGCAAGCTGACCACACATCTTGTGCACCCCAAGTCCAGTAGGGCTGTGATGGTCTCCCTTACTCCTGAGGAGGGTACAAACAGTTCTACCTTGGTAGTCATCGGGGAAATAGGACCACTTACCATTGGGTCATCTTCCCCTTCACTGTCACTCTCATAGAAACCAAGTCCAGGTTTCTCAGGGGTTGGAGTTTTCTCTCTTTCACTGGATGGGGAAGAGACCTCCACGACCTGTTGAGACACTTTTGTTTTTTCTTTGGGCTTCAATATTGGCTTCTTTGTTCTAGACTTGCTTGAAGCTCGACATGCTGACATTGGGTGTGGTGCAGGGCAATCAGTGCCCCTCATTTCTACAACGGAAACATGCTCCCATCCCCAGAGGGGGTCTCTCCCTTCTGATTCCTGGAACACTTGCCTTGCTTCCTCAACCAGCCGGGTGCCTCTCAACTGCACGACGAGGTCAGTTATCTTGACCAGTGTGCTGTCAGTAATCTATCAAACCTAACTCCACATCAGTAGCTAACTGGTACCAATCTCTCAGGAGATTGGGCACCCCTCTGGGTAGACAGTTATAATACAGTTCTTTGCTTAATCCATCTCGGAATTGGTAGGCCAACGTGTGTTCAGGCCATCCTCTTACACGAGCCACCAGGCTACAAAATTCTCTAATGTATTCAGCAACAGGTTGCTTCCCTTGCTTGATCATCCGGATTCTCGCATCTGCCTTTCTTGCCTCGATGGGCTCTTCAAACTGACTCCATAGCTCTTGCATGAAGGCATCCACATCATGGAGCTCTGGGGCCGCTTCATCATATAAGGTCACCAACCACTCCGCTGCATCCACTTCCAGGTTCGCGGAAATAACATTAACACGCGATCCATCATTGGGGTATCTGCCTCCATATCTTTCTAAATAATTCCACACCTGGGTCAGAAAGTAAGCCAACTGTCATGGTTCCGAGTAATGCTCCCAACCAATTCAAGACTCTGAGACCTTGGCTTCCTCAAAAATCCGGTTTATTGGCTACATCATATCAGCACGGTCAAAGGTGAAACCAACACTGAATAATTCCCATGTTTTTTGTATAATTAAAGAATAGATACTGTCCACCCCCCTCGTGTCACAGGTCACGTTAGCCAACCAAGCAGGTGATGAACTTCTCAGCACTCCCTCCTGCCGTTGCTGGGCACGCTGATTTAGCCTTGGTTCTCAGGAGCCTTATCATTGTTATGTCTGGCACATTGGAGGAAAACATTCTACATTCCATAAATCCCCCTCCCCTCCCATAAGTATGGCAACTAAGAAACGAAGCAAGAAATATATGCCTTCAGCTAGAGTTGTTTTGAGAGTTGACAGTCGGCTCCCCTTAAGCGGAAAAGAGCATCTGTAAGATATGAATCACAAACAGCCATTAAATCCCTTTTCAGTCATTCCCCCCCCCTCCCATCGATTCATGCTTTGGATTTTTGAGGGTTCTTATGGAATTTCTTTACTAGCCTGTCTGCTCTCACATTGGTGCTCTTAACCCAGGTGGCCTCTGATAAAGGATATCCTTTCCATTGCACTAAATATTGTAATTTCCCCTTATAGAGCCTAGAATCTAGAATCCGCTTTACTTCATAATGGGCCTCCCCTTCCACCACTATGGGCTTTGGTGGCACTGAAGCTATCGGTCTCAATGTAGAGCCGACTACCGGTTTTAAGAAGCTACTGTGGAACACTGGGTGCACCTTCCTCAAAAGGCGGGGAAGTTTTAGTTCCATGGTAACTGGATTGATTACCTTTACAATGGGGAATGGCCCCAAGAACTTAGGACCTAGTTTTTTGCAGGGCAACTTTAGCCTTAAGTACTTTGTGGAGAGATAAACCTCCCCCCCCCCGGAAGGGTCTCTGTGGCGCCCGTTTCTTATCAGTTTGCTCTTTGTAGGTTTCTGTTGCTTTTGCCAATGCTCGCCTTACATTTCCCCACACATTCTGCAACGAGTCCACCCACTCCATTAGACTAATAGAAGAGGGAGGCTCCTGGGGGTATTCTGGCATGGGGATGAAGTATACCCCATTGATCACCTTGAAGGGAGTAAGCCCAGTGCTGCTGTGCACTGCGTTATTGTATGCCACTTCAGCAAAAGGCAGTTGTTCTGCCCAATTAGTCTGCTGGTAGTTGACATAACACCTTAGGTACTGCTCCACCATGGTGTTAGCTCTCTCTGCCGCCCCATTAGTACTCGGATGAAAAGCCGAACTAAGCCCCTGGGAGGACCCAATGGACTTTTAAGAACTCCCTCTAGAACTTAGCTGTGAATTGGACCCCCTGATCTGAAATAATTCTGTGGGACCCCATGCAGTTGGTTGATATGCCTCAGGAACAACTTCACCAGTTTGTGGGCGGACGGTAATCCGGGGCAGGCGAGCCGAGGTGGCGCAGTGGTTAGAGTGCAGCACTGCAGGCTACTTCAGCTGACTGCTAGCTGCAGTTCGGCGGTTCAAATCTCACCGGCTCAAGGTTGACTCAGCCTTCCATCCTTCTGAGGTGGGTAAAATGAGGACCCAGATTGTTGGGGGCAATATGCTAACTCTGTAAACCGCTTAGAGAGGGCTGTAAAGCACTATGAAGCGGTATATAAGTCTAACTGCTATTGCTATTGCTATTGCTAAAATGAGCCTGCTTGGAAAATAGGTCAATCACTTTTCAAATCATGGTGTTCCCTCCACTTTGCTATACTACACTTCAATATCTTCATAAGTGACTTAGATGAGGGAGTAGAAGGGGAACTCATCAAATTTCCAGGGGGAACTAAGCTGGCAGGAATAGCCAACACCACAGAAGACAAGCTCAGGATCCAAAAAGATCTTGACAGACTTGAACAATGGGCCCTATCCAATAAAGTGAAACTTAATGTGAAGAAAAGCAAGGTTTTACATTTAGGGAAGAAAAACCAAAGGTTCTAGTACAGATTAGGCAAACCCTGGCTCAAAAACAGTAACTGTGAGAGGGACCTTGGAGTCCTAGTGGACGATCACTTAAATATGAGCCAGCAGTGTGCGGCAGCAGCCAAAATAGTTAATACAATCCTTGGTTGTATAAACAGAGGCGTAGAATCAAAATAATGTGAAGTACTGCTTTATAAATCCTTAGTAAGACCACACCTGGAATACTCCATCCAGTTTTGGTCACCACATTACAAAAACAATGTACAGACTTTGGAAAAAGTGCAAAGAAGAGCAACTAAGATTATTAAAGGCCCCGAGACAAAAACATGAATAACTTGCAGGAACTGGGTATGGCCAGTCTAGAGAAAAGAAGGACATGGGGTGACACGATAGCAGTATTCCAGTATTTGAGGGGCTGCCACAAAGAAGAGAGGGTCAACTTATTTTCCAAAGCACCAGAAGGCAAGACAAGAAACAATGGATGGAAACTAAACAAGGAGAGAAGCAACCTGGAATTAAGGAGAAACTTCCTAACAGTGAGGACAATTAACCAGTGGAACAGCTTGCCTTCAGAAGTTGTAGGGCAGTGATGGCGAACCTATGGCACGCGTGCCACAGGTGGCACGCGGAGCCATATCAGAGGGCACGTGAGGCGTCCCCCTATGTCAGCTCCAGCGTGCATGCACGCGCTGGCCAGCTGATTTTCGGCCTTGGGGAAGGCCGTTTTGCCCTCCGGAGGCTTCAGGGAAGCTTCCTGAAGCCCCGGAGTGCGAAAAACGGCCCAACGAGCAAACAGGAAGTTCGGAAAAACGCACTTCCGGTTTACTTCAGGGAAGCTTCCCGAAGCCCCGGAGTGCGAAAAACAGCCCAACGGGCAAACCGGAAGTGCGTTTTTTCAAACTTCCGGTTTGCCCGTTGGGCCGTTTTTCGCACTCCGGGGCTTCAGGAAGCTTCCCTGAAACCTCCGGAGGGCAAAACAGCCTTCCCCAAGGCCGAAAATCAGCTGGCCAGCGCGCGCATGCGCGCTGGAGCTAACATAGGGCAACGCCTCACGTGACCTCAGATATGGCTCCACGTGCCACCTGTGGCACCCGCGCCATAGGTTCGCCATCACTGACTTAGGTGGTCACTTAGTGAGTGAGGCCTTTGCGCATTTGCGGGGGAGGGCGGGGGGGTTATGCGCATGCGCAGGGGGCAGCAGGGGGTGTTGTGCGCATGCGTGGGGGGAGGGAATGGGTGTGGGCACGTGCGCGTGCGCTAGCGTGCGCACACACCCCCTTTTGGCATGCGAACCAAAAAAGGTTCGCCATCACTGTTGTAGGGGCTTCATCACTGGAGATTTTTAAGAAAAGACTGGACAGCCACCTGTCTGAAATGGTATAGGGTCTCCTGCTTGAGCAGGGGGGTTGGACTAGACGGCCTCCAAGGTCCCTTCCAGCTCTATTATTTATGAATGAATGAATGAATGAATGAATGAATGAATGAATGAATGAATGAATGAATGAATGATAAAAATAAAAATGAAAATGAAAATGAAAATCAACAGTATTCTGTGATTGATCTTTTCTCTGCAGGGTCCAGAGCTCTCTATCTCATTTGCTGAAGGATTCAGAAATCTTCCAGTGGAGATTTTTGGGCAGGTAGCAAAGTGTAGGCGGAAGTCAACAAAGATCACTTTGCCCACCTTTCTCCAATATTGTTATTGTTAACTGAATTTTGCTCCATTTTTATGACATTTCTTGCCACAGTTGTTAAGTGAAACACTGCAGTCATTAAGTTAGTAACATGGTTGTTAAGTGAATCTGGCTTGCCCATTGACTTTGCTTATTAAAAGTTTGCAAAAGGTGATCACAAGATCCTGAGACACTACAACCGTCATAAATATGAGTCAGTTGCCAAGCATCTGAATATTGATCACATGACCATGGGGATGTCGCAAAAGTCATAAGTGTGAAAAACAGTCGTCACTTTTTTCAGTGCCATTGTAACTTTGAACGGTCGCTAAATGAACTGTTGTAAGTTGAGGACTACCTGTGTTTCCACACATTCCCTCCTCTCTTCACTTGTATTCCGTGAAATGTACATCAGTATATTGTTGCACATTAAAATATTTTTCATGCAATCATAGAATTAGAATGGGCAGTTAGGCCATCAGGTCCAAACCTTTTCTCAGTATAGAAATTCAGATTAAAGCTTTGTTGATAATAGCATTTTTCTAGTCACTGATACTTGATAATCAGTGCCCTGGTCAGGTTGGATTTAGCATTGTGGACATCTTTTGATAAGTCCTCATAAAAAGTATTTCAAGCACAAATATTTTTATGATCACTTATCAAAAGATATCCACATTAGTCCCTTAATGTTTTGATTCATAGTTACATCTCTCTGTTTTCCTTATCTTCTTTGTCTTAAGGTGCAGCTTGGGGTTCGTTGCACAAAACTATGTACAAGAAAATATTATTTTATGAATAGTGAACCCTAAGCAGGACATAAAATCAGTTTAACAACTCATCACTTTGAGTCTTTCATGAACAGCATTATTGCATCTTCTGTTATTATGGTAAATTAAATTATGGTAAATTAAAACCTGGGCTAAGTTTCCCTATAGACGTTTTACAGACATTTCCCTGCAGACTGCTCTTTTAAGTCACCTAGGGTTGCATTTACAATGCAATTTTCTTTTTTGTTAACCAGTTTTTAGCCATGTTTTATGTGTGAATGTAGTGGGTTGTCTGGTTTGATTATGAATGGAAGAATATGTCTGATTGGTTGTGCTAGTGAGAATGGGGGAGCCGGGGGAGGGAAATGGAGCCCCCTCTGCTGAGTGTACTAACAGAGGCAGATGGGGGCCCAGATCTGACCCCGGGCTTGGGATGAATGCAATTTTCTTTTTTGTTAACCAGTTTTTAGCCATGTTTTATGTGTGAATGTAGTGGGTTGTCTGGTTTGATTATGAATGGAAGAATATGTCTGATTGGTTGTGCTAGTGAGAATGGGGGAGCCGGGGGAGGGAAATGGAGCCCCCTCTGCTGAGTGTACTAACAGAAGCAGATGGGGACCCAGATCTGACCCTGGGCTTGGTATGAATGATATTGTTGGCCTGCCGGATAGAGGGGGGGGCAGGGAGGTGGGGGATGGGATCTCAAGGAGGGTGGCGGGTCGGAGCATCCCAGTGGTGGTTGAGAGAGGTAGGTATGGCGGGAACCGAAGGGCAGACCATGTGTGGAGAACTAGTACTCGCTGGGTCAAAGCGATTTCTTGGTCTGTCC
>QLTV01001160.1:120946-132669 GCA_003457575.1 Thermophis baileyi | reverse complement strand
CCCTGGCTGGGGTTTGGAAGCCGCAGAGCCGGAGTTTGGGGGAGAGAAAGAAAGAAAGACTTCTGCTGCTTTCCTTGCATGCAGTCAAAAGCAGAAGCAGCAGAAGTCTTTCTTCCTTTCTCTCCCCCAAACTCCGGCTCTGTGGCTTCCAAACCCCAGCCAGGGCAGCGGCCACTCTGCGAGTGAGCTTCCTGCTCTATGGTGATGGCTGGAGCTGGAACTGGAACTAAACAGACCGGCCGGGAGACGCCACGGAGCTACCAGATTCCAGTAAGACGCGCGTCCCGCGGCCTGCCCCGCCCCCTGCACCCTGAAAATAATAAGCCCCCCCCCCCCGATAATAAGGCCGAGGCCATATTTCGGGGGTCAAAAAAATATAAGCTCCTGTCTTATTTTCAGGGAAACACGGTAGCTTTGCTCCTGCAAAGGTTATGCTTTCACATCTGTTGCATTTCAGTTTAAACACATTTTACTTTTCATACTGACTATGTTTTATTTATCTACCGTGATTTTCCTCAGTCTGGTATGGTCCTTTTTTTAATCTTATGACTTTTATTGTTTTATCAATGTACAAAATACAAAGAAAAATAAAAATAGGAAATTAAGGGAAGGAAAAAGAAAGAAAAAGGCGTTGACTTCTGACACTTTTTAGCACAGTACAAGATAACATTACAACCTCAACTTTTTACTTTTACACATTAGTATATAACTAGCCATTTCTATAACAACAAATCTATCTAATTGGCAAAACCAAAGTCAAAGTTTCATTTTTTTCATCACAAGCACAAAATCCAGAAGTGATATCCAAATAAAAAAACATAAGTATATTCTCCTCTTTGAATAAAACAATCAATTTAACCATTTCTGCTTTATCTTCCTTGCTGTGGAAATAGTATTTCCATTTGCTCTTAATAATCTTTATAAACTATCACCATTTATATTAAAATTCACTGCATTCTTTTATTCTTTAACCTTAAAAGGAAAAGTACTTTTTTTCCATCCATTTTAAAAAACTCAACTTTAAAAAAAAACATTTCTAAAATCAAAACATTCTAATGCATCTTTTTTTAAACTTCCTCTTAACATACATACTTTAAAGTTCACTTTCAGACCAATAAAATTCAAACTAATTCCAATTAACTCATTAAATTTAGATCACTCCCTCCAAGTTACCCTCATAGAATAATTTCTTCTTTTATACATCCTTTTTAAAACTCTAAAATGTTCTTTAAGCTAACACATCTTTTTCTTTAACTTTCTCTTAACATAGATACTTTCAAATACACTTTCAATAATATTTTACAAACTTTAGGAATTACTTAAGCATTATATATAAAGGAAAATACTTTTTCAAACTTTAGATTAAGACTTTCTTTCCAATTACAAATATCAGACCAATAAAAATCCATCCTAATTCCAATTGACTCATTAAGTTTAAGTCACTCATTCCAGCTTGTCTTCATGGAATAAAAACTTTTTCTTCTCTGGAATGTTTGTTAAGTAGTTATAAGCTTTCTCTTTTTCTCAAGGATTTCTCAACCTTGTTAATGTCCATGAGGAAAAAGTCCCAAACTTGTCCTTTTAAAAGTTGCAGATTTTCTTGGAGCTCTTTCAATTGTGTTGGGAGGTTTATATTTAAACCATCATAATAAAATTGCAATTGACTCCTCTGCATTGTCAACTACTTGTGGAATTGCCTCAGTGGTTTGGTAACTTTCTACACATATTTGCATCTCTGAAGTAGTTTGAGAAATTTTTTTAACATCCTTGGAGCATAGCTGATCTATGAACTGGTGGATTTTATTTAAAGAGTTTTCAAATACATCTCTAATAATTGGCTCCTCCATCACCTTAACTCCCTCTTTAGTCAGAGAGTAGCTTTTTTATAAGTCACTTAAGAATTGCTGGTCAATCAGGAATCATAAAAATTGGAAAGTTTTAGCCACCCACAGCAAAGCAGACCAAGCTACAAATTACTAAAAATAATAAACTAGAACCACAACTTTCTGCCCTTATATTTCTCCATCAACTTTTTTTTAAAAAAAGATACTCCACACTTCCTTATTTTAGCTTGCCTTCAGCAGCCTTCTTCCTTGTTTAATAATGAAGAAATCCCCCAAATGGCACAGATCTTCAAAAAGGAGTAACAGGCTGTGGCTAAAGAGAGCCTCTTTTAGCTTAATAAAGATTAATAGTCCTTAAAAATGATTAAGAAATGAAAGGCACAACTTACTGTCCATTTGAAAAAAAAAATCCAAAGTGGCTGCTTTTTCAACAATGAATTGATTGCAGCCCCGCCCCCCCAGCTTTTGGCACACAAGCTACTTCAAAGCACAGCTCCTGAAGCTACTTGCAGACCTTTGCTGTATAGGAGGATCTTGAGGGATAATTCTAGGACTTTCCCTAACCCAGGAGAGTCATATAAACTAAAGGAATGCTGGTTCCTTCTGTTGGTAGTTGAAAAAGCTACAGTCCAGGGAAAAACCCTTCAGGGATCCTTCCCTGGGTGTGTAGTCAGTTGGCCATCTTTTCACTGGAGGTCCAGTCTGGTATGGTCCTGATATGTTAGACATCAGTTCCTACAATCCCTTGCCAATTTGTGATGAAAACTGGGGATTATGGTAGTTGAAATCTAATTGATCTGAAATGCATTCAGATGGGAAGTCTGGGCTATAGTAACAGATCTCAAAATCATAGTGTTGCTTCTATGTAGGGTCATTCTTTTTATGGGGGAGATATGGGGCTGGCTTATTTGTTTTGGCTTCTATTTGCATTCTGCTGGGCTCTGACTAATCAATATGCTTTCATTCCTTTAATGTATACATAGCTTGTATGTCAACATTCCTCCTAAAAAAGGTGTGGGGAGGAAGTAAATGTGATACTGTTCCAGTATTTCTTTCAGGATTTATTGTATGTAAGCCATGTAAGCCTGATATTTTTCATGTGGCTTTCTGTGGCTGATACTTTTAACAACTAGCTGATATGGCAGGGATGGAATCAAACCAGATCAGGGCTGTAGCAAAGAATTGTCCCTGTCACATTTACAATTTAATTCTTCACTTGCACCTGCTACCAACATGGACTGAATCATGGGGCCTTTGTATAGTAGAGAGTTCAACATTGCCAAATATGGATTGTGGGAACTGAAATCCAACAGGTTTGAGCAGACACCATATTCAGCCACTTTATGTGTTACTTTCTAGAATACTTGTTTGCATATTTCATTAAACCCCACTTTTTTGATCTTCACTTGAACAAATCCATGCTAGTAGAAACTAACATTTCGAGCAGTAAAAGTAACATTGTCTTATTAGATAATAGATTCCTCTTTTTTCTTATGTTATTGCTGTCTAGTTCCTTGCTCAATTAAAACTCATGGATTACAGCTTGCTGGTTGGAATTCATGATGTTGAACGAGCAGAGCAAGAGGAAGTAGAATGTGAAGAGAATGATGAAGAGGAAGGAGAAAGCAATGGGGCTCACCCAGTTGGAACACCTCCAGATAGCCCAGGAAATACACTGAACCGTTTGCAGCCTTTAGCTCCAGGAGAATTTGATCCAAGCATTGATGTTTATGGTATAAAATGCCATGAAAGTAAGTGTTGTCTACATATCTGATCCATATTTTGGGTTGTATTTGTGGACATGCTATGGCTTCTAGATGTTGCATGACAACCTCCGCTATAAGTCCTGAAAGTGGTGATTCCATAGGTGTACCTTTAATTGGTAAATTTGTCCATCAGATTGGAAGTATGTGGTTAGGCAGAGGTTTATGAGATCCATAATCCTGGGTGTTTCAATCTTCGTGTATTTGGTTAAGTCAGGTGTGCTGTGGAGCAATGTAGTCATGGATTCTTTGTCTAATTCTGGATCTATGGACGTGAACAGGGCTGTGACATCAAATGAGACCATGATTTCATCCTCATCTATAGTCACATCTCTGATTGTTTGAAGGCACTGTAGTGGAGAGTTGATGGAGTGTACATGACACCTTTACCATAATAAAAAAATAAAATAAGAAAAGGGTGTTAGAGAACACCCACAGAACCATCAATAACATTTTTAAAGGAATCCAGTTTACTAGAGAAGAAGAAAACAACAACTCGCTACCCTTCCTGGACATCCTGATCAGCAGAGACCACAAGAGCAAACTAGAAACGCAGGTGTACAGAAAAACCACCCATACCAAGCAGGTGCTCCACTACCAAAGCAACAACCCAGCCTCCCACAAGAGAAGCTGTGTAAGGACTTTATTTATATGAGCCCAAACGCACTGCAGCAACCCAGAACAGCAGAATAAGGAAATAGAGCATCTATACAGCATATTCCAACAAAATGGATATCCACACAACTTTATCAAAAAGTCTCTTTCACTCAACCCAATACAGCACAAACAGCACATACCCTAAAAAGAATTACACTGCCATACATCAAGAATATTTCAGAAACCACCAACAGACTACTACAACCACATGGAATCAGTGTTGCACACAAGCCAACTAAATCCCTTCAAAACATCCTAAGCAAACCAAAAGACCCAGCAACCCCAGAAGAAAAAACAGGAGTCATCTACAACATACAATGTAATGACTGCAACAACCACTACATAGGACAAACAGGCAGAAGACTGGCAGAACACATCCATGAACACCAACTAGCAGTCAGAAAACACAATGAAAACTCTTTAATTTCACAACATATGGACAGACTTAACCATAGTTTCAATTGGGAAAATGTGACCATCCTAGACCAAGGCAAGTCCAAAAACGTTAGGGAATTTCTAGAAGCCTGGCACTCTGACAAATTAGCTATCAATAGACACATAGACATTAACAACATCTATACACTATGCAAAAGAGACGATCAACCAGCCAAAAAGGGAGCAAAAGACCCAAGCACCTCTCCACCAGCAATCAGCACCCAGATGAGCATAGAGGTTCAAGGTTAACATCAGACCAACAATCAAGTAAACAATACCCCAATCAAGAAACTGCCAAAGAAGCCAACAGCAAACAGCCCAACCAAAGAATCTCTAAGACTACCTCCACCAACACTGACAGGCAAGCCACTAGAATATAAACTGACAGCAAACCGTACTTCTTACTAGCATTGATGATGTTACCTAGTTTGGGTAATTAAACATTTGCAAGAAAACAAGCAAGCTCAGAGAGCACCAAGGACCCCTCATTTCAACCCTGAGCTACAAATATTCTCCTTTATTGGTACATGACAGCCCTTCAAATAGATGAAAACAGATGGCCTATATCCCTGCAGTCTTTTCTTCAGACTAAACATACCTAACACCTCCAAATGTTTCTCAGGTACCTTATTATCTTGGTATACTTTGCAGTCAGTCTTGGCTGATTTCAAAACTTTAAGAATTCATTACTTAGCTGTTTCTTATCAAACCAGTGCAATATAAACCCTTATTGGTGGAATGTGCACAGATTTTCTTGCAATTTAAGAAGGTTAAGTTTTAACCTTGTAAGCTGCCCAGAGCTACATATGTGAGATGGGTAGCTATAAAAATTCAAATAACAAAAAATACCGAATCCTGCCTGCCTTTTATAGCCATTTTAAATGGCTAAAATCCAGCCAATTTTAAGAGGGTTTAATAAAATGTAGCATTAATATTTGAACTTGTCCCCCAACCCATTATCACAATTCCCCTTAATTTCAAACTTGAGGTACTTTTGTTCATACTGGCTGGGGATTATGTGAGTTGAAATTCAATATATATGAAGTTCACCAGTTTGGGGAAAGCTGCTTCAATTTATCCCAATTTATATGTGTTAATTTAACAGTTTCCCTAGATATGGTTTTAATTCCATCTCCCCTCCTTCCCCACAGATGCAGTTAGAAAAGAGGTATACTTTATGGCTATTATTGACATTCTTACTCATTATGATGCCAAAAAGAAAGCTGCCCATGCCGCAAAAACTGTGAAACATGGGGTGAGTAGGCCTCCATTGTGCATTCCTGTCTGTCAAGGATTTTCAGGGGTTGGACCATTACAGGGTTTTGGTATAGAGATGCTTACATTCCTCTGGCTCTCTATCTCTGAGGGCTTGTCTAAAAATGAGGAGAGATCTGATGTGAGAGATGTCTCACAAAGCAGTCATGAGAGTATGGCTCCGTTTACTTTAGGAATTTGTTATTGGGAAGGAAATAACCTTTCTCAAATTACATTCCCTTCTGAAGGGATTTGTCAGGGTTCCAAGTAATACGCCCATAGCAAACAGAACTCCGAGGCAAGCAGGTTCCTCAAAGAACAAGTTTATTGGACATATCATATTGGCACAAATTGGTGAAAACTGACTCTAAAGGTTCCCGCGGTTTTCACCTAATTAAAAGTAAAAGTTTTTCCCCCTTTCCTAAACAGTCACATGGTCCAATCAAGGTGCTGTCCAGTTGCTTGGAAACTTCACTCCTCCTCTTTTCAGCCACCTGTGGGAATGTCCTTGGTTCTCAGGGGAAACTATTTTGTTTTGGCTACAAGACCCCAGCTATCTCTATTCCCCCCTCCCTATCCCTCAGCGCCACTGTGGCGACACTGAAGCCTCCAAGATGGCCTCAGTCAGCCCAGCTTCAGAGTTGACAGGATTGTTTTCTCTCTTATATACATGAGTCTCCTATAACCAGACTACTATGAACCCTAAATAATTTCTGGAAATAGTCTGAAGGTTTGTAGAATAATGTCTAGGGTTGAAAGTATGTACAATCTCTTAAAGGTGGAGAATAGAAACACCACCACCACTACCCTCCATCCTTCCAGATGAAATTTCTCTCTCCATCAGGGAGCCACCTATCTATTTGGGCTATTTTTCCAATTAAGAATTGGAATGATTAGAGAAGTGGCTGTAGGCCAAAATGAAGCAGAGGCAGACCCTTCTCCTTTCTTGCAGAATAGAGCAGGAGAGTGCAGTTTTCATTGGATCAAGGGCCACATCAAATTTTACAAATATGTTGAGGACGTATCTCAAAGTGGACAGGCTAGTATCCATTTGGGGAGTGGAGGTTTGGGTTTTATTAAGAGGTGAAATGAGTAATTTAAGTCCCCACAAAGTTTATTACACTATTTTAATCATGCCCACTTCAGAGCATCAGAGTATACTTTTTGTATCCCGGTACCAAATTGAACTTTTCAAATTCTGTGTACTATAATTGGGTAGACCATATTATATGACAGTCAACACTTTATTCACTTAAAAGACATGTATGAGGTTAGAAAAAGAGGTAAAAGATTGGAATGGGTAGGAGGGGCCTTGAATGAATGCCTGCTCCCTTCAATTTCTCTGGTATTTTAAGTTACTTTACCTCAGCTTTCTTTCTTTCTTTCTTTCTTTCTTTCTTTCTTTCTTTCTTTCTTTCTTTCTTTCTTTCTTTCTTTCTTTCTTTCTTTCTTTCTTTCTTTCTTTCTTTCTTTCTTTCTTTCTTTCTTCCCTTCCCTTCCCTTCCCTTCCCTCCTCTCCTCTCCTCTCCTCTCCTCTCCTCTCCTCTCCTCTCCTCTCCTCTCCTCTCCTCTCCTCTCCTCTCCTTTCCTTTCCTTTCCTTTCCTTTCCTTTCCTTTCCTTTCCTTTCCTTCTCTAGGCAGGGTAAACACTAACAAAATAATTAGGCTGCTTTTCCTTATTTTTATTTTCTAAGAATGTCTTAAGGTAAAAGGGATTCCAAAACATTCTTTGAAATAAAGATTATGCTTGAGGTAGATGGTCTATAAGACATCATGCTAGTTTTTCATTTTTAAAAAAAATTAAAAGACTGAAAAATAAAATTCGGTAGATCATGGAGCCCATGGGCGCAAAGGGAGGTGTCCTTAGACAGCCTTCTCTTATCCTTGGCTGGGAATTGGAAGAGCTGAGCATAAGTGAAGAACACCAAATTGGGGAACATTGATGTAAGACATCCTAAACTTTCTGCTGTCTTAAATTTAAGCTGTGTCTCATCATCATCATCTGGTTTTTCAGGCTGGTGCAGAAATTTCAACAGTTAACCCTGAACAGTATTCAAAGCGATTCTTGGACTTTATCGCCAACATCTTAACGTAACCTAATGCTCCTTTGGACAGTACAAGGTGTGGAAACAGCAGCAAATGCTACAAGTGTTTAAGAAGGTCTTTAAGAAAGCTTCTTTCAAAAGGAACTCAAGTTCTCTCTTGCAGAAGGCAACTCCACCCCCAATTTACATCTGCTGGCAAAGATGACTGACTGGGGTGAAACATTTGCTTTTACAGCTGCCTCATTATGCCCAGCATAGTTTTAGTAATTTCTGACATGTATGCGTGTGTGGGGGTATATGTGTGTATGAGTGTGCAAAAATGAATATAAATTAACTAATAACTAAAATAGATCAGCTCCCAGTATGTGCATTGCAACAACAGCACTCTGCGGATACTAGCTGAAATGGAATGAATGGAAAAAGAAATTGTGGGGGAGGGAAGAAAAGACTATTTGCATGTTGAGACCTACAGTATTGTAATCAAAGGTGTAAACTGTGGATCAGTTTAAAATGTCAACTGCAAAGATAGTATTGGTGGTAATTATGGCTCTAATCTTATTGTGAATATTACACTTAACAACCCTCTATGTTTGCACTCCTTAAGAATAACCCCCATCTGCTGGAAGCTTCTCCTCTTGGCAGTTTTTAAAAAATATATTACTAAGTAAGCCCATTGCAACAGGAAAGAGTCCAGCAATTCTGAAATTTGGCTCTTGTTTTATCAAATTCTAATGCCATAATCATTCTGTGTGTTCTTTGCTAAGGGAAAACCCATTTTGCGAATCAGGGTGGGAGAAATATAGGCTGCTTAATTGTCTTGTAACCTGAAGATTTTACATTGTATATTTATCATATAGAAACTGAGTATAGTATAAAGAAAATCAAATATGCTTTTTAGAAAAATGAACTGTTGGGGCAATAATAGCATTTTCCTACAAAGTTGTGGGAAGGTTTGCTTACCTGTAAGAGATCAAAAGAAGACATTAAATGCTTACATGTGCTGTTTTTAAAATATTTTATTAAAACATTCTTTTCTAAGCCCTATATTTTATTGTTTACATTAAAAGGAAAACAGGGATGCTCTTGAATATGTGCATAGGTTGAGAATCTGAAGTTTATATGTAAAGTTACTTTGCAGTATAGATGAAGTAATTTCTTGAGATGTAACATGCAGAAATGTACGTATCAGAGCAGATATTTTATTCACCCTTGTGATAGAATCTTTCTTTCTTTTTGCAAATGACAGATTGTTTTGAAGTATTTTAAATGGTATTTTAATTATCATAATTTAGCTTTGTGTTTCTCTAAATTATATTATTTAAATGATTGTCTAAAATTGTGTTATTCCCTATAATCTGCTGGTTTTTATTTTTGAATTTTTTGAAAAATGACAAAATTAGAGATATTTAAAACTATATATCTGTGCACTGTGCAAAAAATGTGCCTTTTAAACTTCTTTAAGTATACATTCATAGGCATTTTTTTAAAAAAGGAAGAACTCACATCCTGTAATTTATAACTTTATTCCTGGAGTGCCGGATTGCCTTCTCCATTAATATAATGTCAGTACAGCTACAAATCCAGTGTCAGCTCTTCCCCAGCTGTCTCTCTAGGAAAGAAAGACGCTTGACTCCACCTGAAGGTTTGAAGGATCTTTTACTAGAGACAACTGGATGCAGCGAAAGCAAGGCCAGGTCTGAAGAAAACCCACGCAAATTGCTACATTGTTCCAAACCTTTAGCCCTTCCCCCTTTAACCAGTTCATCAGTGTCCAAAAGGATGGTAGCTGGATATTTTGAGAACAGGACACTTCAAGAAGCAGTTAACATTCCATTCCCAGGTCCTAGGCACCCAAAAGTCCTTGAAGCAGCCGGTTGTAACTGGTTCACACCTCTGCTTCCTGTTCATGCTGGTCTCCCCCTTTTTCTCCCTTTTACAACAGGCCTTCTTGCCCCCCCATCCCCCCTCCCTCTCTGGGTTGTGGCAGGCTGCAGCACAAGCAATGGGGAGGGCAGCCTGACATGCTTCCCCCCTTCACAGGGACGTTAGTCCTGGAAAGAGAAGGAGAGACAGAGAGTGATTAGAGGGTGTCTCGTGGTTTATGTGGATATTGGTTATGGAATCTCTCTAGTAGTCTGGGAGCGCGCACGTGCCGTGCATCCACCCAATTGGTTTCAGAGAGGGGGAAATGTTTCTGTGCTACTAGGTATTGTACTTTTCCTCTGTGCTTGTGGGAGTCAAGAATGTCTTTAACTTGAGAGAGCAGACATGCAGAAGCAGGGCTCTCCTTTTAATCTAATTAAAAACCTAAAAAAAAAAAACCAAGCGTGCACAGGAAAAAAAAGTGGAGGAAAAGACTGGACTTGGAGAGAAGAGAAATCAAACATTTATTTGGATGCAAAGTTTATTCTGGTGAGTTCTGCTTTGTAGCCTAATCAGACTGCAGTTGCTTTATTCTCCTGATGACATTGAGAAAATACCAGCATTGACAAAGTTTTTCAGCATTGAGAAAATTTTCTTTATATAGACTGAACTGTTTTTCTTCAACATTGACTGCATAGTTCTTTTTACCATTAACAGAGCACATTTACACAGACATAATTGCAAAATAAATTACATACAGATCTGATTGCATGACTGTTTCCCTCTCTCTTTCTCTAATGAATGAAGTGCAGATCTGTTTGCAAGGGTTTTTTTCTTTTTCTCTCTGCATATTTACAGGATTTATAAGGGTTCCAGTCTTTACTAACTAAACAATCATGAATGAATTGAATACAATTTTTTAAATATATTGAATGATCCTGAGAAAACAAGAAAAGAAAGGTTTTACACCTAGGCAGGAAAAACCAAAGGTACAAGTACAGATTAGGTGAAACCTGGCTCAGAAACAGTAACTGTGAGAGGGTCCTTGAAGTCCTAGTGGACGATCACTTAAACATGAGCCAGCAGTGTGTGGCAGCAGCCAAAAAAGCTAATACAATGCTTGGTTATATAAATGGGCATAGAATCAAAATCACGTGAAGTATTAGTACCGCTTTATAAAGCCTTACTAAGGTCACACCTGGAATACTGCATCCAATTTTGGTCACCGCATTACAAAAAGATGTTGAGACTTTGGAAAAAGTGCAAAGAAGAGCAAATAAGTTGATTAAAGGCCTGGAGACTAAAACATATGAAGAAGGGTTTCAGGATTTGGGTGTCAGGGTTCCAAGTAACACCAACGAAAAGAAACTCCAAGGCTTGGATTTCCTCAAAGCTACAATTTATTAGAGATGTCATATTGGCACATCTGTGAAAACCCGAATCTGAGAGCTTCCGGGTTTTCTCCACCCAAACGAAAGTTCAAGACCCTGCCCAACACCCACATGTCCATCACATGATCCAATCAGTCACCGTCCAAAACTGAAGACGCCTCCCCGTCACTACATCACAGCTGCCGGGCACAGTGACCTTGACTTTCTGGAAAGAATGTTGTTTAGACTACTATATATCACCTACTCCATACAATTCTCCCTCCCATTTTCCCACAGCAGAAAATGTGGCAGGCCTGAATACAAAAAGGTAAAAGATGGCTTCCAGGCCTGACAGGCTGCCCCCCTCAGACGAGAAGCTGATCCTGTAATGAGAATAATCAGGGGGTTAATACGATGCTCCTAACCACCTCTCCCCCCCCCAGGGGGACCCTTTGGCTGGTCTGGGTATTTATCATGGAATTGCTTAATCGG
>QLTV01001160.1:41069-59419 GCA_003457575.1 Thermophis baileyi | reverse complement strand
ATCTCTGCAAAAACAAATCTGTTCTATATAGTCTGTTCTCTTTGAAATGGCTTTTGATATAAACATTGCAGTCTTGATAATGATATGCAGGTTTCTGCTCTGCAAGAATAAGACCATTTTTTTCTGGGTGACCCCGATTTTTTTTTAGTGATTAAGTAAAGATCTAAATAAATGGCCAGAATATAAGAATATAGCAATAGCACTTAGACTTATATACCGCTTTACAGTGCTTTACAGCACTCTCTAAGCGGTTCACAGAGTCAGCATATTGCCCCCAACAATCTAGGTCCTCATTTTACCCACCTCGGAAGGATGGAAGGCTGAGTCAACCTTGAGCCGGTGAGATTTGAACCGCTGAACTGCTGAACAGTCAGCTGAAGTAGCCTGCAGTACTGCACTCTAACCACTGCGCCACCTCGGCTCTATAAATAGTAGGAGATGTGAGAGGAGGGGGAGGGCAGGTGGGCGGGGCCAATCAAAATTTTCCCTACCTGGATGCCAGAACCGGTCCGAACTGGTAGCATTTCACCCCTGGGCTAGGGCCATCTGGGAGTTCTGTGCTGACTCCGGAGCCTCCAGAGCTGGACATCAGCAAGGCAGAGGAACAGGGGGAGCCTGTTCCCAGTGTACGCATGCGCAGAGCTGCCAGAAGGCAAGAACAGTTAAGGTAAAAAAAGGAGTAAGGCTTGGAGATGATTGGCCCCTCCCATAAGACATAAAAGAGGAGCAAACAGAGCCTTTGCAGGAAGCAACTTGATTCATTCTGGTTTAACTCAGCAGCTCCTTTTGACTCTGTGCTCTGTTTGGCCTTGCAAAGCTACTTGCCAATTAGGTCTAGTGTCAAGAGAGATAAAGGTAGGTGCTTATCAGCCTACTCCCGAAAGACTGTGGCAGACTTCTGTCAGACTAATTAGAACTGTTTGAGACTCATTAAGGCTGGGAATGAACATAATTCACAGCCATTGAAATAAAAAGAGGTTTTTTGGGACTACGTTTGTGATTTATGCTCTCTCAGGAAGCCTAGGTCAGAACAATATTGCTTATAGCTCACATTGGTATCTGTATGGTGTTGTCCTGTTTTGTTATTTCTGTTTTGGACGCTGCATTCTCCACATGCACCTTTTGACCTTTTGTACGTAACCTGGAATATTGATTCCTTCGTCTCAACTTGTTTACTTTTTTATACTATGCTCAATCTTTTATATTGGTTTATTTTTTCCTTCCTTATTGTCATTTAGCATTCTTTATGTTACAGTCTGTCATAATCGGAGGAAGCTTAGCCTTGCTGCTAGGATTGAGTTTTCCATTCCTTGTACTGTCTGAACTGCTCCTTTCCACCCATGGTTCCTTTCCCTTCGGCACTATGGTTTTCCTTTACCTATATTGCCTGGCCCTGTTTTTCCTTTCTGTCTTCACTTGCTGTCACATCATTGTTAGCGCCCTTTAGCCTGCTTTTATCACAGTGTCCCCAACATTAAGCTTTTACTGCCATGTTGCCCCTTTTTCCCGTAGATAAGGGTCAGCTTATTTGCTGGAAGGGTGCATCGGTTTACTACTTATGCCTGCTGCCTTTCCTGTAGATAAGGGTCAGCTCTCTTGCTGAGGTGGCACGTCTTCTCTTACTTTTTTTCCTCTGGTAGGCCTGGACCTTTTCTATACATAAGGACTGCCTGTGTTGGCTGGGTTCAATTGCCTTCCATTGCCCCGAGACGGTTGGTTCCCTGGGCCGTCTTAGTGGAAGAGAACAAACAGAGATGCAAAAAAAACAACAACCCCCCAATAAAAAGTGAAGTACCTGCCCTCAGATTGGCAAGCAAATACTAATAGAAACACCATGAGATCCAGTCCAGTTTGTATGATTGTGTTGCCATTAGGGCACAAGTGGAGTGTAATTGGTGCATGAATGAGACGGGCCCAAACATCCGAAGTGAGTGTTGCAGCCCGGATTTGCGTTTCCGTTTTTCCACGAGGAAAATGGCCAGAAATGGGCGAAGCGGGGGGAAAAAAGAGAGAGAGAGTGCTTGAATGAATGGACTGGATACAGTTTATCACATTTAAATTTTGCGATTAGCTATTGCTTTGTAGTGTCTGCTTTAGCTTTCCTTTATGCCTTCTATCCTCTTCCTTTATTTAGAACTGCCTGTTTTGCTCAAACACTGCCTACTCGCCTATACGATGGGAACTTCCTCCTCCAAACATGCGGAAGCTCCTGAAAAAGGCACTCCCGCCTGTTATATTCACGCCCATAAAGGACCTAGGTTTTGTAAATACCTATCTGAATGGCATGCCCTCACTGCACAGGACCCCAAACGTCAATTTCCTTTATCTGGCACCTTTGATCGGGACAAACTCAATTATCTACACTTTCAACTGGATGCGGCTGACAACTCCTTAAAATCTGGCAATTGGTCAGTGTTCTTTGTTTGGTATGCAGAAATGGAAAAACGGCGCCGTGACCACCACCTTCAGTCCTTTAAACATACCAAGGAAACGCTGGAAAAATCCGTTATGGACCTTAAAAAAGCTATATCTGTAATTCGTACAGATGCTGCTTCAGACGCTGCAAAACATTCACAGATGCCAGTTGTTAAACTTTGCCCCTTAGAACCCACCTCGCCTACTCTCCCTGACGACCGTGAAAAGGATTTGCTGCTTGAATATCCGGGTCATCCTTCCTCCCCGACCTCCTCCTTACGTTCGTCCTGTTCTGTCCCAGCTGCTGAACCAAGAAAAACAACACAACCAACGTACAAACAAGCCTTGTTTAATACTCTTTAAACTACTAATGCTCTCTTAGCAGTCGTGTTTGTTAAAGTCCATCAAATCATAAAGAAGTCCTTTCGGTGCACCCACTGTTAATTAACGTCTTAAGCAGGGGTAACAGGAAAACCAAATCAATTCGTGGATTGAACGGAGTTGTTTCCTGCAACATAGTTGAGCGTGGTCATTACTTTAAATAGGCTACGTGGCCAATTAGCCCAAAGCCTTACTCCCGAGGAGACCTCCTCCTGAGTAACCATTCTTGCCTCTTGGCAGCTCTGCGTGCCCGTGCATTAAGAATAGGCTCCTCCTCTTCTTCCTCGTCACTGATGGGAGCTTCTGGAGGTTCTGAAGGCCCTGGCTGAATCTCTGCCTCTGGCACCGAGTCCCCACCAACCTCCTCACTGTCCGACTCAGGTACCAGCTGCACAGGCCGCCGGCGCATCACCACAACAGCCTCTTCGCTGTCGGAGTCCGCAAGCAGCTGCATGGGTCGCTGGCAGGCCACAACACTATCGCTCACCGCAGGGCCCTTCCCCCGGGTCTGTCGGTCCAGATGCGGTCGGGAAGGGAACTGCTCGTGAAAGGCACAAACAAGATCTGGAGCATGAATGGAGGTCGCATCCTCCCAGGTGAAGTCTTCCGGCCTGTACCCCTTCCACTCGATGAGGTACTGGAACCGGCCCTTCATCCACCGGGAGTCTCAGATGCTGGCGACCTCATACTCGGGCGGTTCATCTCTGTCACGGGGCACCGGCTGGGGACGATCAAGTGGACGGAGCGGACAGGCGGGCCGTTCGGGAACAAGGAGGGACCAATGAAACATAGGATGGACCCTTAGCAACCGAGGCAAGGTCAGGCGGTAGGCCACTGGATTGATGACCGCCTCCACAGGGAAAGGACCAATGTAACGATGGTCCAGTTTTCGGACTGGCCGGTCGGAGGGGAGATGCTTGGTCGACAGCCACACTCGATCCCCCACAGCCAACGGTGGTGTTGCCCGCCAAGAGCGGTCCGCGACCCTTTTGTAATCGTCCTTGGCCTTATTTAAGTAGCGCTTCACCAACTGGTGAACGGCCTGCAGCTCTGTCACGAATTCATCCGCTGCCAGAACTGGGGAGTCAAGAGGTGTGAGTGGGAAGAACCGTGGGTGATAGCCCAAGTTGGCTAGGAAAGGGGTCGTCTGGGTGGAGGTGTGTTGTGAATTATTAAAGGTGAATTCTGCCACTGCTAAATACTCCGCCCAATTGTCCTGCTGCTGATTACCAAAGCAGCACAGATATTGTTCTAGAATGCCTATGATTTTTTCCGTGCCTCCGTCGGTTTCGGGGTGATGAGCTGACGACAGGCAAATCTGGACGTCTAAGGCCGTCATCAGTCCCTTCCAAAACTGGGCGGTGAATTGGGCCCCTCTGTCCGACATGACCCTATCCGGTAGGCCATGTAGCCAGAAGACGTGCTGGATGAACATGCGGGCGGTGGTGCGAGCTGTCGGCAATCATCGACAGGGGATGAAATGGGCCATCTTCGTCAGCATGTCCACCACCACGAACACGGTCATGAAGCCAGCAGACGGGGGCAAGTCCGTGAGAAAGTCCATCGAGATGGCACCCCAGGGTCTTTCTGGTGTCAGCAAGGGCTGAAGCAGTCCAGGGGGAGCTCCCGTAGCCGACTTGGCCTGTCGGCAGCAGACGCAGGAGGTGACATACAACTGCACATCGTGGCGGAGACGAGGCCACCAGAAAGTCCACGACACCAGGTTGAGGGTCTTAAAAAGGCCGAAATGTCCTGCTGCGGGGTTGTCGTGGCACTGGGACAAGATAAGACCGCGGAGCGGCCCCGATGGGATGTACAGTTTCTCCCGGTATCTTAAGAGGTCGTCGGAGAACGTCCAGGGAGACTCAGGCCCTATCTTCCGCTTCCTTTGAGTGACGTACTCGTCCTGCCGCTGTGCCTCCCGGATCTGTGCCCGTAGGTCGATAGGCTCGTGGATAGCCGCGAACGACTCGACGGGCAGAATAGTCCGAGGCGGAAGCGGGTCCTCGACGTGGGCGTACTTGGGCTTCCTCGAGAGCGCATCCGCTCGTTGGTTGCGCCCACTCGGGATGTACATGACCCTGAAGTTGAAGCGGGCAAAGAAGGACCACCGGATCTGTCATTGATTGAGTTTCCCTGCGGTCTGCAGAAACTCCAGATTCTTGTGGTCCGTCCGGACTTCTACTTGATGTCGGGCCCCCTCGAGGTGATGTCTCCAGGTCTCGAACGTGGTCTTAATGGCCAGTAGCTCTTTTTCCCAGATGGTATAATTGTGCTCGGACAGATTCAATTTCCAAGAATAGTAGGCGCAAGGGAAAAGAGTACCACCATCCGCGCGAGCCTGGAGTAGCACGGCTCCGACCGCGATATCCGACGCGTCCGCTTCCACCACAAACGGACGGTGAGGGTCGGGATGCTTTAAAATCAGCTGTTTTGTGAAGGCCTCCTTTAAGGCCAGGAACGCTTGCTGTTCGGGGGCGCCCCACCGGAACGGGACTTTCTTTTGCAGGAGCCAAGTGAGGGGCGCGGTCAAAGTGGCAAAACCAGGGATGAACGTCCTGTAATAATTGGCGAACCCCAGGAGTTGCTGGACGTCTTTCACCCGATGAGGAGGTTGCCAAGTTCTCAACGCCTTGACCTTGCCCCGATCCATCGCTATGCCCTCTGGAGAAATGTGATGGGCCAAGAAGTCAATAGTTGTCTGGTAAAATTGACATTTCTCCAGTGGTCGCGCAGCCGTTGCAACACCAGGCGGAGATGTTGGAGATGACTTTTCCGGGATGTCGAATAGATCAAGATATCATCGAGATAGACCACGACAAACTGGTCCAAAAGATCCCGGAAAATGTCATTCATGAAGTGCTGGAAGACAGCGGGAGCGTTGGTTAATCCAAACGGCATGACCGTATACTCAAAATGGCCATACCGGGTGCCGAACGCTGTCTTCCACTCATCCCCTTCGCGGACCCGAACCAGATTGTAAGCACCGCGCAGGTCCAACTTGGTAAACACGGTAGCCACCCGGAGTCTCTCCAAGAGTTCAGGGATCAAGGGCAAAGGATACCGGTTACGCACCGTAATGGCGTTAAGTTTATGGTAGTCGCAGCACAGGTGCAAGTCGCCGGTCTTTTTCTTCACAAAAAGGACTGGAGCAGACAAGGGCGAGGACAAGGGCTGGATAAAACCCCGAGCCAGGTTTTTGTCCACAAAGTCCCGTAACACGGCCAATTCAGGGTCTGACATAGAATACAACCGCCCTGCAGGGAGCGGCGCGTCCAGGACTAAGTCAATGGGGCAATCATACGGCCGGTGCGGGGGCAACTGGTCTGCCTCTTTCTCACTAAAAACGTCCGCAAAGTCCAAGAGGTCAGCCGGCAAAGACACCGCAGGTGGACCCTGCACCTGGCCTGCGCAGACTTGGCGCGTATGATCCACGCATTGTAGGCTCGGGAATGACATAAAATTCTGGGACCACAGGATGTGTGGATCATGAGTCCAAAGCCAAGCCAGCCCCAAAACCATCGGGAAATGTAATCCGGACGTGACATAAAATTGGATGGCCTCCTCATGCTTACCAATGGTCAGGCGCATGGGCTGCGTGGCGGCCTTAATCGGCCCAGACAGAAGCACCCGACCATCACTGGTCTCAACCAGCATGGGAGGATCCAGTGGACACAGAGGGATGGCAAAAAGGGTCGTAAACGCCTCATCCATGAAATTAGTGGTCGCTCCGGAGTCCACCAAGGCATGGGCAGGAATCCCTTGAGGGTTGTCGGCCACGAAAACTTTGGTGTCCAAAATCAAGTGACGAGGCCGTCCGGGATCCACGTCCGCAGGGCGTGATCCGGTGTTGGTATGTGCCTGACCCAGAGTCTCCCCTAGATCGGGTGCCGGCCGTTTCACGACAGGGTAGGCTGCGACTGTGGTGCAAGGCCAGGAACCGACGCCCCATGTCATTTCTTGGGGCAAGAGACGGCAAAGTGTCCAGGCTCCCCACAGTATAAACACAACCCCCCTGCCCGTCGTCTGTCCTTCTCAGCAATAGACAGGCAGGGTCTGGCTGCACCGAGTTCCATGGGCTCCTCCCTTGGAGCCGGGGTCTCCCGTGCAACTGGGGTCGCACAGGGTTCCTGGACAGCACAACGAGGGGTCCGCCTCTGTAACCTCACATCAATGCATAGGCACAGACAAACCATCTCATTAAGAGTTGGAGGAATGTCCACTCGAGCCAACTCATCTTGCAATGCCTCCAATAAGCCATCCTGGAAGGCATCCAGAAGTGCTGCCTCATTCCAGGCCGAGTCCTGGCTTAGCAACCAGAACTCACTGATATATTCCTGGAGGGGTTGCCGTCCTTGCTTTAAGGCCTTCAAACGCCTGGTAGAGGTCTGTGCTTTAATAGCAATAGCAATAGTAATAGCACTTAGACTTATATACCGCTTCATAGTGCGGTATAGGGTCCTCATACATCTGCTGTAAGTGCTCACAGAACCCCCCAAAGTCATTGAGCAATGGAATGTTGTGGACCAACAGGGGCGTGGCCCAACGAGCTGCAGAGCCGGAAAGCAAGCTGATAATGAAGCCTACTTTGTCCCGGTCATTGGGAAAGTCCTCAGCTCGCAAACTCATAAACAACTGACATTGTCCAAGGAAAGCCGGAAACATTTCTAAATTACCAGCAAACTTGTCTGGCACAGCTACTGGGCAGTGTCGCCGAGGAGGAGGAGGAGGAGGAGCAGGTGGGGCCATCTGGGCTTGAAGCTGAGCCAGCTGGCCGGCCATCAATGCTAACTGCTGCTGGAGCTGCGCGTTCTCAGCACGCAGCTGCTCCATTGTGATCAAGGTTTGTTTGTTTTGGCAGGAAACAAACTGTTCTGTCCCAGCTGCCGAACTGAGAAAAACAACACAAGGAAAGCGGACAATTCCTTAAAATCTGGCAACTGGTCAGTGTTCTTTGTTTGGTATGCGGAAATGGAAAAAACGGCGCCGTGACCACCACCTTCAGTCCTCTAAGCATACCAAGGAAACGCTGGAAAAATCCGTTATGGACCTTAAAAAAGCTATATTCATACAGACGCTGCTTCAGACGCTGCAAAACATTCTCAGATGCCACTCATTCAACTTTGCCCCTTAGAACCCACCTTGCCTAGTTTCCCTGACGACCATAAACAGGATTTGCTGCTTGAATATCCGAGACGTCCTTCCCCTTGCCCTCCTCCTCACGTTCCTCCCCCACTACTTACTCCTCCTCCCACTGAGGCACCTCCTCAGCCCTCTTCCCTCCTCTCTCCCCCACCTCTCTCCCCTCCCCACCAGCCACTTCCTTCACCTCTGTCTCCCCCTACCTATTCCACTTTGTCCTCTGGTGCATCACAACGAGACATTGGAAAATCGCTAAAGAAGGCAGATCAACTTCTGATCAGTCTCTCTACTCTTCTCTGCACAGAATTGGTGTGTCTTAATGAGACCCTCGGATTGGAATATGGCTCGGCCCTATTGTCGTGATTTTTTGATACTATGGATAAGACCCCTCCCTCGCTGACCAACCCCACTATACCCCTCTCTCCTGGTGTCGCCTCTATTCTGTCTGATCTCACCACTCGTGACTGTATTGCTTCCCGAACTCGGAGCGCTGCTCCCCTTTCCTCTACCCCGCTTGGCGCTGCCTCCTTTTTCCCCCCTCGGGCAACGTCTCCCATTTCCCCTAGTCCCTCCGAGCATGTTGTAGGCCAGTTTCCTCTCTGCACCCTTCTGGGTTCGTCGGAAAATATAGATGGGGTTGCTGTGCCTAAGCTTGTTCAGGTCCATGTTCCTTGGTCTCAGGTGGAAATATGTAACATGGCAGCCTCTTTCCTTAATATTTGAGATGAACCCTCTAAATTTAAAGAGGAATTGGAGACAATCATAGAAGCTTATAACCCCACTTGGGCTGATCTAAATCAATTAATGCAAGCCATTTACCCCAAAGGCGTCTGGGAAAGGCTGAAGGAGAAGGCTTCTTGGCCCTCTCAAGCTCCTGCGCCAGAGGTGGGTTCTTACCGGTTCTATCCGGTTCTTTAGAACCGTTAGTAACTCGGCGATGATGTCACGGAGCCGGTTCTGTCGGTGTCTCCGTGGGTACCGCCATCTTGGTTTTTGCTTCTGTGCATGCACAGAAGCTAATTTTTGCTTCTGCACATGCGCAGAAGCTATTTTTTGATTGCTGCGGGTGTGTGCGCGCAGCGCGCACGGTGCGACCCTCAGCGAACCAGCAGCAAAAGGATCCACAACCCACCCCTGTCCTGCGCCAACTGAGCTACCTAATGCACGCTTGCAATTACTCGCTAATATCACTGATGTGTGCCCTGTTAAAACCGATTGGAGTAAAATCAAAGCTTGTAAGCAACAGGACCGAGAGTCCCCAGCTGAATTTATGGAATGCCTTACTTTAGCATTCAAACAACACTCAGGCGTACAGGACCCTCGCACCAACGCTAAGGAAGGTATGATTTCATTTTTTGTGGATGGGCTACTTCCCAAAATTTTGGAGGCCATTCGGACCAACGTTATTGGCTGGGAAGCAAAAACTTTGTTTGAAATTGTATCAATAGCCGATCGTTATGCCACCTCCCTCAAGCAAAAACGGGCAGACAAAGAGACCAGGCTGATGGCTTTACAGCTGCATGCCCTTGAGAACCCGCCTGCTCTGCCCCCTCACCCTAGACCCAGACTGACACCTCCTAATCCCCCCTTGGCTTTCGCTCCACAGCAACAAACCTTCCACTGCTTTCATTGCGGCTTGGAGGGCCATTTTAAATCCTCATGCCCCTATCTGTCTTCTTCCCCTTTGCAGCACCCTGGGAGTGGCCCTGCTTTCCCAACTTCCCCTCCTTTTTCTCCGCAAGCCCCTCGGATGCCCACCCCATGACCTAGGCGGGCCCCTCCCCGCTTCCCCGCTCTCCCCTTTCGCCCCCAATGACTACCAGTACCTGCCCCCTTTTCCACTACCTATCCTCTTATTCCTCTCGATTCTGTTAACCCTGAAGTTATTCTCTCTGCTGATGGCCTTCCCACCAAATTGCTTGTTGACACTGGAGCTGCTCACTCCACCCTGTGAGCCACTGATTTCCCTCATATACAGCCTTCTCAGGAAATCATTAATGCAATCGGAGTTACTAATGTTTCTATCCCTCACCCTGTTAGTGAATCTACTGTCATTTCCTTGGGGCCTATCTCTACGGATCATGCCTTTTTTGCTTAGCCCTTGCTCCCCCATCAATCTCTTGGGTTGTGATCTCCTCTGAAAACTTGGCTGCACTATCTACTGCAGCCCGATGGGTTTTACCTCGATGTTCCTTCTTCTGTCGAGCATCCTGTTCTTGCTTCTTTTCTTCCCCTCATGAAATTCATTCCTTATTTCCCCTTTCCTCCCTCTCTGATTCTTCCCTTACCACCCTACAGCAAGAGCTCCTTTCGAAAGTCCCTGAGATCCTCTGGTCTGCCCATGCGGACGATGTTGGGTGCATTCATTCTGCTGAACCAGTACGAATGCAGCTAGACCCCACCAAGCCTCTTCCTTGAGTTCCTCAATACCCGCTGTCTAAAGAGGCTCAGGAAGGCATTCACCCTGTTATTGAATCTCTTCTGCAGCAAGGCATACTGGTCCCTACCAGAAGCCCATGTAATATCCCTATTTTACCTGTCCAAAAGAAGTCTTCAGGTAAATGGAGATTCGTGCAGGATTTGCGAAAAATAAACCAGGTAGTTATTCCTTCCTATCCTACCATTCCTAATCCTGCTACCATTTTGTCTTCTATCCCTGCTACTGTCCATTATTTTACCGTGGTGGACCTTTCTTCTGCTTTCTTTTCTATCCCAATCCAACCTGACTTCCAGTTTTTGTTTGCTTTTCAGTATGGCAGCTTGCAACTAACCTGGCGTTGTCTTCCCCAGGGCTATTGCGAATCCCCCTCTATCTTTTCTCAAATTTTAAAACAAGATTTGGCTGACATTATATTCCCTATGGAACGACCATTTCACAGGGGTCGCCGCGCACATTAGCCCGCCATCCTGGTGCCACCGTCACTTGCAGGGGTGAAATGCTCCCGGTTCGGCCGTGCCTGCGGGTCGCCGGACAGCCGGTAGCTACAGAAGCGGGAGACTTCGCCCACCCGCCCGGATGCCGCCATTTGGGTTCTTTTACCCTCTGCGCATGCGCAGAACGCTTTGCACATGCGCAGAGGGTAAAAGAACCCAAATGGCGGCGTCTGGGCGAAGTCTCCCGCTTCCGACACTATCAGCTGTCCGGCGACCTGCAGGCAAGCCTGACCCCGGAGCATTTCGCCCCTGGTGCCACGCCCCCTTTGTCACCTCATCCCGCGCGGGGAGGGGGCGGGGAGGGGGTCACGGTGGCAGGGGGTCGCGGCGTGGGGCGTGGGGGTGTCGCGGCATTAGAAAGGTTGAGAACCACTGGTCTAAAGTGATATACATACAATTCCATTTTTTTATCACCAAGATCATCCCGAAACTTTGTAAAGTGGTTTGGGTTGAGATTTAATGGCTTAATAGACTTAAATCACCCAATGTGTTTCCAGGGCTGAAGGTGGACTCAAAACTGGTTATACCCTAAATCAAGACCTAAATTTTGATTTGATTTGATTTGATTTGATTTGTCAGATTTAGATAGTTGTCCATCTCATTCACAGGGTAACTCTAGGTTGCGTACAGTTAAAAGCATAAAAACGTAACATTTAAAAATGCAGTGCATAATCAGTAAAAGGAGCCAGGTAGAAAGAAAAATTAAGTTAGAAGTTAAAAGGTGGAGGGAGGGCCTTAAGGTGCCAACCAACCCCAGGACTGAGTGCTTTTTGGAGCTGAGTATTATCATGGTCTAAGTTACTGCTCCAAAGGATTGTTCTATTAATTTTTAAAATGTGGGAATTAGAAGACTGCTTTTTCTGATTTCTGAGAGAGCAAATGTCATAATTTGGAGGGGTTGATTGATTATCTGACAGCTTTTGAAGTTCAGAACAGGATATTCTGCAATCTCCGGATGACAAGAACTGGGAAGAGTACAGATGAATGTGCGTTTATCCTGGTAGAGAAAAAGGATATACAGATAGTCCTCAACTTATAAAAGTTCGTTTAGTGACCATTTAAAGTTACAACCACACTGAAAAAAGGGAGTTAGGACTATTTTTCACACTTATGACCATTGCAGCAACCCCACAGTCACATGATCAAAATTCAGATGCTTAGCAACTGACTCGTATTTACGACGGTTGCAGTGTCCCAGGATCATGTGATCCCCTTTTGTGACCTTCTGGCAAGCAAAGTCAATGGGGAAGCCAGATTCACTTAACAACCATGTTACTAACTTAACAACTGCAATGATTCACTTAACAAATGTGGTAAGAAAGATCATAAAATGGGGCAAAACTCACATAACAAATATCTCGCTAAGCAACATAAATTTCGGCTCAATTGTGGTCATGAGCCGAGGACTACCTGAGGTAATTTTAAGAGTCTCACATTTTAATCAGTTGGCAGGAGTGTAGAAATAGAAAATTGCATAGATATGTAACTCCTTGACCAGCAAAAGCAAAATAAAGGGTTTTTTAAAAAAATACAATAAATTCTGAAATTCTAATCTAATATGCACAACATTCTGGCTGCAAAATTAAACTTAATATATGATTGGAGTGAGCACAGAATTCTTCTGTTTGTCATGAAAAGAAAATGTATATTTCTGTCAGTGGAGAACAAGAGAGATGCTGCATGTTTATGTTAGAAAGTTTAATGAAGAAAAAGAATTTTGAAGGATAAAGAACTTATAAGCTGCGGGTGAATTCCTTCTGGAAATTTCAGAAGCACCCTCACAAAGTTACACTGTAAATCACAAGAGAAAGGAAGGAAGAGAAATTACAGAAATACTGTACTTATTACAATAATAATAACATCTGTCCGACTGCGAGATGAACTATAATAATAATACACTTATATTCATATCATTGTAGAATTGTTGGGAGTCAAAGTTTTTGCTGGAGCATATGTCAACTTTGTCAATATATTTCAGGTAATCTTTTTATTTCTTTTGTAAACTCTTGACTTCAACATCATTATCAAACCATCAGTAAGCTAAGTTACTACTAGTAGGCTGTGTAGCACCTCAAATAGGTTCCCTCCCTGACACTGAACAGGAAGAGAAGAGCGGGGGAGGGGGGCGTAAATAACCCAGCTTCATCCAAAGGAGTTTTTGTTTTGGGTGGGTATGTTAGCCTTAGAACAGCGGTTCTCAACCTGTGGGTCGTGACCCCTTTGGGGGTCGAACGACCCTTTCACAGGGGTCGCCTAAGAGCGCGCTAGCCCGCCATCTTGGTGACTGGCAATGCGCACGCGCGGGGAGGGGGCAGGGCATGGGTCGTGGCGGTGGGGCGGAGGTCGCAGCATTAGGAAGGTTGAGAACCACTGCCTTAGAAGGAGAGAGGGAAGGAGGAAGGGAAGGGAGAACTGTCCCGTGCGCCCAAAAGCCCGGGGCGAACCGTATTTCGGTGAATGGGCCACACCGAAGGGCCTGGGGCCGAGGCGCCGAGGCCCATTGACCAGGGCGAAAGGATGGGGGCGGGCCAGCTGAGGAGAAAAGCTGGTGGAGAATGGGCGGAGGCGGAACCCTGGAGGAGAAGCAGGTGTGGCCAACAGTAGGAGCCTAAAAGTCCTAGACCCCCTGCATTTTTTTTCTTTTATAAGTTTTTTATTTTATTTACAAAATACAAAATAAACATTCATTCATCAGCAGTGTGTCATCTGGTTACAACTCTTCTTTGTGACATCCTCTTTCAGTATCTTATCTTCATTTACCTTGTTCGCATTATACATTTTTATTCTTATTTCTTATAATCTATCAATTGTTTTATTTATTCTTTATGTTAATATATATCTTTTTACTTTTAATCTCACTAGTGCAGGGATCCCCAACCTCAGGATGACGGCCTACTACCTCGCCGTGGCCTATTTGCAACCAGGCCTTGTGAGTGGTGGGCTGGTGTGCATGCAAGCGCGCAGCTCAACTCACGCAAGTGACGGTCTGGCAGGCATGTGTGTGAGCAGCTCATCTTGTGCAAGGTCGAGCTGCGTGTATGTGCGCACCGGCCCGCCACCGGTTCCCCTCTCTCCTCCCCCAGCCGGGCCACAAAGCCGCTAAGGTTGGGGATCGCTATACTAGTGTAACCCAAGTGAATTTAACATCTGAAGAAATTGTTTATTGCATTTATCTGCCCCCCTTTCTTCTATGTGATCAGGACAATATTTCCAGACCAGTTGTAACTTCCCAGCCACTTTTCAAGGTCAATTGGGTTGCAGAGTAGCTAATAGAGCCGAGGTGGCGCAGTGGTTAGAGTGCAGTACTGCAGGCTACTTCAGCTGACTGTTCAGCAGTTCAGCGGTTCAAATCTTACCGGCTCAAGGTTGACTCAGCCTTCCATCCTTCCGAGGTGGGTAAAATGAGGACCCAGATTGTTGGGGGCAATATGCTGACTCTGTGAACCGCTTAGAGAGTGCTGTAAAGCACTGTAAAGCGGTATATAAGTCTAAGTGCTATTGCTATTGCTATTGCTAATAACTCAGTTAACTAATTAACCTAATTAGCTCTGTGACTGAATTAAGACTTCAATGTAAATCCATTCCGAATTCTTCAAATCATTATGCCTGCAAAATGTCCCGTTACCTTTAAAAATGAAGGCCCTAGGCTCTTGAGATTATTAAAGGATTTCCACATTGCCACTACTTGCAGACCCGTAACCCTGCCAGATATTTGGAAGAAAAATTGCAGTCATCTTAAAACTTGTTAATCTCAAAAAATTGAAAATAAGGAGCAAAAATCACTGCCTTGCCATGGCTATTCTGAATCTTGCAATAACAAACACCACATCATCTCCAAACTATATAAAAGGAGATAAAATACATTATTTGTCCTTCCCACCCATATCCCTATTTCAGTTTTTATCTGGTTCTATGCTGTAAGTAAGTAAATTCCCAGTGGTTTATCTGAAGAAGAGCTTTAAATCCTGATAAGTCAACTTTCTCTTTGAAAGATCTGATGCCCAAAAGCTAGGAAATATAATGTAGGTGGTCACTGTATAAAATTTCTGAATGATAGCATTAAGAAACATGTGACTGAGCGTTAGACATTCCTCACAAAAGGGACATTCCATTTTCCCTCCTAGATCTGATGTGTCAATGGACTGTTATGTCCCAGTGAATCTGCAAGAAGCAAGAGAAGTTTTGAAGGAACTTACTATGAGAGATTGGATTGCTCGACAAGTAAAGAAAAAATATTTTTCTTTCAATACAGGGATTGTTCCTCATTGGATGGTCTGTTGGTTGTTCTGTGATCAGATGAGGTGGACTGGTATATAATCGTGATCCCCCAAGTGGTATTTCCAGCTGTGTGAAGGTTGTCCTAACAGTTAGTAGAGGATTAAAAAAAAATTCTAATCTAGAACACAGGGAGAGCACCTGGCTTCCCACCCCAGCTTTGGATGCCTTCGGATAACCATTATCTCCAGTTGGAATGCAACTTCTGTAAGAATTCGCTGCAGATCTCACTGTGGAATTGGGAGCTCTGCCTCTTCATGAGTTCCAATTACACAGAAATCCTGTCCTGATGTATTCCATTCCATCCATAGCCCATGTCAACAAAGAGTGATAGAGTAAAAACAACAAATAACATTAAGAAAAAGCTCATCCACTTCCCCCCACACAGCCCCACTAAGATTAAAAACACAGCAGAATAAAGTTATGGAAAGCCAAGCAGGAGGTGACTACACGAAGCTTTATGAGTCGAATTATCTAGAACTGTGATGGCGAACCTGTGGCACGCGTGCCAGAGGTGACACGCAGAGCCCTCTCTGTGGGCACGTGCGCCGTTGACAGCTGCTCTTCTGGTTTCCGGTGCGCACATGCCACCGGCCAGCTGGTCTTTGTGGGCGCCAGAGCACCTGAAAACGGCCTGAAAATGGCCCGAAAAACAGCCAAAACTGGCCAAAAAACAGGCCGTTTTTCGGGCTGTTTTCCGGGCCATTTTCAGGCTGTTTATGGCCTGAAAATGGCCAAAAACGGCCTGAAAACAGCCCAAAAAACAGCCAAAAAACAGGCATGCGTGCTCCGGCCAGCTGGTATTCGGGTTTCCGGCGCTCCGGCGCACGTACATGCATGCGCATGCACGTGCGTTCCGGTTTGGGCACTCGGTGCCAAAAAGGTTCGTCATCACTGATCTAGAACATAGGAGCTACACAGAGAAGGCTTGTTACCTGATCCATGCAACCTCAACCTCATGGGACAATGGTGTCTCTTGGCAGGCCCTTTCAATATCTTCTCACTTAAGACAGGTTCAGTCCTGGCAAAGCAATGTCTGATCATGCAACCTGGTGCTACACCATAATGGGCTGCAATTCAGGAGTGGGCAGGGCAACAATCGTTCCTCTTTACATATCTGCTTTTCTTCTGAAACTAGATAGATCTGTAGCCAACTATACCTACTGTTTTTAAACAGATCTGTTCTTCTCTATTGGACCACCTATTTCCTGCTCTTCCATGGAGTTCTCCTCACCAAGAAGCTTTTGCTATTTTTCTTCTGGTGCCTGAGTGCTTTGTTGCTCTTGAAGCAGACTCGATACCGACACTAGCTTTACGGTTTGCTGAAGCTGTCACAGGTCTGAGCGAGGACTCTTCCAACATTCTAGGTGAGTTTGGAACAATTCTCCTTTTCTCTTTTCACACATCCTGTGGGCCCCCATTCATATATTACATTCCTCAGTCTCCCAGCTCAAGAGAATTCTACATTTTCTCGGCAAAAGCAATAGAGCCATAAGCATAGAAGGTATCACAGAGATCATTTTATCCAAGATAGCTATCCGGTCTATGTTTGAACCCCTCCGGTGAAGGGGAATCTATGTCTTCATGAGGCAATCTAGTCCACTGTTTGAGGGCTCCGACTGTAGCGCTTCCCTGTAGATTCATCTCACTGGTTCTGATCTTGCCCTCCAGGGTAACAGAGAACTAGTGTATTCCCTTTTTATGTGACAAACGTTTGTTTGTTTGTTTGTTTGTTTGTTTGTTTTGAAGCCATCCAACTCTGAGTGACTTCCATTATAAAATAAGGAAAGACAAAGAATGAAAAAAATCCTGGATATCTGAAATGAGAAAGTCAACACCTCAAAACATTCCCCAGAAAGAAAAACAAACAAGAGGACCTCAACAGCCACACTACTGCTAGACCAGGGAACAAAGCCACGTTTTCAGTGGTTTTCAGAACCATGCTTAATAGGACAGCCCTTGAGGACATAAAAAAAAAAATTCAGAAGACCTAAAGTGTGACCTGAGATGCACTCACAATGCTATTTAAAGCCTTAAATGGCTTAGGCGCAAGTTACTGACAAGGAATACAGTGGTGGAATTTAGTCCAGAGTCACAGGAGGCAGGTGCTCTTTTTGCCAAGGAGCAAAGAGACAACATAGCTTGGAATCTTTGGTAGGCAGGGTGAAGGTGAACCCCTCCTGGCAGTTCACCAGGTATATCTAATAGTTATGTGGATAAGTGCTTTAGTCTGGCTAGATTAATGTTAGGCTGAAGAAACCCAAGTACTACACAAGGGGTTACTTCAGTGTACAGTGTTACTTCGGTACACATCGTTAATTGGGTCCAGAAGGTGTGATGAGTACTAAAAAGGACGAGTCCCAAACAAATCATGTGACTTACCAGTGACCCTTTGTTTCAGCCGGGAATAACTTTCTTGTCTGTCCTTTTCCTATGTCAGCCACCTTCCCAGCATGGTCGACTTCCTGTCCGTTCTCCATAGCCATCCCCCTCTTCCTATCGCAGCGTGTCGAGTACTAAGTGAACACCGAGTACTGGACAACTTTTTTGCATTAAAATACGCCGAGTACCAAATTCGACACGTTTTGAAGCAGTCGGGTACCGAGGTAACACTGTAGTGTCTTGATTGTTGTTCACCTATAGACATTAATCTTGGAATCTAGACTACAATTAAGATTGACTTTCTACTCATCAAAATATTGCTTATTTCTACTGTAGCCTCGTCAAGGATTTTCCTCAGTTTGGCTTACTTAGCATACGATTGATTCTGTCTATATTTTTAATGACTTGAAAATATCTTTCTTTCAGAAAATTATTGGTCCTTGTTGCCAGGTCCATTTTTAGAGCAAATAGTTCAAATGTTGAAGACATATGTGTCATCCATGTTGCCTTTTTATTACCGTTTTCCGAAAGATGAGACATGGATTGATACCCTCAAAGTGCTTAAAATGCTGTATAAGGTATGTCTGGTGACTTGGAAGTGATTGCGGAGAGTTCGTACTACCTCTTGATATAAAATCCATGGCTTTGACTGTCACTACGTTCATTTTAATTTGTCAGCAGGACTCTTATTCTGAAATGACACTGTATACTGATATGAAGTTCTCATGTGATACCTGTACTGCGCATGTGTTACTCTTTCCTTTGTTCTCTTTGTTCTTCACCATGTAGACACAGACTTAGGTGTTCTTATTTTTGTTATG
>QLTV01001159.1:2544571-2591785 GCA_003457575.1 Thermophis baileyi | reverse complement strand
TCGCCCAAAGCCCCACACCAGGATGCTGAAGCAGACCCCAAGTCGGAATTTCTGCCCCCCTCTGACCCGCACAAAAAGACCCTGAAGGGGGAGACTCTCTGCAGCAACACAAGCGTTCATTGCACGTATCCTGCCCAGGGGCTGTAGTTTGAGGACCCCTGATTTAGTGCAATATAAAAAATGCAAATACTTTTTCTGCGGACCACCACAATTTTCTCGCGGACCACCAGTGGTCCACGGACCACCAGTTGGTGACCGTTGATCTAGTCCACCACCACCCCGCTGCCCAAGCAGGAGACCCTGCCTACCCTACACCATTTCTGACAGATGGCAGTCCAGTCTCTTCTTGAAAGCTTCCAGTGATGAAGCTCCCACAACTTCCGAAGGCAACTTCTGTTCCATTGGCTGATTGCTCTCACTGTCAGAAAATTTCTCCTTATTTCCAGTTCGTGGGAAGATGGTGCAAAACGTGCTGGGCCCAAACCGGTTCGGGTGCAAGCAATCGGTTCAGAGTGCAGCCACAGGCAGAAGGCCCCTGGAAGCACATTTTTGACCTGGTGGGCAGCAAAACATTCGTGGGAATGGAGCGAAAACACGGTGCCAGAAGGGGAGGTGGGGACCAGGTAGGTGTTGGGAGAGAAGTTGGGAGATGGGTGGGGAGAGAGGGGACCAGGTGCACTGGCTTTTCCCAATTTTGTTCCAGATGTTCAGATTCTGCTCAGCCGGGTGGAGGGGCTGTTTCGAGTTGAAACACTTTTTCCCAGCTGTTTCGAGCACATCTTTACTTGCTGGAGGGGATGGATAGAGACGACATGCGCTGCGTGTGTACAGTGTGTTTATGAAGAGGTGCATGCGTGGGTGGGTGAATTAAAGAGCAACCAAGTTGATTAGGGGAATAGAGGCTAAAACATGCGATGAAAGGTTGCAGGAACTGGGCATGGCTAGTCTAGTGAAGAGAAGGAGCAGGGGAGACATGATAGCAGTGTTCCAATATTTGAGGGGCTGCCACAGAGGGTCAAGCTATTTTCCAAAGCACCTGAAGGACAGACAAGGAATAATGGATGGAAACTGATCAAGGAGAGATTCAACCTAGAAATAAGGATAAATTTTCTGACAGTGAGAGCAATCAACCCATGGAACAGAAGTTGCCTTCGGAAGTTGTGGGAGCTTCATCAATGGAAGCTTTCAAGAAGAGACTGGACTGCCATTTGTCAGCAATGGTGTAGGCAGGGTCTCCTGCTTGGGCGGGGGTGGTGGTGTTGGACTAGATGACCTACGAGGTCCCTTCCAACTCTGTTAAATCTGTTAAATCTGTTAAACACTACCGCAAGAAAGCAAGCCAAGTCTGCCCTAAACCCTTCCCGTTCTCTTTGAGGACGGGCGGCAACTTCGAAACTAAGAAAACACACCCGTCGCGTCTCTCTCTCTCTCTCTCCCCACCCGCACCAAAAGCTTTCCCCAAAGTTCACGGCCGCGCCCTCCCGCGTCGTTCTCCAGGGAAATCTTCCAGCGCGTCACGGGACGGGTGTGAGCATGCGCAGCGCGCTCGCCCGACTGGGGAGATCGGGTTGCGGAGCCCATTGGGGAGGAGAGAGTGCGCGGGCGAGCATGGGAGCCAAGGAGAGAGAGGCGGGGGAGGAGAAAAGAAGGGGGGGGGAAAAGAAACCCGGATGTGGCGCATGCGCGGCGGGGCCTGACTGGACGCGTCTGCGGCAGCAGCAATAACAACACGACGACGGCGCAGGCGGCGGTGGTCGTCGTCGTCGTCGTCGCTCGGAACGTCCTTCCCTCGCGCCTGGAGGACGTTTGCGCGCGCGCGCGCGCCGTGAGGGAGCCGCGCCGCGCCGCCCCTCCCCCTCCCCCCTCTCTCTCTCGGGGAAGGCGGAGCGAGAAGAGCGGCGGCGGAAGAAGAGGGGAGGGGGGCGGTGAGGCCCCTCGCAGGCCGGCCGCGGCGACGGCGCAGCCCCCGGCGGGGTCCCGACTGAGGCCCAGGTAACGCCCCTTCCGCCTCGAGCCCCCGCTTGGGTTCCTCTCTCTCTCTCCTCGGGGAAGCGCGGTCGCCTTCAGTGCCAGAGAGCTGCAGCCGCCGCCGCCGCCGCCGCCTCCTCCTCACAGGGCTGCGGGGACTGCAACGCCCATCATCCCCAGCCTGCTGGGAGGGAAGGGAAGCGAAGCGTGGCCCCACAGCTGAGGGGAGGCTGCGGCAGCCGCGTTGGCGAGCGAGAAGAACAAAGAGTCTGGCTTGCCTCCTCTTCCTCCTCCGGGGAGGCTCCAACGGGGCATGTTTGCTTGGGAAGTAAGTTGCCCGGAGCGGAGGCCGAGCCCTCGGCCGGGGAAGCCCCGTCTTCGCGTGCCCACAAGTGCCAGAAGACGAGGGCGTCTCGCAATTCTGCCTACCTGCCTTGAGCCCGCTTCTAAAATGGAGCTGGAGCCGTTTTTTCGGGGCTGCAGCTGCGCTTCGTTTGCTGCTTGCAGCAAAAGTCGGGGAGGGGAGGGGTATCGCCAGGAAAAAATAAATAAATAAATAAATAAAAGAAAAATAAATGTATTGCGACAAAGAGAATTATTGATGGAGCGGGGCGGCTTTGTCAAATCCGGGGAAGCTTTTGGGGGGTGAGTGGGGGGGGTGTTGTTGCTTTTCGTGGTGGTTGGTTTTTTTCACCCTCTGTTGGGTTACTTTGTTTCTGCCAAGGACACTTTAACTGACCTACTCAAAAAGGGGTTTTTTTGGGGGGGGGGGAGAGGAAAGATAATTGTGAATTGGTGCCTCCGGCCGAGTCGGTTCCCGATCTCCACGTGCCTTTGGTTTTTAAATCCCTCGCAGGACTTTTTGGGGAGGTGGAAGGGGAAATGCGCGGGGCGCGCGAGATGAACGCAACAAAAGTCACAGGGAATCGAGTGCAAACTTTGCATCTGTTTCTTTCCAGATGGAGGAAAACATCGGAATAATTGGCGGCGGCTAAGGGTTTTAATAGGTGCTGGATTGAAAGTTGTCGCTGAATATATGCTTTAAATGTTGATCGTGATGGATAGTTGCATAATATGTCCAATACAGAAAGGTTAAAAAAAAAGTATCGGTTTCCATGTTCCGCTGGGAGGAAACCCCCCCCCCCCCTGCTTTCGAGGATAGTATTTCCTGAATAAGTAGATACATTCTGTGAAAATATAAGATTTTTATCTTTGTTACTAGAATTTGTTACTGGCGTTGTTATAGAGTAAGGAACTTGATCGTAGTAGATTTGTTTCTGTTGCACGGGTCTTTCTATACCACTTGTTTTCAATATTAGTCAAACTGAAACCACTGTTGAAAAATATTGTAGAAATGAAAATTGATATTGGATATGAATACCAAATTGGCAGATAGATATTAGCTATTAGCCAGTTCAGAAATCTTCCCAGTATCTGGGGATGCCTGGTCTTCCTTGAGGGTTGAGAAATACGTAAATGGTCACCTTGACATTAAAAATCTTGAAACTTTAAAATGGATTAGAAACTGTGGAATAGATGATTCTGACTCTCCAGAAGTGTCTCAAGCATAAACTTACTTGTGCCTATGGCAAGAAGAACCTAATCTGGATTTAAGGGAAAAGAATCAATCTTGAAATTGATTCTTTGACCTAAAACCATTTTAATGTTTGCATACCCTCATTCTGTCCAATGCTGGCCTTCTGATGATAGGATATATGTAGCTTTTTCCTTTTCCTCCTGTATTGCTCCAGAAGGTTAGAGAACTCTGAATGGGCTCCTGCAGTGCTGGAAAGCTGGGAAAACAAAAGGTGAATATCCATTGTTATTAGAGGAAATTGTTTTTCTAGATGAAGCCCAACAACAATTAGAAAAGTTTAGATTCCTCTCTATTTCAGAAGAGCATTGGCAAAATTTGTTTATGAGTGGTAGAGCTTGATAGGAATTTCCAACAATCTACATGGGCAAGCTTAGGTAAATTCTCAATTAATTTAGTAAGGATTTTATCAAATTACAGCAATATTCTGCCTGTTAATAACCCCTTCCACCCCAAAAAAACCTGTTTAAACCTCTTGCAATCAATCCTCCACCCATGTTATTTCAGTACTGTTAAACTTGATAACTACCTCATATTTAGATGTGACTCTTTTAATGTCATATGTCTTCAGTTGAGGGACATCTCTGAGATTCAGTTTCTTTTGTAAACAGTTGTGCATTATAAATACACCCCTACTGTTCTTCAGATTAGCCATCCAGTTTCCATTCTATTTAAAAGAACTTTTCCTACTATTAAGTGACAATTAAGAAAATGAGATCTCATTGCAAGAGTTATTTCCTGAAAACATTTATAATTTGTCATTTGCTTCTCACATTAAGGTATATGTTATATATTATAATTCTGTAGCATTATGATTAGTCAGCATATAAGGATGTACATGCTTATAGTGAACTTAACCCAGTTTTCTGAGTTTGCACAACACACTTAACTGGCTGAGATTGATTGCACAATAAATTTGGTTCACATGTGCTCTGCTGCTTTATGGTTGATGTATCTTGTGAATAGCCTTACTCAGAAGCAAGTCCCATTGAATTGAATGGTGCTGATTCTCAGGTCCTAGTTTATGCATTGTTCTGTAATAATTGACAATATTTATGCTATTCTTCTGAAACCATTTTTGAAACATTAGTCTTTCTGTTTACATGCAGTGTTTTTATCCTTTTTAATGCTAACACCTTGCATTTTCACACAAAGATGATTATAAATGATTCTTTGTTTTGTTTTTCCTTTTGAATGTCTTTCTTGAATTTCTTTTTGACAATCAATATTTTGATTAAATATTTGATTAAAAATCCAAATAATGGGCAAAGAGAAATGCATCAGGTTTATTTTCTTGCAGCTGGATTTGGCTTCCATCTAATGATCAGTTTTATAGTCTGAAATGTTACTTTTTAATCCCTTAATTCATGCCTATATATGCATTCTCTTTCTGAGAGTCTTGCTCCTTGATAGAGAGGAAGTTGCCATTGGAAATAATATATTATACATCTAAGATGATTTAGTGAGAACATGTGTCCCCTTTGGATGTTAATGGACTCCAATTCCTGTGAACCCCCAGCAACATGGCTGGGGGGTCAAGGTTGGAATTCTTATTGTGCAATACTTGATAGGCCACAGATTCCTTATTCCCTTTTTTTAAAAAAAACCTTCAGAGCAGTCTTTACACTATTTTATTGCCTACAGAGATAAAGACTTTTGATACAGTATCTTTTAATTAGTTTCTTCCTTGTTATGGCACATGTTTTTCAGGCCTTTGGCTTGTTAACTAGGCTTTTCCTTATTGTAATGGCGTTCTTATTACAGTTCTTGTAAATTGTTTGGTGCCTTACCAAGTGTGAAATAGGATAGAATTTCTATACTAATTAAATAAAGTTCAATTTTTTTTAAACTAGAACACGGGGTAGGCAATTAATTTTCTCAAGGGGCCACATGAGAAACTGGAACTCTTTGAAGGGCTGAAGCAATAAGTTTGTGAAGGTAGAATAGGCATGCACATATGCATAAATTGAAAAAAAAAATAGCAGCCACCCTCAAAACAAAAGCAATGAAGTTTTATTGTGTGCATGGTGTACTGTTAATTGCATTTGATATCTAATTGCCGATTGACCTCACAGGGGCTGGACAGGGACAGCCAAAGAGCCGGATCTGGCCTGGGGGCTGTAAAATGCCCAAGTCTGGTGTAGAACTTAGAAGAACATTTTTATACCTGTAAAGAGAAAGGACATAATCAGACAGATTGAGATGCTGAGCCAGTGAGCATTTCCTGCTGTTGTATGGAAGTTTTGAAGAATAATTTTACTAGTACGGTAGGAATAATGGCATGCAAATGCTTTATGGTTCTACAAAGGGAAAAAAAGGGGATACGTTTCTTGAAATTAGTAAGGGGTGGTACGAACTCTATTTTCTGAAGTCTGATTCTATTGAAACAAATTTAAATCACCAATCCTAATGATAATTTAAATCTTGTATATGTCTAGATGTAATGATGTGTTTTATTTCCTTTCCCTACAAAATAATCATATTTTTAACTACTAAAGTATAATTTATGTTTGAAGAAATAAAGTTTATCATAGTTTATCACACAATTTATAGAATATGGGTAGGAAATGGTCAGTCTACACATCCATGTACCCATCTGGTCTGTTGAGGCTTCCCCATTTCTCTTGCAATATATTAGCCAGGTAAGAAAGGGAGATGAGGACCATCCCTCAGATTGGATAGACTGGGCAGGGAAAGCCTTTACTGTTACCTTTTTTTTCCCATGCACTCCTGCAGATCATTCCACCCAGCTTTACCAAAAAGATAAAGCTATCCCTGAATAAAACTCAACTCCTTGCGATTCATCTAAACAGTGTTTTTGGCATCAGAATTCTGGAACTGGTTTTCCATTGCCTCCCTCCCTCCCTTCCTTCTTTTTTTTACTTTTCCAACTACCGGTAGCTAACATCTGGAATTCCAGGATGCCTCTGAATCCCACTACCAAATAGACTTAATTTTGCTTAGCTTCCAAGATTAGCCAAATCTGGCTAGGTGCTGCAGCAGTTAATTTTCTATTGTTTCCAATGAAAAAAAGAACTTTACAAGACGAAAAATGGATTTGGGGAAAGAAAAGTTAAATAGGTTTTTGCACTGGTTGTTTTTTTTTAAAGGATAGGGTGTGAGCAACCATTACTTAAGGAAATGTTGCCTTTAGAGAAATGTTCACCATCTCTACAGAAAAGTGCTTTTCTCTGGCTTCTTTTACTAGTATGCATATGATTATAATCTTACATGATTCTCCTGCGTAATAAACTTCATTAAATTCAGTAGTATCTGTTTGAAAATCTGCACGCTTAGAATTGAATGAATTGATCCATTGCTCTTGTCAACATACTAGATGAAACAGACACACACATGATTTTGATTTTATAAAGTGTTGTCTTCTTGTGATAGAGACAATTCTTATAACAGACAACCTGACAAGTAGCTATGTTCAAACCTAGGTTGATTTGACTTTGATTTATTATTCCAATGTATATGACACTGGTGACAAAACACTAATGCATTATTTAAATGCATTTCTATTTTATTTGCATTTCTAATGATTTCTCCTTTGAGAAGTATTCTATGTTTGCTTTCTTTTGCTTGCTACTAGTTTTGAATGTGATTCATAACTGCTTTTACTCTACTGTTCATTACCTCAGAACATTTATAAGAAAGGAGCATATAAATCCTAATTTGTTATGAAAATATAGGTATTTATAGATTAATTCAAAGGGAATGTTTGTAAGTAATGAAAATCATTTTCAGTGATGATTTAATATTAGTTTCCTTAACCAAACGTAATAAACGCATGTTTTTCTGTTTTTCTAACTCCCAAAGGGTTTTAATGAATTAATTTGAACTAAAACCCCTTTTTCTATTTCTAGGATAGCCAATAGAAGTTGCTAATGTTGTTATCAAAGGCTAGGGCAGTGATGGTTAACCAGTGAGTGCTGAAACTGGAGTGTGCGTCTGCGCGCACTGGAATGCCAGATCCCGGAAGAGAGCAGCTGGCCGGTGCACATGCATGTGGCGGTCAGCTGCTCTTCCGGGTTCTATTGTGCACATGCGCGCCAGCCAGCTGCTCTCTTCCGGGTTCCGGCACAGACCAGCTGTCTGACGCGCATGCGCGCGACGGAACCCAGAAGAGCAGCTGGTGGCGCACGTGCCCACAGAGGGCTCTGCGTCCCACCTCTGGCACGCGTGCCATAGGTTCACCATCACGGGGCTAGGGAATTATTTTCAAAGCCTCTAATTGAGAAATATTTGAATAGCTTCCATTTGTCCAGTGGTACAGTTTTCCTAAGCATATTATCACCATGCATACTTCCAAAACGATTCTCCATCAGACTTCAAATGTCAGTGATGGTGATTACTGAACACATGCCACATGTTCTGCTTAGTAGTTATGGTACGGTGCTATTGGCAAGAAAAATGCATTGATATTAGCACTTGGTTCCATTAAATTGATTTTAAAGATTCTGTTTTGTCACTTAATATTTATTTAGTCTTCAGTCTAATTTTTCAGCATATGTTGTTAATTTTTACAGAGTTGAAAATCTTGGGTTTGGCTTTCCTTGATGGAATAACCCGATCTTAACTGCTCTCATGAAACTCAGAAGGGTGTGTGTGTGTAAATATGAGATTTCTGTGGGGAGTTCCAAAATGTGGGAGTGGTATTTGAAAATACCTGTTCTGAAGGGCCAATAAATGGCATTCTCATAGTAACAGAATCTGGAGGGGTACAGAAGAAGGTGGCCCTTCAGATAGCTGGTCTAGAGTCTGAAAAAGTGTAAAGGTTTTCCCTGCCCAGTCATGACCGACTGAGGGGGGGGGGCGCGGGTAGTGCTCATCTCTGATTCTCAGCTGAAGGAATGTGTTATCCAGACGCTTCTATCAGCATATGGCTAGCGTGAAAATACGGTCCCCACCGAAGTGGTACCTATTTATCTACTCGCATTTGCATGCTTTTGAATTGCTAGGTTGGCAGGAGCTGGGGCAAGTAATGGGAACTCGCCCCCTCGCGTGACACTTGGGTCTCAAACTTGGGCTGTCGGCTTTCCAACATTTTAAATGCTGAGCCATTGTGCTGCCCTGGTCTAGAGTCATGTAAGCCTTAAAGGCGACAACTGGCACCTTGAATTGGACCTGGCAATTTAGATTGGTGTAAAAGGGTCATTTGAAACCTCCAGTTATTCTTTATTAGTAGAATATTACTGTGAGATGCATGGCTCATGAATCAGGTGCTGAAGATCCTTTTATCTGTCTTTAGATAAGTGTTTTTAGCTTCCGTTTGTGTTTCCTCATATCAAATATATCATTTCCCTATATTAAACTTTCCCTTCAGGTACGAACTGTCATGTACAGTTATTTACTTATTTTTCAGAATTTATATGCTGCTCCAATCCTGATGACCTGGGGTGGGTAGTAGTAATGAAAGTAGATCTTCTCCAGACTTGCTGATTAATGATGGGAAACTAAAGCAATCATGCAACTGTCTTCCCTGATATATGAACACTTAAAGAAGTATAAAAACATGCTTCTAGACAAAAACAAAACAAAACATTTTTTTCATCCTGAACTGATCATGGTAACTGACAAAGATTCTTCTCTATGAAGAAAAAGTGCTAGGTATTGGATTCTCTTCTCCACAATTTAATGGATTGTCCAGTGTCTAAAGAAAGGAATGAGCTAGAATATTAAGGAAGGATATAGCTCTGCGGTTGAGTCCTTCCCCCTTTAGCAGTCCCTCTGGCAACAAAGTAGAAATGGAAGAACCTAAGGAAAAAGGGAGTTTTTAATTCACACATTAACAATTCCCTATGAGTTTTTAACACGTCCCTCTCTCTATTGCTTTTTATGGAGCTAAACATTGGTAAATGATTGTTACTGAGGCATTAGGCAAGCTATGCAAAGGCTGTAATGATATTTAAAGCATGCAGAGTATGCTTCCCAATGCTATCCCTTTGGGGCTGAGATATTCTGAGGAACGAAAAGGGGGCATTACATTGCATCAGCATAGCACTCTCTTAATTGGAAAAGCTGTCATTCCTTGAATTCTGTTACTTCTGTTAAAAAGATGGCTGGGTTGATAGCATAGATTGAGATTTTATGGAGAGACTGAAGCCACATATGCAAAAGGGATATGCTAATGGTAGCTCTGTGATTCAACCAACAGGTGTTCCTAATGCTTTCTCAGAAATGATTTTGGAGCTTCCCAGTTATCTTGAAAGTTAAGTGTTAATTTTAACTCTTACCTAGAAGGAGTGCCAAGTATCTTTTCCAATCAGTATCTTTTCCAGAATGTAAAAGTCAGCTTCAGTAGGTTTGCAGTGTTGAAAGCAAGGAATTTATTAAACATGAACTGCTATTATTGGAAGGTTTGTTTGAGAAGACAGCTACATGTAAAGGTTATTGAGATTATTGTTTGGGCCTAGTGAGAGCTACGCACTAAGACTGGATTCATTACAGTCTTTAGATTCTTTGGAGGTTGTGTGACTTCCTCCAGCCATTTCCAACACTATCTTTCCATTGAGCATGAACTTTTGCTGGAAAAAAGTCTGTGCGCTTAATAACACTTGACTGAAATGCTGTCTTTTAAGCTTCCTCTCCTAGAGTGTTAGACATGTGCAGATTTTCTCTCAGCAGGTGCCATTGTTCAATTTGTGACTGTCACCTGGAGCTGTGGAAATATCTGAGGCGCATATTAGTGTTTTACAGAGGTGGGTTTCTCCCAGTTCGGACCAGTTCGCCCGAACCGGTAGCGACCCGCTGGTGACGTCACGATGACGTCACGGATCCGGTTCTGTCGGTTCTGGTCCGTGGGCACTGCCATCTTTTTTTTTTGAATTTTTTTTATTTTTATTTTTTCTTCTGCGCATGTGCAGAAGCCGAGTTTCTGGCACTGCGCATGCGTCGCCATCTTGTTTTTGGCTCTTTTTTTTTTTTTTTTTGCATGTGCGTGAAGGAAGCGAACCGGCAGCGAAGTAAGTTAGAACCCACCCCTGGTGTTTTAAAACTGCAAAGAAGGAAAATGGAAATAATGAAAGAAGTACATGAGTGGTGTGTGAAGAAAATCAATGACAAGAGCTTGCTTCCCTTTTGTAATACTTGGATGTAGGGCCATCCAAGAAAATTGAACAAGGCAGATTCAAGTTACCTGAAAAGAAAGAATTAATATAACATTTACTATCACAAGATAGCTTTGAGACTGCTAATGGAAGGTGAAACATAGTTAGACTATGGAAAAAGGCTTGCCGGCTTCTTCTAAGCCAGTAAATGTAAGCATTTAAGCCCAGAGAGCTAACTGACTTGGTTCTTGGAAGCTTGCTGGCTGTCTTTAGAATGCTGGGAAAATTGGGATCCTGGACAAGATAAGTCTTTTCTCTTTTATGCTTTTGAGATGAAAGAACATTAAGCAACTCGTGGTGCAAGTTTGCCTTGAATGAAATGGGTAGCTGCCTCTTTCATCCCTTATCACCTAGAGCCTGGCCTAAAAAACAAAACAAAACAAAACGTCTGTGAAACAGGTTTACAAAAAGAGGTTCAGTGTGCTGGAGGTTGGTTTTCCTCCTTTGTGCCCTTTTTACTAGTGCAATTGCTACCATAGTTTTATATAAGCATGTTTTATGTATACGTTTTGGGAAAAAAAATTATGCAGTGCTTTAGACTGGTGAGCAGAAATGTGCTTTATAGTATATGGGATTGCAAATATAGTGCCTATCTATAACTCCCTTTTTTAGGATTGCACAACAGCTGCATGATGCCAAAAAAAGGTGTGGCTATTTTCAAGTGTTGCAGACAGGTGCTACTTTCACTGCATGCTTGGAAACAGATTTTTGCCTCATTTGTTTGTTTGGAATTTAAAGTCAGATTTAATAATTTAACCCCGTGTTTCCAGTTTTATCTTAGTTTGTTATCTGCCTTTCCCAGCTTGCCTATTGTTGCATCTATCATTCAATTGCTGCTTTCTACCGTACTCATTATTGGTGGAAAATATATGACCTGCTCCTTTTCTCAGATTTGTTTTTTCAAGGTATAAATATCAAGAAGTCCCTTAAAGTAAACTTAATGTACTTGAATTTGTTTTATGTATGTTTGTATAAATTCAGAGCAGGGAACACTCCATTTGCACCCCCTCCCAGAGCTTTGGTGCCTAAAAAATTTGTACACTCTCTTGCTAAAGAGAGCAAAGCAGCAGCATCAGAGTACTGCTTTGGTGGTTGTGGAAAGACAGGAGACATTTCAGAGCGATAGAATTTTTTTTCCCGAGCAGCTGTGCTCTAAATTATTCAGGTGAAGGGTAGATAAAAGACTGCAGTCCAATTCCACAGTTTTGTTTGTTATTTTAGCACAGCGGTGCTCTGAGGTCCACGGTATGTTCATGTGTGATAGAATGTTCTTCGCTTGGTTGACTGGTAAATCAACTGGTAAAATATGTTTTATCTTTTTGAGCAATTTTTCCAGCATTTTGGTTTGTCTAGAGTTAGTAAAGGGGTAATCCTTGACTTACGACCACAACTGAGCCCAGAATTTATGTCACTAAGGGAAAAATTTGTTAAGTGAGTTTTGTCCCATTTTACAACTTTTCTTGCCACATTTGTTAAGTGAATCACTGCAGTTGTTAAATTAGTAATGACTTTGCTTGTTAGAAAGTCTCCAAAAAATGGTCACATGATCCCGGGACACTGCAACCGACATGAATATGAACCAGTTGTCAAGCATCCGAATGTAAATCACGTGACCATGGGGATGCTGCAATGGCCATAAGAGTGAAAAATGTTTCATAAGTCTCTTTTTTCAGTGCTGTTGTAATTCAAATGGCCACTAAACAAACTGCCATAAGTCGAGGACTACGTGTAGTATGTTGCTGAATTTCTATTACACAACTGTTGTTGGAATCTGAGCTAAATTGTTCAGAACCTCAGTTCCATTTTTATTCTGTCCCTTGAGTGCTTTATTTTGTCATGGAGGTCTGTATTGTTGTATTTTTGGAAGGCAATATATAAAGATGAGGATGGTAGCAGCTATATCTTGTGATACTTCTCGGAAGGCTGTTCTTTATGAGAAGTGAGGCACCTAAAGTGAATAACCTAAAGAGAGGTGCAACTTTGCTGGATGATGACAGGTCCTTATCTCTTCTAACTACACCCTTTGGCTCTGCTTTTTGCCTTCCTGAGGCATGATGCGGCTTCTGTTGAGTTCTTGTGGGTAATTGTTTTTACCTTGCTTGTGGATTTTTGTGTGTTCTTGTCCTTGTTGTTTTTGTGTTTTCTATGCTGTGTTTACTTGTAGCTGGCCAGAGTCATGATTTTTGAGATGGGCAGATATATTAATTGGAAGAAAAGAAAGAAAGGAAAGTGGAAAAAGGAAGGAAGAAAAGAAAAGACAGTTGAGAGTTTGCACTTCTGCTGTCACCACCTTTCTGGAGAATGGAAACACTTTGACAAGCTTTCTCCTTAATACTGATTTGGAAGAGTGCTAGGGCTCTCACAGCATGTGCAACTTAGTTACAAACTGCGTATACCAGTAATAATAATAATGATAGTAACAATAGTGAAAAGCAAACTGAAGCCTCACTTTCTGGCTCTACAGTGGTTGCTTTGAGGTATCAAACCAGAGAACAGGAGCCTTATCTCCTTTTGAGATGAACACAGAAGCCTCCGTGTTATGATTTAAGAATGAATGTAACTGCAGATAAGAAGGAAAAATGTAAATCTAGCTTTTAGCACTGATTTTAAAAAAAAACAAGCAACATCTCAACAGAATTGTGGGGAGACTAGACCCAGATCTTGTAAGTGGGGTCTGGACTCATGTAGATTAAGATTGTATCAAATAAGCAAGAATTGAGTTGGCCAAAACCCCAAAACGTTTCCAAAATAAAAGCCAGTGACAGATTCTTTGAAGCAGAGAACAATTTCCAAATACCAGGATCCATAGAGCAAAACCACACACTTGAAAATAGAATAATCTATTACATTATGTCTGATAAATTTTGCTTCTCCAGCCAGGTGATCCTGACTAATTACTGCTTCTATAAATTGCAACTTTGGTTCAAAACCTTTAAGAGCACTTCCTGTTAGCTCCTGTTGACTCCCTGGAGATTTCTGGCTGAGAATATGTCATCTTCTCTTGCGTTAGTTCTGTTATTCCCAGATTCCCTGTCCATCTGGAGCCTCTGCCTTCTCCACACATCAAACAGTCATCATTTTCTGCTCAATGACTATTTCCTTGACTCCAAGTCACACCCACCCTCACTTCTGGCCCCAGAGAAGTTCACCTTCACTCCTACCTCAGTTGTTCCTATGTTTTGCTTAACCCTCTACTTCTGGAAACTAACTCACCATGTGGCTGTTTACAATTTCCATTTTGCTTATATTTTTCTAGCAATCTTTGTCCCTTTTCCAGATGTTCTTTTTTCCAGGTGATCTCCCTTCCCCTTTAATGTCTCACATCTACTTCCTTTTAAGACAAGGTTTTTTTTTAAACAATAAGTGGAACTGAGGAGAACCTGTTGGGCAAGTCCAGACAAATCTCCCCCCCCACTTCCCATTTTAGATTTTGGATTTTAAACTGATAATCACTGTTGTCTTACCTGGACAAATCTGGACTTGTCTGTCTTCTCCTCCCACATGTTCCTAAGCATTGCAGTTGTTTCTAGATCAGGGTTTCCTAAATGTTTTGCCATCACACCTCCCAGTCCCTTTACTGTAATCTTATTGTACAAGTAACGTATTTTTCGGAGTATAAGACGCACTCCCCCCCCAAATGGGTGGAAATGTCTGCGTCTTATACAGCAAATATTGTGGGGGGGGGAAGGGGGATGGTGCACCGCTGATCAGCTGTTCTAGAATGGGCGCCGGTGGCGAACGGGCCGTGGTGGTGAATGGGCAACGGCGGCAGCGGCGAATGGGCGGCGGCAAACGGGCCAGATGAATATGAATACCAGATGGATGCTGGGAGGCAGAGGCAGATTTTTTTTCTTGTTTTCCTCCCCAAAAGCTAGGTGCGTCTTATAGTCCAGAGCGTCTTATAGTCCAAAAAATAGGGTAATCCTCAACGTACCCATTTTACAACTTTTCTTGCCACATTTGTCAAGTGAATCACTGCAGTTAAGTTAGTAACACGGTTGTTAAGTGAGTCTGGTTTCCCCATTGACTTGGCTTGTCAGAAGGTCGCAAAATGGGATCACATGACTCTTGGACACTGCAACCGTCATAAATATGAATCACTTCTCAGGCATCCAAACATAAATCACGTGACTATGGGGATGCTATAACGGTCATAAGTATGAAAAATGGTCATAAGTCACTTTTTAAAGTGCCATAACTTCGAATAGTCACTAAACGAACCGTTGTAAGTTAAGGACTACCTGTACACACTTGTCCTAAAACTCAAAACGAACAATAAAAACAATGCAATGAAACTTGGGGAAAGGCGGATTTATTGAAGCAATGTACCTAAAAAATTCTTCACATTTCTCCTGGGCCCTGTTTGTACCTCCCTTCCCCCCTTTTAACCCCAAGGGATGCACACCTCACAGTTTAGAGAACTCCGTTCTAGATGAAGAGACTCCATGACTCGGAGTCAACTGTCAGTCTTGATCTGGCTGGTTGAATTTGGGAAGGGGAGGGCTTACTTACGCTTTTCTGGAAGCAAATGGGAGTTTACCCTTTCTCTGTACTATAGACAAATGGGTAGAACATTATTTGCTTTCAAGTCTGTGCTCAGAGATACAATTTACATGTAGTCCTCGACTTACAACAGTTCATTTAGTGACCGTTCGACGTTACAACGGCACTGAAAATAGTGACTTATGACCATTTTTCACACTTAACAACCATTGCAGCATCTCCATGGTCACGAGATTTACATTCGGATGCTTGACAACTGGTTCATATTTATGACAGTCGCAGTGTCCTGGGGTCATATGATCCCCTTTTGCAATCTTCTGACAAGCAAAGTCACTGGGGAAGCCAGATTCACTTAACAACCGTGTTACTAATTTAACTACTTCAGTGATTCACTCAACAAATGTGGCAAGAAAAGTTGTAAAATGGGGCAAACCTCATTTAACAAATTTCTCACTTAACAACATAAATTCTGGGCTCAGTTGTGGTCATAAGTTGAGGACTATCTGTATTGGATTTGCAAGGTTAGCACGATACAATTCCAATCTATGCTCTTTGAGAAAATTGGAAAGGGAAAGACGGCACATTTGATTAAAAAAAACAACAAAACCCTCCAACCTTGATGTTTGTGGGAAAGAAGTATGTTTGAGTTCGAGTACTTCTCCATCCAATTCATTTTACTCAATTTAAATATTATAGCGGTAACAGAGAAAAATATGGCCTTGGGACCAACAGAAAACATTTAGTGGCTGCTCTTGTAATGTTTGGTCATTTCTTTTCTTTTAGGCTTTCCCTAGACGTAGACTCTGGCTCACTGGTTGGCAGAGATCTTTGGTCTTGAAGTGAGAACTGTACCAATGGACAGTATGTCTATTACCAACACGCCAACCAGTAATGATGCTTGCCTGAGCATTGTTCACAGTTTGATGTGCCATCGACAAGGAGGGGAGAGTGAAACATTTGCAAAGAGGGCTATTGAAAGCTTAGTTAAAAAACTCAAGGAGAAAAAAGATGAACTGGATTCCTTGATTACAGCCATAACCACAAATGGAGCTCATCCTAGCAAATGTGTTACAATTCAGAGAACACTGGATGGAAGGCTTCAGGTTAGTAGAAGCATATCTGGTGCCGTTATGTTCTTTATTTTATGTAGTGACAAAGAGAGAATGGAAAATCGCCATGCTTGCCTATAACCCTGTGGAAAAGGTGCTTATAGATGAATGTTTTTGTAGCATTCAGTAAAGTATAAAATAATTCCTTCATTAGATGATTTTCCTCTGTTTTTGCAGTGAATTTTTCCATGATTTCCAATCTTTTTAGGTGGCTGGTCGAAAGGGCTTTCCGCATGTAATTTATGCACGGTTATGGAGGTGGCCTGATCTTCACAAAAATGAACTCAAACATGTCAAATATTGCCAGTATGCATTTGACTTGAAATGTGACAGTGTCTGCGTGAATCCATATCATTATGAGCGTGTTGTGTCACCTGGCATTGGTAAGTTTGTTCATAAATCCGCGTGAATTGTTGAATTTAAATTAGAAATTGGGTTAGCTTTAACAACAGATTCCGGACTCCCCTATTTTCTGAGTCATCTGTTTTGATTTGTGATTAACTTTCAAGGCAGTAGATTCCAGACTGCTAGAAAAGATTCCTGAGGTTGGTCAAGGGACCTTTCATCATTGTATTTCCCCCCCCTATTCTCTTCTGTTGTAGGGAAGATGTACCAGGAACACTGACAATCAGAAACAAGGTTGCAATGCTTAAGTGCAATGTTAGTCATTCCAGCAGCTTTTGTTTAACTTTTTTTTTTCTTTCAAAGAAAGAAACTTAAAACTCCTGGGAGATGTGCCGGAGAGAACAGCATCTCTGTCAGTAAAATATTCCAGATTCTTTCCTGCCACTGTAGTGAGGAATTAGGCAAATTTCTCCAAGTGATTTCTTCTGGAAGAAATGTTCTCCTGGAGCTCCATAGAGACAGGCACACTTGAGTCCCTTCTGGCCTTGGATCCTCCAGTGATCTTGAATTCTTTGCTTACCCTTCCTTATCTTTGCCTTGGAGCATTCAAGAGACCTTTTGTTTCATAGTTGTGGGTTTTAATGTTGCATCCTACTGCTGTTAGGGGGTCAAGGCAGGTTTTGTGACAATTGAGCCGTGTTTTGCAGCCTTTAGGCTAAATATCCTTGTTGACGTTGGAAAAGCTAGAAACATGGTGGGACCTGAAGAGTACTTGGATGGAAGAAATCCTTGTAGGCTACACTGAGAAATCAGAACACATTCTGGACAAAAAAGCAGTGGCAAAATAATTTAGTGTTAATACTAAGAAAGCCACATACCGGCCCATATAGTTTCAGGAGTGAGCTCAGTTCAAGATAGAATTACAATTAGCTCAGATTTCCTCACAGATTTCATGGTACTTTGTGGAAGACTCTTGAAAACCGTATTGTCTCATGGACTTTATTTTGAATGTGGTGGATGGATCTTTAATCATTCCTTAAAGATGGATTAGAAAAAAGCCTGACAATAAATGTTTGCCTTGATGGAAAGGAAGAATTAATTGGTCCCTTGTCCAGCTTTGAAAGCTGTTTTAAAAAAAAAAAGGTATTATTGTTATCGAACAAGAAAGAAATATTGCATTTCTCAAATATTATCATGGAATTATATTCCAGAAATGATAGGATAGAAAGACAGCTTCCAGTTTGATATAAAAATTTGTCAAGTAGAGAATTTAAGAACATAATTTAATAGTACTTTATAGGCATATTTATTTAAATGGCCACCCATTTCAAAATAGTGACTAGGTGGTATATAGGGATCAAAACAAGAAATACAGCATAGAATACCCACAAAGATAATGCAGTAACCTCAGTCACAAAAATAACATCATCATTAGCAGCAGAGCTCACCTAATCTGACCGAAACACCTCATGAAACAACCAGGTCTTCAGGGCCTTACAAAAGGTGTATTGTCACAGGTGTTTTTTTTTTTACATAAATCCAGGTTAGTGGGCTCCAAAATCCTAGAGAGCAAACAGAAACCCCCAACCTGGCCTATAGGAAACACACCCAAAGGACTCACTATTTGCTATGCCTCTCTTCCAAGATTTTGCTGCAACTCCTGTTCCTCTACTACTTCTCTTTGCAAGCCCTACTTCTGGAGAACAGTAACTCTTCTACTCGCCTTAAGCTGCTTCAGGCTGTTTTAATTTCACAAATAAACACAAACCACCTTCACACTCACTCCAACACCCCAACTCCAACATTACCATACCCAGCTGCCTCTGCTCAGCTTTTACAGTTGCTGGACTGGCTAGGGAGAGATCTTAAAGGGACAGGGCACCAACAGCCCAGGTGCTGGTCATTGTTAGGCAGCCTATCCTCTCATGCATATCTACATATTTCTGTTCATTTTTTTGTTTAAACATTTGGATGGTAAAAATGTTTATTCACTAGTATTTAAAACCGGTCTAATTACTGTGTATTTTCTCTTTAAAGATCTTTCAGGATTGACTCTGCAAAGTTCTGGTAAGGTATACATAACGCTTTATGCATTATAAACAACATGGAACCTTAAATTTAAAGCTACATAAACATCGGGGAAACTATTTTTCTGCAGTAGAAAGAATAGCGAATTCTGTATTATGCAATTACATGAGTCACAAGGAAGTGTTCTGTCATTATATGAATGCAGAGAAAGAGAAAATATGATGATATGATTGTTGTTATTGTTTGTGTTCTTAAAGGAATAAAGAAAAATTGCCAATTATTGTTTGAGACCTTTAACTGGTTACTCATTTTATGTGATTAACATTGCCACCTGATGGACTTAGTCAATAAAAAAGACTCTTTTCTAAGAACTAAAAGAAGTAGTTTAGCAATCTAAATGAGATATTGTATGTATCTGAACTCATAAATTTCTAATTTCTGGGTGTCCACTAATGCATTGGGTTAGATACACTTAAACCTGGAATAAATCCATTGAATAAGTCTGATCCATGCTACTGTGATTTACTTGGCTAGTTAATTGATCTTAGCTGCTTTCTACGTGCAGTTTCTTATACACATATTGATTTTGGATTTATTATATTTCCAAACTGGGATAAAATCCCAACTGGGTTTTATTTTGTCCTCAGACTAGAATTAAATCCATTCCCATTGACTACATTGAAAAAAGTCCCCTGTATGCTAAATGACTTCCTTTTTTTCATAATAGGCTTGTGTGGGAAGGATGCTGGCTCTGGGTTTATATGCATAAGAGTCAGTTGGATATGACTGCTAATGGAATCGATTTTTGCTGATGTATAAGAGCTTTCAGCTTCTCCCATGCACCCTCAAAATCTCCTTGGGGGAATGGGGGAGGAAGAGGAGAAAGTCCATTTCTGCTCATCGAGTGTTGGATTTCAACATGTATCTGTAGCAACAATAGGGCAACAGTTCTGTGCCCTTCATAGGTTGCTTTATTCATCTTGCCAATGATTGGGTTATTGTCTGCATTTCCTACAGAAACCGTGGAACTTGTTTGTATCATTTTGATATCATGGGCATCTCTCTTGGTTGGGGATGGGTGTTCTTTGTTTTTTGTGATTATCTTTTTGACTTTGTTCTGATTTACATATTATTATTATTGTTTTTCTATACTGATGTAGTACTTTGCCTAAAGTCCTTTGTAATTGGGCAAGATAAAGTTAGTTGTAAATAAATAGTAGGGTCCAGAATAATTTAAATGTCCAAGAATTCCATGGAGATGCTAGAGTTTCTTGACATAAACATCCAAGAGCATGGATGAGAGAAGGATTATTTTGGTTCATTACAATGGACTTTAATATTCATAAATAAGAAATAATGATTTTTCTTTCTTTCAAAAAGGATATCATTATCACTTGGAACTTTTGTATCTTAAGCTTAATTGTGTATCCTGACAGCATTCTTCCATTTTATTCTGAATATCTCAAATGTATGATTATTTCAGGTAGTTTTAGGATCAGCCTGCTCTTTTCATTAGAAAACTTTCCCAAATCCATTTATTCCACCTATGCTTCTTTGTCATTTAAAGTAATCCTTCTCTGTGGCGTCAAGTGAAAATAGCTTTTCTTCCTTCTGTGTGTTTTACAGCAGTCATTTGTGTATTTTTCTCCTTAATCTTTTAAACTTGTCTTTTATCACAGCACCTGCCAGCATGTTAGTAAAAGATGAGTATGTACATGAATTTGAAGGGCAGCCGTCACTGTCATCCGCTGAAGGCCATTCAGTTCAGACGATTCAGCATCCCCCGAGTAACAGAGCACCCACTGAATCCTATAGTACTCCAGCTATGTTAGCGCCTTCTGAGCCTAGTTCTGTCAGCACTACCAACTTTCCCAACATTCCTGTTCCTTCCACAAGTAAGACAATTATGACGACCACCATTTGAAAATGCATGTTGTCCGTCCCACTTTGTTTTAGAAACCCGGCCGTGATTAATCAGGCCATTAATATAAATGGATTACTAAATGAATCGAGAAACCATGGGATCCTGTTTGATAATTATATTGTATATAATAATTACAATCATATAAATTTATAATTATATGTAATTAATTAAATATAATTGCAATTTGGTTAGATTGACGTGTTTATTCTCGTTGTGTTCCTTTGTCATTGTTTACTTTATTATTCTGTTATTTTACTTCTGTTTACACGCCTTTTCATTTTCCTTCCTTTTTATTATTGTAAACTGCCTAGAGCAGAGGTCTTCAAACTTGGCAACTTTAAGACTTGTGGACTTCAACTCCCAGAATTCTCCAGCCTGGCTGGAGAATTCTGGGAGTTGAAGTCCACAAGTCTTAAAGTTGCCAAGTTTGGGGACCCCTGGCCTAGAGCAGCATCCACAGTGAGATAGGCAGCTAATAAATTTAACAAATAAATAAATAAATTACCATTAACTTAATGGTAAAAATAATGATTGTTACTTGATTCCTTTTATGGAGGTAGAGCTGTAATCCAGATTGATTGATTGATTGATTGATTGATTGATTGATTCCTTCCTTCCTTCCTTCCTTCCTTCCTTCCTTCCTTCCTGTCTTGTCTTGTCTTGTCTTGTCTTGTCTTGTCTTGTCTTTCTTTTATTTATTTATTTTTAATTTATTTATTTCATTTATGTGCTGTTTTAGTCTGCTGTGTCTTGGCAGCTTATAGTTCTTCATTATATAAAACATAGCATGGGGGTAGAAAGGAGGATGGGTATTCATACACATGTATATTGTATCTCTCATTGGGTGCAAATTCTAACCTCCAGATTTTAGCTTCCAGATTAGAAAGCATGTTTAGTTCTCAGTGCCAGAAAGAGAACTGTGGAAAACTGGAAATCTGTACATTAAGTTAAGAAAGAAAAATTAGAAAAGAGACCAGTGTTTAGGGAGATGGATAGTAGTTAGATAAATAGTGCCTTTTTTTCATCTTTTAAAAAATGTTTTTACAGTGTCTCCTACTTTGTATAATTCTAAAAGACTCCTTAGATCAGGGCTGTCAAACTCGTGGCCCAGATGTGTCATGCGCTGGCCATGCCCACACCCGGTTTAAGCGAAGGGGGGGAAAGTCGCAATACGTCACATGATGCCGTTGTGACAACGCAAGTTTGACACCCCTGCCTTAGATCAAGAAATTAACTCCATGCTTCTACAAGTTTAATAAGGACCCCAGTCCCAAGCACTGCTTTTTATACCTTTAGCCCCAGGTCTAAGTAGACCAAACAAAAAAGGAGCAATCAAGATCTTACTTCGGATGCCAAATAAGCACTCTTAAGTAATACAGGAGGATTGTGCTGGTGGCTTCTGTCCTGCCTTTTTGGTAGAGTGGTATTCTTTGCATCAAATTATCTCATTCACATTTATTACTTAGAATTAAGCAGCTATATTAATATGTGGAAAGGTGTTTTATTGGTGGTTTTATTACTGTAATCATATTAACGGCAGAAACCTCAGGCTTCTAACAGAGTAGTCATTCATTTTTTTTAAAGCAATCGTGAACTGTTTTACATTTTTGCCAGGCCAACCCACCAGTATGTTGGCAGGTAGCCACAGTGATGGACTCTTACAGATTCCTTCAGGGCCTCAGCCAGGGGCACAGCAGAACGGCTTTACAGCTCAGCCAGCTACTTACCACCACAGTAAGTGAACTGTTTACATTCCATTCCATTCCAGGGTTTAGTTTAGTTTAGTTTGCATTCTTTTCCTTGAAAAGAGATGGGAAATAAATGCGTATTTTCTGTATCTTTTTTAGATAGTACAACAACTTGGACTGGTAGCCGTACTGCAGCCTACACACCTACTATCCCCCACCATCAAAATGGACACCTTCAACATCATCCACCTATGCCTCACCCTGGACATTACTGTAAGCATGCACGTGTTATTGTATGCATGGCTTAATTGGTGTAATGAAATCATGATTTCCCGAGAGACAGCAAGAAGTAGCGCTGAACTGAAAAAATGAAGAAATATTTGGTCATCTATGAAGCTTTGTAACTTATCTCAGGCGAGTTAGTGGCTGGGTAATGTATTGTATCATGCTAAGTCATAATGTGGTTTGGGTTAGGACTTAACTCTGAATTAGCCCATTTGTGGCTTACTCAAAAAAAAAAGCATAGCAAATTCATGGCATATGTGAATTCAGCTACTGCATTTTATATTAACAGGGTACAAATAGAGTCACTTGACAAAAGGCACTTGGAACCTTTTAGACAAAGGCAGCTGGGATATAAGTGTGAACTTTTTTTTTTTAAAGAAAATTTGTATCATTCTAGAACTCTTCAAGTAGAATTCTTCGACTCCCAGAATTCAATCCCTTCAATCCCATATTCTTCTTCTTGGGAATAAATAGAATTTTTATATAGAGTTTTTATAGAACTTTTATAAAATGGCCTAATTCTTTGATTAATATACAAGTAGTCCTCAGCTTATGACCACAATTGAGCTCCAAATTTATGTTGCTAAGTGAGCAATTTCTAAAGTGAGTTGTGCCGCATTTTACAACCTTTTTTGCCACATTTGTTAAGTGAATCATTGCAGTTATGTTAGTAACATGTCTGTTAAGTGAATCTGGATTGTCAGAAGGTGGCAAAAGGGGATCACATGACCCTGGGACACTGCAACCATCATAAATGTGAGTCAGTTGTCAAGCATCTGAATGTAAATCATGTGACCATAGGGATGCTACAATGGTCATAAGTGTGAAAAATGGTCATAAGTAACTTTTTTCAGTGCCATTGTAACTTTGAACGGTCACTAAATGAACTGTTGTAAAATCGAAGATTACTTGGTTTGTAAATAATTTTTTCCTTTAAATAGTTGAGAAACCTTCACATCAAATTTGAGCTTATTTCTAAAGTATGTATTTAATATTAGGCACTGTAGATATAAACACACAGACCTCATCCTAGTTTCCGCTCTGTGGCTGATTTGCTATGCATATGAAAATGTTTTATGCAGAAAAGAGTTAGTTTCATCTCAATACAGGCTAGAAATCCGGGAAGTTTGGTCCAAATGTATATCAGAACATTTTGAATGAAATGTTTTGGGCTGACAGCTGGGAAAAGCCAAAGACAGAGTTGTTGAGAAAAAAAAAGTGTTGAAAAAAGTGAGAAGAGGGTTGGTTGGACATATTGGATGTATGGAGCTTAAAGAGATCTTGAGAATAGCTAGGAGAAAATAGGAAAAGAGAGCTTAGGGGAAGGTTGTGAGGCTGAAATGATGGATATCAGTGACTAACAGGTGGTAGGTAAAGGAATCCTGAGAAGGTTAGGATGGAGGTCAGGCATATCAGAGTTTGTTGCATAAAATTAAATCCAGAAGCACACACAGATAACTGATTCAGCTGGATTCATTAACTTCTTTATAAACATAATAATATATATATACAATACCACAAGTAGATTATTTCTTCAATGTAGCAACAGTTACAAGCAGGATACAAGCAGCTTCTAGTTCAGAGTTCAGAGAGAGACTGAGAGTACAGAGTGGACTGAGCCACGCCCAGCCTTTCAGCTTAAGTTTCAATTTCGATTCTCTGCACAGACTCAGAAGTGTTTAGCTCTCATTGGCTGACTTAGTTGCTATGTCTATTCATTGGCTGACCTTGTTACCATTGGCTCTCCCAGTTCATGAATATCTTAACAAGGCAGCCAGTTGAAGCCAGGAACTTGGGCAGGAGCTAAATAGCACCTGGAAGTCACCAGAGAAAGGTGGTGAGATTGTAGGTAAACCAGCACACCAGTCATGGAGAAGAGTGGGTGGGGAAGGGTGCCCCAGCATTTCCCTGCTTGCTCCAAAAGACCCTCTAAATCAGGGGTCTCCAACCTTGGCAACTTTAAGACTTGTGGACTTCAAAGCTTGTGGACACAAGCAAAGCTGGCTGAGGAATTCTGGGAGTTGAAGTCCACAAGTCTTAAAGTTGCCAAGGTTGGAGACCCCTGCTCTAAATCAGGACTGTTCAACCATGGCAACTTTAAGACCTGTGGACTTCAACTCCCAGAATTCCCCAGCCAGCCTTGCTGGGATTTGAAGTCCAGAAGGACACCCTTGCTCTAGATTTGTTTAATGTCAGGACAACCAAAGTGTTCTAGATTTTGGTTATAGTGAGCCCCAGTCTATTTTTGGGTGCAACTCATGGAAAACAGTGTGTGGCTTTTAAACAAAACATTATTACCCTTTTTGTATCCAGTTCTGTTATTTACATTTATTAGATTTGGATAGGAAATAGACTTTTAGAGATGGGAAAACTGGCAAGGGACAGTGTGGGTAAAAAGTATGACTTTTTAATTGGTTTTTTTTTAAAGGGCCAGTTCATAATGAGCTTGCATTCCAACCTCCGATTTCAAATCATCCCGGTAGGTGCATTTGTTTTAATGAATATTCAGTTAAATGTTTATACCATTTTACAGAATTAAACGGGTACCTTGTGCCCTCTTTAAAACCCATCTTACCCATTGTATCCACCCCCCTGTATAATACTCACATATTAAGGAGCGGGGGATCCTCTGTTCCGCAAGCCAATCATGGTCTGTGGTTTCCTTACATGTTTCTTGCCTCGGTTGCACCCCTTCCCCCATGGGTGCAGCACTCTGTCTTTAAAAAAAAAAAAGGTTCCAATGGAGTGCTAAAAAAGCCAAAATGCTGCGGGAGAAGTGTTCAAGGGGGTGCGAGAAAAGGGCAAACAGGCCATTCCCTACATTTTGCACTCCTCCACCCTTGCACGCTCTTTCCCTTGCACACTCCTTCACACCCCCTCCGAACCCCCTCCTCGCCCCCAGGGCCTTCCATCCGTGTTCAGCAGCTTGGCTGTTTAAAAACCGTTGTGACCGATGAAGATATTTAAAAAAAAAACAACAACAACAGTCCCGAGAGATTTTTGAGACCTGTGAACAAATCTGGTCCAGGAAAGCATTTCCCTCCCCCTTCAGCTCCAGAATACTGGTGTTCAATTGCCTATTTTGAGATGGATGTTCAAGTGGGGGAGACATTCAAAGTCCCTTCAAGCTGCCCAGTTGTTACTGTTGATGGATATGTGGACCCTTCAGGTGGGGATCGCTTTTGCCTGGGTCAGCTTTCCAATGTACACAGAACAGAAGCCATTGAGAGAGCCAGGTAGGTTTTGCGGGTCTGGAAAAGGAAGCACTCTGATTTGTCCTTCGTTTTGGGGTGCTTGTGGGTTAAGCTTTGAAAGTTTGTCCTCCTGTTTAGCTGTGTAGGTAGTCCTTGCTTAATGACCATTAGTTCCCGTGATTAAAGTTACGACAGTGCCAAATGAATGATATTTACATCCAGGACAGGAAGTTACGGCCGTTGCAGTGCCTTTTGGCCCCCTGCACTCTGCTGCCCCACCGTTCCGCCCTCTACTCTGCCGCCCTGCATTATGCCGCCACCCCCCCCCCCTCTTGCCCAGTGCCGTTTTCCTCCTGCTGCTGAGCTGTGCCCAGCCTGGTCCTTCACAATGACTGGTCAGCAGTGGGAGGAAGAAGATGGCAAAGGTCAGCGGTGGTGCAGGCTGGCCAGAAGGGCAAGAACGGAGCAGAGATAGACGAGGGGGGGGGACTTGAGGTGAGGGCAGGAGAAATGGGTGGTCATTGCCTAATGATGTTATGGTCCCGGCCAAACAACCTCAGTCAGGACTCTGCTGTGTGGTCATATGATGTTTTACCTAATGAGCACATCGCTTAACAAGGGAAATTCTGGTTCCAATTGGGGTCATTAAGTGAGGACTACATGTATGCATCTTCTTTAGATATTCTTCACTATTGACTCTGAATATTCTTCAAGTTCACTCACTTATCATGCTCTGTCTGTTCTATCAACCATAAATTTCCATTAATAGTGTCCAAAAATGATCAAGTTGGTGTTGATTCTTAATGACGACATAGACAGATTTTCTTCAAGCTGATCTGTCCCCAGCTCGTCCACCAGATCTTCCAACAATGCCCTTGTTGCTTCTGTAATTGAGTCTGTCCATTTTGCTGTTGGTTGTCGTCTTCTCCTCTCTCCATTCCTTCTGCCTTTCCCAGCATTATAGACTTCTCTAAGTACATTAAACTCATGTCAGATATTTTTTTTTTAAATGAAGAAATACCTTCATCTGCCAATGTGATTATGATGTTGCTGGAGTAGGAGTCACTATTCCAGGGTGTTGATGCTATCATTGGTCTGCTTAAGACACTTATGTACTGTGTCTCATGAACTAAGGGAACCTCTGAGCAAAACCTCCCCCCTACTTCTTAAAGACTAGAGAGATTGATATCTGGTGCTTCAAAATCACAGATCCAAGTGCTAGGAAACATGCCGAGGAAGTAATTAGATTAAGAAATGGAGTAAGTTTCACACAGACATTTCTAGTTTGTATTCTACAGCCATCACGTCATAAGTTATGGGGATATGAATCTGTGCCTGGATATCATATGTTACATGTTGAGTTATATCTACTCTGAGTGATCCCTTTTTATGTAATTAAAATTTCCAGTGGCTGATTGCCTGAAGTGGTCCTTTTAATTAACGAATTGCAGAAATGTTGAATTCTGGTGACATGCCAGAACAGCGACGGATGAAATGTATTTGTTTTCACCCTCAATCAGCATTGTGCTCCTTTCTCTGCAATACTTTAATAATTTCCACAGAACTTGATTTCGCTGTTTATTTAAAATCCTGTTGGATGCATTTAATATATCTGTTAAGTGAGTCCTCATGACACTCAGCTGTGACCTCAAAAAGGTTTTATGAAAATCAAAATAAGTGGAAAGACTTTCATTATGGAATCTTGTTATAAAATAAGTTATTGTCCAGTTTTTCTACTCAGACTTGCCAGACACAGGGATGGTTAGCCTTGGTCTCTTCAACATCAAGTGGATCTCTTGCATGTATGAGTTGTCTATTGCAAGTCTGATCCATTGCTTACAAGTCAATCAGACACGCAGCTAGTCCTCGATTTACCTGACCACAACTGAGCCCAAATTTTCTGTTACTAAGCGAGAAAGTTGTTAGGTTTTGTCCCATTGTGAGTCCTTTTTTGCTGCTGCTGTTAAGGGAGTCACTGCAGTTGATAAGTTAGTAATCTGGTTGTTAAGTGAATCTGGCTTCCCCATCGACTTTGCTTGCCAGAAGGTCGCAAAAGGGGATCACACGATCCCGGGGCACTGCAGCCGTCATAAATATGAGCCAGTTGTCAAGCATCTGAATTTTGATCACATGACCGTGGGGATGCTGCAATGGTGAAAAACGGTCATAAGTCATTTTTCCCCTCCGTGCCGTTGTAACTTTGAACGGTCACTAAGCGAAGTCGAGGACTACCTGTAGGTCCTTTCGAAGGAATTGGTGTCCGTACGTAGCAGTCAATCTTGAAATGCAGAACAGGAAGGCCAGGCCTAGGCCTACAGGTGGCGAGGTGGCGCAGTGGAGAGCCGAGGTGGCGCAGTGGTTAGAGTGCAGCACTGCAGGCTACTTCAGCTGACTGCTAGCTGCAGTTCGGCGGTTCAAATCTCACCGACTCAAGGTTGACTCAGCCTTCCATCCTTCCGAGGTGGGTAAAATGAGGAGCCAGATGGTTGGGGGCAATATGCTGACTCTGTGAACCGCTTAGAGAGGGCTGTAAAGCACTATGAAGCGGTATATAAGTCTAAGTGCTATTGCTATTACTACAGACGTTTCATCTAAGTCCATCAGGACAGATACACTTGGTAATAAGTTTCTGATTCATCTTTGTTTAATCCTGGCCTCTTGCCCTGAACATAAACTAGCAATTGGCTTCCTGTAGTTGAATGTGTTTTGAGTCCACTCAGTCTTAAAAGTCATTCCTTAAAAAAAAAAAATGACTCAAAACACACCTCCACCACTTCTCTCGCTGCTGAAGTGGCCTGACTCTTATCTTCAGAGTATTTGCTTAACTCCTTGGTTAGAATATCATAGGTATGAGCTGCCTTGCCTTAGGTCACAACTCCTTGGAAGGGCAAATATACGTTTTTTTGGCTTTGTATTTATGTTAGTCTGTTTTTCTAATGGTTACACCAAACTGACTTGTGGCAGATCCATTGGACCAGGGGTGTCAAACTCGAGGCCCGCGGGCTGGATCCGGCCCATCGGGTGCTTAGATCTAGCCTGCGGGGCCGCCCTGGAAACAGCAAAGGACCGGCCCACGGTGCCTCTGCCAGCGAAAACGGAGCTTGGCAGAGTGCTCGGGCCGCCACAGGCGCCCCCGACATGATGAGCTGTCCACACCCCCTGGCCACGTCCCCCAGGGGGTCAAACACAACCCTGATGCAGCCCTCAATGAAACCGAGTTTGACACCCCTGCATTGGACTGCAACTGTCAAAATTCTCAACCAAGGGGTAGCTATAACAGACACCCAGATTTTGAAGTCGTTTTATACATTCAAGCCTTGATTCCAAGGGGGTATCACTAGATAAATCTATGCCATCTTGCTGTATTTAGGGTAAAGGCAGGCCTTGCTTCTTAAGACTCAGTCTTCAAAGAGTTTGCTTAAGAGCGACTGATGTTGAAACCAAATAAAGCTGATTTGTCAATGGTTCAGTTTTCCCCATTTTATTGAATCTTGGCGTCTTCGTGTGATTTTTTTTTCTCTCCTACCAGGTTGCACATAGGTAAAGGTGTACAATTGGAGTGTAAAGGGGAAGGTGATGTCTGGGTTCGGTGCCTCAGCGATCATGCGGTGTTCGTTCAGAGTTACTACTTAGACCGAGAAGCAGGACGGGCCCCGGGCGATGCGGTTCACAAAATTTATCCTAGTGCCTATATTAAGGTTTGTTAACAAAATAATCCTGCATTTTAAAGTTGTAATAACATAAATAATTTTACTTGTCTGATTCTGGATTGGCAGTGCCAATCTCTAACCTCTTCTCCACAAACTTCTGTTTTTCTCCATGTTGCTTTTTTAATCTGTTAAAAGTTACAAGTCTGCAGCATATGATCCCATGCTGTGTATATGTAATGTTGTACAGGTCTTATTTGGGGGAATCTAATTATTTATGCAGAAGACCCTAAGATCTACAAAATCATTTATTTATTTTTTTGCTAAAAGTACATATCACCCAGTGTGGAGATTGTAAATGAGTAATTGACTTTAAACATTGTGTTTGAACATAACACAGAATAATTATGAGAAACATGTGTTATTAAGCAGAAATGCAATTCTATTGCATTTAATCTGGAATCTTTCTCATTTTACCACTCCAAAGATTAGGAAAAAAATGCATTGCAGATAAATGCTAAGAGCAACAGTCTGTAGAAGACGGTCTACTTTCTCTGTGAGGGCCTCCTGTTCTGCAGCCCAGAAAATACTCCTCAGACATTGTGGGGTTAAGAACAAAAGCAGTTTTCACATCCTGCTTACATTGATAAGGAGTTTACATGTACTGTATTTTTCGGAGTATAAGACGCACCGAAGTATAAGACGCACCTTAATTTTTGTGGAGGAAAACAAGAAAAAAAGAATTCTGCCTCTGCCTACCAGCATCAGGATCAGCGGTGTCCTCACTTCCACTCGGATTTTGATAATGAGCAGCACAGATCTTTTTATCTGTTTAAAACAAACCCCATCACCCTACGTGCATTTAACTGGAGTGGGTGGGGTGGGGTGGGGTATGGTATGATTTTCATGGGGGCAGAAGAGGGAATTGGCACCGAAGGCTCCGCTCCCTAGACGCCCCTGTCTTCCTACCTATAGCCATAGGCATTGAAAGCCTGGCTTTCTCGCAGCAAGGCCCGATAGAGACACAGCACTTCAGTCCTCCTGGACGCTGCCATCTTGTAAACACGGTGCCGGGCTTCCCAGCAAGCCCCCTGCGCCTTTGCTGCCTCGGTCGGAGCCTGATTCCAGAAGCGGCCCGGGGAAGCGCGGAGGTTGGGACAGTTGGCAAAACGGGCACTGCGCAGGGGGCGTAAGGCAAGGCGCTGCCACCCGAAAACACTGTTGCCGCAATCTCCGCTGCCTGGAACCGCCCGAAAATGTGATGCTCTTTTTTTTGCCTCTGCACGCCCCGTTTTTGGATTCGGGGAGGAAAGCATTTTGCATAGCAGGGAAGGGGGGTTGGGGGGTTGATCGGTCGTTTGAAGGGGAGGGGGAAGATGCATGCTCTTAACTTTGCACGCGCTGTGGTCGGTGTTGGAGGAGGAGAGGCGGAGGAGCTGGGGGTGCTGATGCTCTGGCCCTCTGCCCCCCCCCTCAGGCTGCCCCTATGACTTTGTCTCCCTGGAATGGCTGCAGCAGTGGCAGATTCCTCCCCGAATCCAAAAACGGGGCGTGCGGCCCGGTAGCAGAGATCGCGGCAACAGTGTTTTTGGGTGGCAGCGCCTTGCCTTATGCCCCCTGCGCAGCGCCCGCTTCGCCAACTGAGTCCTGACCTCCGCGCTTCCCCAGGCCGCTTTTGGAATCAGGCTCCGACCGAGGCAGCAAAGGCGCAGGGGGCCCAGCACCGTGTTTACGAGATGGCAGCGTCCAAGTGGACTGAAGTGCTGTGTCTCTATCGGGCCTTGCTGCGAGAAAGCCAGGCTTTAAACGCTTACGGTTATAGGTAGGAAGACGGGGGGCGTCTAGGGAGCGGAGCCTTCGGTGCCAAGTCCCTCTTCTGCCCCCATGAAAATCATCCCCCACCCCACCCCACCCACTCCGGTTAAATGCACGTAGGGTGATAGGGTTTGTTTTAAACAGATAAAAAGATCTGTGCTGCTCGTTATCAAAATCCGAGTGGAAGTGAGGTTCCCCGCTGCCTGGAACCGCCCGAAAATGCGACGCGTGGGGCTACATTCTGAGTATAAGATGCACCCAGATTTTCACCCTCTTTTTTGGGGGAAAAAGGTGCGTCTTATACTCCGAAAAATACGGTAATTTGGTTCCTAAGCTGTCAGTGTGTCTTTGCGGCTTTCAAATCAAGGCTGTTTTGAAGCCAGAAGCGTAGGTGCTTTGTGCTCAGCGCAAACAATAGAAAATCCATTGCGCAGTGCTGTAAAGAGCTTTACTTTTACAATTTGGATAAATCAAGAAGATCTTGGATGTTTTCTGATAGAAGGAGTTAGGTTAAACATCTTCAAAATCACAAAAAGTTGGATTCTTCAGGTGCCAAATATTGCAGCTTGCAAATGAGGTAGAAGAGTGGATGCAGAGAATGGAAGGTGACCTTAAAACCATGCAGTTATTCTTCAACTAAAATAGCCAAGGAGAGGGAAGTCATTTGTAGCTAGTGGTCCTCGTGTTTTTTTAATTTTTACATAGATCACAATCCTATGCATGTTTGCTCTAAGTTAAGATTCATACAGATAGTCCTCGACGTACAACAGTTCATTTAGTGACCATTCAAAGTTACAATGGCACTGAAAAAAAGGGATTTATGACCATTTTTCACACTTACAACCATTGCAGCATCCCCGTGGTCACATGATCAAAATTTGGATGCTTGGCAACTGACTCATATTTATGACGGTTGCACTGTCCCGGGGTCGTGTGATCGCCTTTTGGGACCTTCTGACAAGCAAAGTCCATAGAGAAGCCAGATGCACTGTGCAACCATGTTACTAATGTAACAACTGCAGTGATTCACTTAACAACTGTGGCAAGAAAGGTCATAAAATGGGTCAAAATTCACTTAACAAATGTTTCACTTAGCAACAGAAATTTGGGGCTCAATTCTGGTCGTAAGCCGAAGACTACCTCTACTTCCATTTGCCCTTGGTCAATTCACTCAGGTTTGCATCTCACTCTTAGCAGCATAAACAGGTGGACATGTTCGTAGCTGTTCACCCACAGGCTCCAAGTCACTCTTGGCTTGACAGGTAGCAGAAGCATAGAAATAGTTGCCACTCCAAGCAGATACCCCCACCCTGTTGGCTTTGGAATGGCTCCTGCTTGATTCTTAATCATTGTGTTCCTTCTCAGAATACCCAGAATTCATGCAGCCAAAGACACCTCAATCTTAAAGGGGACTAGAAGGCACGAAAGCAAAAGATACTTACCAGTATTTTTTAATTTAAGCTCTGAGATCCCCAGCCCATGCACTGGGTTCTGCGGTTGCCCCATGATAAACACTTTAGCAATAGCACTTAGACTTATATACCGCTTCACAGTGCTTTTACAGCCCTCTCTAAGCGGTTTACAGCATCTTGCCCCCAACAATCTAGGTCCTCATTTTACCCACCTCGGAAGGATGGAAGGCTGAGTCAACCTTGAGCCGGTGAGATTTGAACTGCCGAACTGCAGCTAGCAGTCAGCTGAAGTAGCCTGCCACTGCGCCATCTCGGCTCTTTAGGTAGTTTTCCCCTAGTTCGGTTAGGCTCTTTGTTTTCGAGTGGGCTTCTGCTCTACAATAACGCTGCTTCTTTTTAAGGTATTCGATTTACGCCAGTGTCACCGCCAAATGCAACAGCAGGCTGCCACAGCGCAAGCCGCAGCTGCTGCTCAAGCTGCCGCCGTGGCAGGGAACATCCCTGGGCCAGGATCTGTGGGAGGAATTGCTCCAGCGATCAGTAAGTGAAATCGGTGAAATCTTTCATTCCTCCGTATATTTTCAAATGCTTTCAGTGGAAAAAAGAAAATTCAGAGAAGTGCATCACGCATTCCCAAAGTCAAGAATCATTCATTTCTGGTACTTTAGAATCCAATCCACATTTTTAGTTTCCAGTTAGGATTTAAACCTGCTTATCTGTGTTTTTTTCTCTGTCTGCTCAACTCACATCTTCAGGTGTAATAAACTAGGTACAGATAGTTCTCGACTTAGAACCAGTTGCTTAGTGACTGTTTGGCATTCCGATGGATCTACTTGGGGGCTACTTACGACCCAGAGTTCTAACGGTTGTGCCCCCCACATTCCCCCCCTCTTGTGCACAATCACAAGACTGCACAAGCCACACCACATTTATGGCTATTTGCAATAGCACTTAGACTTATATACCGCTTTACAGTGCTTTACACCCCTCTCTAAGCGGTTCACAGAGTCAGCATATTGCCCCCAACAATCTGGGTCCTCATTTTACCCACCTCGGAATGATGGAAGGCTGAGTCAACCTTGAGCCGGTGAGATTTGAACCGTTGAACTGCAGCTAGCAGTCAGCTGAAGTAGCCTGCAGTACTGCACTCTAACCACTGCGCCACCTCGGCTCTTGCAGCATCCTGTGGTCACGTAACCATTTTTTATGAAAGTGGTTTATTTAACCACAACAAAAATGGTTGCAAAATTGGCTCAGTCACATGACTGACACCGCTTTACAACCATCACAACTTAACAATTGTAACGGGCAAGCTCCATTACAGTCGTAACTGTAGGATTATTATATAACTTCACTCAATTATAATTATGATTAGTCAAACCATGATTTGCAAAGCAGCCTTAGATCTCCAATCATAAACTTCTTTTGTCAAGTCAGACCCCATGCTATTATTTAATCAGCCCTAATTGTGCTTTTTTGAGAGTAATTGTTTCCCTCTTTTTCACTGTAGAGCCTTTGTCTCTCTCCAGCAACACATGCCCAGGAGAAGTCGGTGGAATTTCTGGCTTTGTGAAAGCATTTGCAGATTCCCCCCCCCCCTCCATTGGCACGAAGTGGGTGTTGCAACTCTTAAGGAATGATTCGAATTTTTGAAGCAGAAATCAGGGGTTGCAGCTGAAAAGAAGCAGCAACTCTTCCTGTCTTGATGAAATTTTTAGTCAGAACTTTTTTTTTATTAAAAGAATAACCTGCATAAATAGAGAGTGCAAGGGGCGTAATGAGGAACTTCCTTTTTTTAAAGAATCTTGACGTCTGAAATGCAGCTGTGCTATGAATTATTCTTTAAATGCTCCCCGAATTATAGGCTCAATGAAATAGTGGTTAGTTAACTAGACCAAGAAATTGAGGTACATTTTGGAAGAAGTGACAATCCAGTCCCATAAAGTTTTAAAAGAAACTAGAGAGATATTCTTATAATCACAAGGAATTGAGCTTTATTTAAGAGAGGCGGCATCTTTTACTGGGATATGTAGCTCACATTTTTTCCCTCACAAGATACTTGACAATTTCAAGGTTTTATTTATCTAAATGTACTACTTGCCCAACTGCAATGGACTTTATTTTCTTTCTCTTTCTAATGCTGGGATATATATAGCATACACACACACACACACACACACACACACACACACACACACGTGTTTTTAAACAAAATACTTGAAAATGTCAAGGTCTTGTTTCTTCACCCGTTTCTTTATTTGAATTTATTAGCTGTCAAACTCCAATCGGCTCTGTTTTCTTTCTGTTTCTAAGTGACAAGTCTGAACAAACCAAAAGTTGATGGAGGAGGGGAGAACGGCCTTTTTCTAAAATTGGGTTGATGCCAGCACGTGGCTTTGACAAAAGATGTTGCTAAGAGGAATGTTTAACGTCCCTGTCCCTGCCTTAGGTTTGTCGGCAGCTGCTGGAATCGGTGTGGATGACCTTCGGCGCTTGTGCATTCTGAGGATGAGCTTCGTGAAAGGATGGGGGCCCGACTACCCACGCCAGAGCATCAAAGAGACTCCATGCTGGATCGAAATTCATCTACATCGCGCCCTCCAGCTGCTCGATGAAGTTCTCCACACCATGCCGATTGCAGATCCCCAGCCCTTAGACTGAGACCGCACAGCTGTGAGCCACGACGGAGCGAGGAGGGTGGATTGTAAAATACCATTTTGTTTATTACGGGGAAGATATATTTTACTTCCATTCTGCTTAATCTCTTAACCAGGTTTTAAAGAGAAAATGTCTTTGCCACCTTGCTCTCAGCAGAAAGAAGCTGAACTTGTAACTCCAGATAGTTCACACCTTCAGACCTTCGGTGGGCTACTTGTGGAAAGCTGTCACCAGCCAGAAATTTTTTAGATGGTGATCGGGCGGGATCACTGCTGCGTCTGTTTCTTGGACATCTCATTGATTCGTGTGAGCTTCTTCTCAGAATTAACGGGGAGCTCACGCTGAACGATCCTATGCATTTCAGGGAGCCTGGAGGTGGGGGGGGGGCTCACTTACGCAGTCACCCAACTTGTCCTTGCATGAGTCCAGCCCAAATGAGCAAAATCATGTTGATTATTCTAAAGGGAGGATTCAGATGCTCTGCTCTAACTGGGCACTGGGGCATGTCTCATCAGGAGTTTTTTATGTAAAATTTTTATGTATGCCTATTATTTTAAAAATGCACTAAAACTGGGATGGGCTTCAGAGCTGGTATCCATTTTAAAGGCAACGTGAAACAAACCAATAAAATTGTCTGCTAAATTCAGTAGCGAAACGTCTGCATTATTCTACATTCCCAACTGATTTTAACTTTTACCAGCACGGAACTTCTTAAATACACTTGAGCAATTAATTGGGATAGCGTGAATCTGCTTACTGAACTTGGCGTGCCATCTCAGACTTCTTAAATCATGTTTATGGTTGTACCGCTGAAAATCCAGATTTTATATTTTTCAAAATTTCTACTCAGGGCAAGCTGGCAAACTTGTTTTTATACTTCTCAGTTATTTTAAGCTGTTTATCTCATCAACGATCTTATCTATTTGCATTGACTTTGTATAGAGAATTTCAAGTAGAAGTTGCAAATGTAATGGCTGTATGACAGATGCATTATGCTTCTCTAGTTAATAAAACTATTAGAAAACTCTCTGCACTGATAAAAAGTGATGTACTTCAGCTGTGTACTTCCTTCTGAATCTGGAGCTCTGAATCGGTTTGCCTTTGGGAATTGAAACCAGCCATAGTGAGTTTTTCTTGCAGCATCTATTTTTGGATGTTGGATTTATGGATGTTGCACATTTCTGCCATATTGTCTTCTCTAAGTAGTCCTCGACATACAACCATTCGTTTAGCAACCATTTGAAGTTACAACAGCACTGGAAAAAATGACTTACAATTTAGCCCTCAGATTTTGCAGCATCCCTAAGGTCAAAATGTCAGTGGCACTTGGCAACTGGCTTGTATTTATGACAGTTGCAGTGTCCAGGAGTCACGTGATTGACATTTGAGGCCTTCTCAGTCAGCTTCTGACAAAGCCAGCAGGGGAAGCAAGATTCACATATCGACCGCAGTGATTTGCTTTAACAACTGTGGCAAAAAGTTTGTAAAATTAGGTGTGACTTACTCACCACTTTGATTATTCTGATCCCAATTTGGTCGTAAATCGAGGACTATCAGTAGGTGCAAGAGAAGAACACCATGTAGTGGCTGAGAGGGCTTTTTTCCAGCCTCACAGCCAACAGGTGTAAAGGGGAGGGGGGCGGGGTTTAGCCATGATCCGAAAGAGGAGTTATAATCTCCTGCCTTACCTGATTATTGATCTTGGGTTCTCCTTCCTGCTGTATGGCTCTCCTTCATTCACCTGACTCTGTCTTGCTTTACCTTTTTGAGAAACTTGGAACAATTCGGAAACCCTTGTTGTAAATTGCAACATTTAATCAGGTGAGGAACCAAAACGGAGCCAATTCTTTTTCATGTTAAAAGAAAAAAAGGGAAAATTTTGACAGCTTCCATATTGAGAGAGCCCCAGCTGTGGCATAAAAGACATTTGTTATTCAAGAACCAAAGAGTGGTTTTCTTCAGAGCTGTCATTCATATGCAAATGTATGCAGTTGTGATTGAATACTCAATTAAAACTCATACAATTAATCAATAAAAGGTTTGTTTAATTAGGTAGCAGCCCTAATGGAAATTAATTAATGCAGCATATCCCCCCGCCCCGCATTCATAATTTCTAAAGTGCTGTAGTCCCCAGCCCCCACCGCACGTAGCATGAAGTGTGGCTTTGCTTATGGAAGCTTTTGTCTTAACATATCGGTGTTTTTTTCAAAGAGAGAGTGCAAAATGATTAGACAATCCCAGATAAACCTTCAGAATTCATACTAGATATGAATCGTCCCACTGGACATGGCATTGGATCTGCTCTGCAGCCTTTCCAGAACTCACATAATAGTTCCAAGCCCTACTTGGTGTTAGCTGTGGTTTTCCTGAGGGTGGAACGGGGGTGTCAGCATCAGAGGTTACAGAAGTCGCAATGGGTGAATAGCCTTTTCTTCCTCCCCCATTGCAAAACTTGGTCGTATGGGCAGAGAGGGTATTTAAATACACATGTTGCTATTAAATTATTTCTTGCTAGTAGCGTTTTCAGTTAGTTAGCATGCCAGGGGTGTGTTTTTGGTTTGCAACTTAGAGCATTTGTATTTTAAACAATTTCTTCTTTTATTCAAGAATCCCTGCTTAGAAGGACACAGAATTAATTGCTTTGGAAAATAGTGTATGCCAGGGGTGTCCCAAGTTGGCATCTTTAAGATCTGTGGACTTCAACTCCCAGAATTCCCCAGCCAGCCATGTCTAAAAGTTGCCAAGGCTGGACACTTCTCGTGTATCCTCTACAAAAAGAGTAGAATACCTGCAGCTGAGTCTCCCGTGTTTTGGAAGCTCCTTTGACAACTACAGGTAGTCCTTGAGTTACGATGAGTCACTTAGCGACTGGTTGAAGTTGTGTCAGATCTCCCTGAGGTACTTACGACCCAGTTCCGATGGCTGCTCTCCCCCATAGTCACATGACTGCATGTCAGACACTTAGCAGCCAGCCCACATTTACAGAGTCCGCAGTGTCCTGCAGTCACATGCTACATTTTATGACGGTTTTTCCCAAAACCTGCCATTTGCTTCTGGTTTTCAGCAAAAGTGGCCCATAGCAAACCATTGGTTTGTTTAACAGCCTAAGCGGTGGCTTTATAAATCAAGAATGACCACTGCAAAAAAGGTTGTAAAATTAGGTCAGTCAAATGGGTGACCCATAAGCCTCATTGAATTACAGCAGGCTCCATTACGGTCATAAGTCAAGGACTATCCGTATTGCTGAAAATTGGGACAATTGCAAAATCTCCCATTTTGTAATGTAATACAGATGAATATTGTGGTGCAGTCCTGAGAAGATGCAGAAGAAACTAGCTCCCATCTTTTTTTGCATCATTGCCTTGCTTTGAAGGTTCCCAAAACAGGTAAAGTCCAAACGGTTACCCATTCTTAGGTTATAAATTAAGGAAATGACGTAGAACCTGCATTTTTGGTCTATTTTGCATAACGTGTTCCAGGCATATTGCATTTTGAAAATCTTGCTGAGGACCTTTCTCTCTGGGAGGGAGGGTGGGTGTACTTGGGATGGTGGCTCTGTTTTGAAGAAGAAACTTGTTTTAAAATAATAGCTTGACAAATACCTTGACAAATGCACTTGCATTTGTAGCTTTTTGTGCACAAGGAGCCAAAATTTTAGTGTTTCTGAACCGTGCCTAGTCTGTCCCCTTCTGTTCTCCTAGAACAGGGGTGTCAAACTCGATTTCATTGAGGGCCGCATCAAGGTTGTGTTTGACCTTGAGGGGCTGGGGTGGGTGTGGCCAGGGTGGGCGTGGCCAGCTCGACGTCACTCATGTTGAGCCGAGGTGGCGCAGTGGTTAGAGTGCAGTACTGCAGGCTACTTCAGCTGACTGCTAGCTGCAGTTCGGCGGTTCAAATCTCACCGGCTCAAGGTTGACTCAGCCTTCCATCCTTCCGAGGTGGGTAAAAATGAGGACCCAGATTGTTGGGGGCAATATGCTGACTCTGTGAACCGCTTAGAGAGGGCTGTAAAGCGGTATATAAATCTAAGTGCTATTGCTATTGCTATGTTGGGAGTGCCTGTGATAGCCCGAGCGCTCTGCCAGCGAAAACAGGCTTCCAAGCTCCCTTTCGGCTGCGACAGCCTCCTGCAACCCTCTGCCAGTGAAAACGGCGGAGCACGCAACCCTCCCAAGCTCCATTTTCACTGGCAGAGGCACTGCGGGCCAGTCCTTCGCTGTTTCCAGGGTGGCCCCATGGGCCACATCTAAGCACCCCGCAGGCCGGATCCGGCCCCAGGCCTTGAGTTTGACACCCCTGTCCAGAGGTGGGTTCCTCCCGGTTCGGACCGGTTTGCCAGAACCGGTAGTGACCCGCTGGTGATGTCATGATGACATCACGGATCCGGTTCGGTCGGTGCCAGTCCGTGGACGCCACCATCTTTTTTTTTGAATTTTTTTTATTTTTGTTTTGAATTTTTTATTTTTTCCGGTTTTTTTTCCCTTCTGCGCATGCACAGAAGCCGAGTTTCTGGCACTGCGCATGTGTCGCCATCTTGTTTTTGGCATTTTTTTTGGGGGGGGGATGTTTTTTGATTTTTTTGCACTGCACATGAGGCGCACTCACGCGGCATGGGAGGAAGCGAACCGGCAGCGAGGTAAGTTAGAACCCACCCCTGCCCCTGTCCTAGAACAAAATCAGTTCTGTTCATCAAGTCCCCTCATTGGATGTCTGGGGTTGCCTCAGGAACTAGAGCAGTGAGTCTTTTCAGATGAGCGACCGCCCCCTCCTAGTTTTTAAGAAGTCCAACAAAAGATAGTTATTTCATTGGGTCATAAGGTCTAGAATGCTGTGATTTTGTCCCTTCTAGTAGTGGAAGGGCTTGAGGTTTTTTGTGTTCCTGATGCAGAGAATGGCTCATCCTTCTATATGTAGGTTGCACAATATTGCTTTGTTTCTTTTTGTATTATTTGGAATCCAATTTATGGACGTTGGGATGTATGCTTATGATTGGAGCAGCCTGTAAGCCCAGTGAAATAAAATTAAACTAAAAAATTAAGTTTGAAATCTCACTAGCCTTTGAAAACCCTGGCAATTTTAGGGCAGCAGCCACTAGATGTCCTCACTGTTCTATCTTTGGGAGAAAACATCTCATAAAATATGCCTGATTCATCCTCTGCTTTAATTAGACAATAATCCATTTGACCGGTCCGAGAGCATTAATGAACTGTGAACTTGGGCATTTGTCCATCCAGATTATTGCTTCTTGGCTGTAGGCTGACACTAACCTGCCACAGCTAGGCAAACACGCGTCACCAAGTTGAACAGTTTTTTTTAAAATATATACATTAAAGGTAATTTCTAGATATAGAAATCAGGATAATCCATCAAGCATTCTTTGGATGGTACTATTTCATGCTACTCCTGATTTGGAGGATGGGGCTTGCATGCTTAAACATATACCAAGTATAAAGGATTCAGCTTCCTTATATTGCTTTGGGCTTCCATTGCATTGCCGCATCATGGCTGTAGTGTTAGGATTCTTTTGAGGTCTCTGTCCAGACCCTGGAAGTGGGGTCTATGACAATTCTCTGTGGCCAGTTCACCACGGCCAATTCACCATGGCCAACTCGCCACGGCCAACTAGCTACGGGACAAGAGTTACACTAATATCAAAGAAATGGTGGAGTAGAATAATTTTTTAAAAAGGATGCAAAAGGAGGGACGAAATGAAAAGTGAATGACAAAAATTAAAATATTTTTTAATTTATTTTAAATAATGAAATTGAATTGTTAATTTGTCCTGCAGCGAATTGTCCCGTGGCGGATTGCCTGTGGTAAGTTGTCCCATGGTGAGTTGGCCCTGGTGAGGTGGCCGCAGCGAGTTGGCTGTGATGAATTATCCCATTCCGCTGGAAATGCACCTTCTCTGTAGGAGTTCCTGCCTTCTGGAATGAGATGCCTCCTGAGATCTGAAGGGCCCCCTCCCTACCAGTGTTTCCATAGGCTTTGAAGACCTGGCTCTTTACCCAGACCTTTGGCGGGATACACTGAAGCCACCTTTTGGATTATCTGCATTGTTTTCCTTTGTTCCCATCTGGTTTTGTCACCCTGCCATCTTTACCCTTCTTTTCTTCTCTTCACTGTTTCATGTTTTTAGCATTTTAAGTTTATAAATTGCCCAGTGTCACTGGGAATCGGGCAGCAACTTCATTTAATAAAATTATATCAATAACAACGTGAAGTCACAGCTGCTGGTTCTTTTGCTGGTGTTGACCTTCATACCTTCATCAAGTTCTGAAGAACCTAGGACACGGGTATCAAACTCGCCGTGTCATGTTGCCATCACGTGACATATTGTGACATTTTTGCCCCTTCACGGAGCTGGGGTGGGCGTGGCCCGCGCGTGACACATCCGGCCCGTGGACTGCCAGTTTGACACCCCTGTTGTGACCCAGCACGGCAAGCCCCCAGAAAAATGACACACACACACTGTTTACAAAACAAATAAGACTTTACTAATAATAATGCAGCTTATTAGTAAGTTTGCTAAAGTTTTTCCAACACAGTTCTTGTTGAGAATCAAAGAACACTTTGGCCAGGAGTCAAAATACAAAAATGCAAACAGGTCATTAAGTCCTGAATTATCTTCACTTACTGGAGTTGGCCAAGAGCCCGGACTGGAGTAATTCCAACTGAGATAACAAAGATCTGAAATGAGCCAGCCAGGAAAATAATGAGTTGTCTCTAGCAATCGGTTTCAGCTTTTCTGAAACCTTAAATAGTCTTAGGACATGGCCCATCAGCCTGCAGGTTTACAGGTGAGGAGACCTCCTCCTGCAGAGCCACTCTTGCCTGCTAGCTGCCCTGCGTGCCCTAGCATCAATCAGAGGCTCCTCCTCTCCACTGGAGTCACTCATCTCCTTCTGGGGAGGTGCAGAAGGCCCTGGTTGGTTATTGTCCTCTGGCACTGCGTCCTCCTCGGTCTCGGACTCAGGTGCCGGAGATACAGAATGATATTGCCACACCCCATGGTCGGTTCTTGGTCTTCCGGATCCATGAGCAGCTGCGCGGGACTCGGGCAAGCCACAACAACCCCTGACCTAGGATGTTGTGATATATCAGCGTAGTATGTGTAGGGATCCAAGTGGTATGGCCTTTTGTAAGTGATAGATGGAAATATTGTTCATGCTCACCTTTTCTTAGTGCCATCCAAGATTTTTGGGTTTTGGGTGTGCTGATAACTATTGGGAGCACCATGCCTTATTTATGCCATAATCTTTCCATTTCAATTTTTAGACCTTGATACTTTGTGATCTTCTCCAATTCTTTGTTTTCTGTTCCACTATCTCCTATTGCTACATCAATTATTTATTATGGGCACTCTCTTCTTTTCAACCACAGTTAAACCTTTGGTGTGTTGTGAGCCAAGACATTACCAGTTTGTATTTGGAAACCCCACAATATTTTAATCTGCTTTTTTTTTTTTAACTACTGGTACTTTTTCAACTCTTGTTTCCACCAATTTTTTCATTACTGTAACGTGATAATTTTTACAGATGTTGCAGTGAATCATTTTAGCCAGTGTGTTAGGTTGTTTATAATTAGTATTATTAATTCTCTTGGGGTTCCTTGTATCACACTCTTTCAAACTTATGGTCTTCCCACTTTATAATATTCCATATCTCTCCTTTGTATCTCTGCCATACATTGTTTTCTTGGCTTCTGCCTTTCAAACTGCCATTTTGCTCAGTTCTTTAGCCATTGTATTTCACAGACTTCTGCGTTGAAGCTTGGCACGTCCCTGTTGCATTTCTGCTCAAATCGTCATCACAAGGAACATACTGCTTCGTGTGCCCAACTGTTAAGAATTGCGTAGAAAAAAGTTGGTTATTCATGTACTCAAATGGCTACCTCAGATATACAGTGGTACTCAGTACTCATCGTTAATTGGTTCCAGGAGGCGCGATGAGAACCAAAAATGATGAGTACCAAACTAATTTTTCCCATAAGGAATAATGTAGTGAGTCACAAGGCAGCCGACACCGACAGGTTCTAGCTTATGCGTTGAGTACCAAACAAACGACGAGTACCGGGACAAAATTTTCATGTCAAAATGCATTGAGTGTCAAATTCGATGAGTTTCAAGCAGTTGAGCACCAAGGTACCACTGTATGTTACTAGACCCATCGTTCCTTGGATGCTACTCATCAAATGCTCGTTGATGGTTCCTCAGAAGTTGGAATGCAACATCAGGAGATGCCAGAAGATGGGGTCATTGTCTCAACATTTTTCTGCATTTTGCTTAAAAAAGGAGCCACTTAATCACTCGTCACAACTTAATAAGCCATTTAACAACTTCATAAATGGATAAAGCCTTTGCAGCACACAGGAAAACGGGGCACTCTTCTTTTTACAGTTCTGAACTTACGGCCACAACTGAGATCAGAATTTCCTTTGCTAAGCAAGTGGTTGTTAAGTGAGTCACACCCGGTTTTACAACCTTTTTTTTTGCCACAATTGTTTAGCAAATCACTGCAGTTGTTAAGCGCATCATGCAGTCGTTAAGGGGATCTTGACTCCCCCCCCCCAATAACTTTGTCGGAAACTGGCTGGGAAGGTCATAAATGGGAATAATATGATTCCTGGATGCTGCAGCCATAAATAGATGCTGGTTGCCAAGCGCCCAAATTCTAATCATATGAAAATGGGGATCTTGCGATGGCTATAAGTGCGAGTCACTTTTTTATAGTGACAGTCATTAAACAAGTGCTTGTAAGTCGAGGACTAACTAATAAGCTGAAGAGGCCACGTCATTTACATACGTTGCAGAGCTGATTCACAGCTGTTCCTGGCTGCCTTTGTGAAGAGGTGTGGTTGTGCGTATGCAAGCACCTGGAGGCAATCAGAAACAGCTTCTGAAACAGCTGCACAATCCTTGCAAACAGTGTGGCGGCTTCGACAAAAATAAATCAATCTTGGCATGCATTCGTATACATTGTTCTTTAACTGCTTTGCACAGCCGTAATTAATACTCAGAAACATGCAGGATTTAAAATGATTTGGAGAGTTTGGACAAATGGGCAGGAAAGATAATATTAAACAGAAATACAGGCAGTCCTCGACTTACAACAGTTCATTTAGTGACCATTTGAAATTACAGTGTCACTGAAAAAGGTGACCATTTATGACCCATTGCAGCATCCTCATGGTCACGTGACCAAGATTTGGATGCTTATCAACTGATTCACATTTACGACGGTTACAGTGTTCCCGGATCATGTGAACACCTTTTGCGACCTTCTGACAAGCAAAGTCAATGGGGAAACCAGATTCTCTTAACCACCAGGTTACTAACTTAACAACTGCAATGATTCACTTAACAACTGTGGCAAGAAAGCTCATAAAATGTGGGGGGGGGGAGGGAATTCACTTAACACATGTCTGATTTAGCAATAGAAATGTTGGGCTCAATTGTGGACGTAGGTCGAGGACTGCCTGTAACTGCAAAGGTCAGTTAGGAAAAAAAAATGCACAGGCATAGAATCGCTGACATGCAGCTGGGGCAACAGCACAGGGGGAATAGACCTTGAAGTTGTAGCTGATCACATTTGTCAGAATATGACCATGGAGCCCAGAAAGGCAAATGCTCCAACTGTCTGCTGAGTAGACTCTACTCCATCAACAGATAAACAGGTTTTTAAACCATGGATAATAAGCTGAGCTGTCATTTCCAACATCCCTGAAAAATGCAGCCATTGGAGAAGAAGGTTTGATTCTGGAATTAATTACCCAAAGTATTTTGGACACACTTTCCTCAAATGTACGTTCGAGCGGATCAGAGGTGGGTTTCAGCAGGTTCTGATCAGTTCTGGAGAACTGGTAGCGGAAATTTTGAGTAGTTTGGAGAACTGGTAAATACCACCTCTGACTGGCCCCGCCCCCATCTATTCTCTGCCTCCCGAGTCCCAGCTGATTGGGAGGAAATGGGGATTTTGCAGTATCCTTCCCCTGTCACACCCACAAAGCCATGCCCACCAAGCCACACCCACAGAACCGGTAGTAAAAATTTTTTGAATCCCACCACTGGAGCGGATGGTGGAGGGCCATCTCCTGAGGAATGTTTTAATGCAGGGGTCTCCAACCTTGGCAACTGAAGAATTCTCAGAATTCTTCAGCCAGCAAAGCTGGCTGAGGAATTCTGGGAGTTGAAGTCCACAAGTCTTAAAGTTGCCAAGGTTGGAGACCCCTGTTTTAATGGACTTTCCTTTTAATGGCTGAGGAAGAGGAGCTAGAAGTTTCTAGAAGTTTTCCTGAGGGTGATTCTTGCTTTCTCCAGTATCCAACTGCGTCCATGGGATCACTCTTTCCATGGACAGCCCACTCATAAACAGGAGCCACCCATGTATACCAAACCACCAAAACAACAGAAATGTTTGGATGTTGCAATGTACCATTAACTTGTGGATCCTTTTATTTGCAATACAGGTGAATCATCGGTGAAATTCCCCCAGGGTTGCTTGGAGGACTTTGTCCATCACGTAAACTTTTCTGGATCAGCAGTTGCCACACCCTGCAAAATATCTCCTCAGCTGTCTTAGGCCGCTTCATTTCCAGCCCTGCTTAAGTTCCCAACGGGCAAGGCACTTAAATTGTCGCTGTTTTAAAGATTTTTGATATGAGGATAACTAGAAGCACATATATTTATGGTGAAAGAAAGACAAAGCTGGGATTAAGATATCTCGCCAGGGGTGGGTTCTAACTTACCTCGCCGCCGGTTCGCTTCCGCGCCATGTGGCTGCGCGCACATTGTCCACCGTGTGGCCGCGGGCGCGCGCATGCGCAGTGCTGAAAATTTGCAATTTTTTTTTAAAAAAAGCTGAAAACAAGATAGCGGCGCAGTGCCGGGGACTCGGCTTCTGCACATGCGCAGAAGAAGAAAAAAATAGCAAAAAATCCCCCCCCCCAAAAAAATTCAAAAAAAATTTTTAAAAAAAAGATGGCGGCGTCCACAGACCGGCACCGACAGAACCGGCTCCGTGACATCACCAGCGGTTTACTACCGGTTCTATAGAACCGATGCGAACCGGGAGGAATCCACCTCTGTACCTCACCACACATCCCACAAAGAGGAGGTAGAAAATTTGCAAGGAGAAAGAAACGGCTGCCAGGGTGGTGTGGTTTGAAATGTTTGTTAAAATTGCACAATTCAGTATCATGTCTGTATTAGTGTTGGGTTGAAGAATCCTGCAGTTTTCTCTATCCATCTCTTTTGGTTTAATGAAGGAGAACTTGCTTTCAAAATATTTTTTGCAAAGAGAATTTTATTGATTCTCGGGAGTGGGGGAAAGGAGAGACTGGGGATTCTTGGACTTCCTCTGAGGGTGTCTCTGCTGGGGTTTCTGTGACTGGTCCCATTGTTAGATAGTGGGTAGAGATGACAGGAGACAGACTTCCAAAGCAGCTCTTTATTTCAGCTCTTGTATCAGCAACCAGCAAAGAGCAGTCTGACAGCTTGCCCTTTTATAGGGAGCTGTCAGACAGACCAGCCAATAGCGTTTGAGCTTTTTCCCGCTCAAACGCTGGACCTGGTTGGAACCATGTAACACAGTTTAAACAGTTAGAACATAACACCCCTCCCCTCCTGGATGGAGCTGTCCAGCATACGTAATCACGCAGGTAGGCGGGGCGTTTTGGAGCACTACTAGACCTGCGCAATACAGATGGTGGTGAGGCAGCATGTAACACTGTTTAAATAGTTAGAACATAACACCTCTCCCCTCCTGGATGGAGCTGTCCAGCATACGTAATCACGCAGGTAGGCGGGGCGTTTTGGAGCCCTACTAGACCTGCGCAATTCAGTTGGTGGTGAGGCAGCGGCCTGTGCAGACAGGTCTGCTGCCGCTCCGGGGCTCGAGCATGGAAGCTCCTGGAAGGTACTGGGTGTGGCCTC
>QLTV01001159.1:2508536-2525357 GCA_003457575.1 Thermophis baileyi | reverse complement strand
ATGGTCATACGTCACTTTGTTCACTGCCATTGTAACTTTGACCAGTCTAGTGACTGTTCAAAGTTACAATGGCAGTGAAAAAAGTGACTTATGACCATTTTTCACACAACGACCGACGGTCGTTAAGTGTGAAAAATGGTCATAAGTCACTTTTTCACCACATTTTACAAGTTGGCCACTCCCACCCGGTCACACGACCACCAAGCCACTCCCACTCAGTCACCATCAAGCCACTCCCACCCAGTCACATGGCCGTCAAGCCACTCCCACCTGGTCACATGGCCGTCAAGCCACTCCCACAAAATTAAGCTACGCCCACAGAGTGGTAGTAAAAAAATTTGGAACCCACCCCTGGGTTGTAACCTATGACCCCCCTACTCGCAAACTCGGTTTGAACCTGCAGCTTAGTGGGGAAATGCTTTGGTAGTTCAGTAGATGGAGGTGAATCACACAGGCCTGGCAAGGCCTACGCATGCGTGGCCCAGCCCCAGATTGCTCTGAGAGGAAAAGTCTTGTAAAACAAGGCCTGGGAAAACACAGTCTAAAAATAACTGTAAATCTAATTTCTTAATTTCTTACTTAAACTTGGGTATCCTAAAATTCTGTATCCTGACTGCTGGGCTTCCCCCAGCAGCCATCCACTCTGTCTCCCCACAGAGCAGCTCTCCCTGCAACCACCCAGCAGCAAAGCCCACAGGAAAGAGAGAGAGAGAGACTCTGCCAGTCCCATGATCCTTAGTGGGAACACATCTGATTGGCTGGCAGTTGCTTCCTCCCCCTCCCAGCTGGGATATCCTTTTCCGATCAGGCCCTAGGAAATGCACTTTAACAAAGACAACAATAGGTAAATGAAACACAGCTGTTTCATCACAAATATATAAGCACAATTAGCGGGCTTTCAAAAATTTCAGTTAATAGCTCATTTTTGAATTGCCCCCATTAAAAATCAAATTGCCCCCCTGTGGGGCGTGGGCTCCATGTTGGGAACCACTGGTTTAGACTGAGCAATCTGTCCAATGAGCTCCCAAACTTAGTCTTTAGGCATCTGTCATCACAGTGAGCCATGGCAGCAATGGGCTGAAGGAGCAGTCCTAAACCAGATTTTGGGGTGAATGTCCGTAACGGAAGTCACCGAAAGACCAGAATGGACAGGCAAAGTCAGACAATGTAACTCTGAGAGAAACAAATGCTAGAAGCGGAATGGGGCAACTTGCCACAGCCAACTCGCCGCGGGACAATTCAACAGATACAAAAGTTAAATTAATTTTGATGGAACCGTGACCAGTAATAATAAAATAAAGTCAATCCAGAAATACAAGAGTTACAATAATTTCGACAAAAACGTGGTCACCAATAGTAAAAGTAACTGAATGGAACAATTGATACAACGTTGAATTGAACTATGGTGAGTTGTCCTAGACCTGGCGCCAAAGAGACACCACCTCGGTGGCCAAATGAAAACCGCAAAATCTGGAACAACTTGGTGAAAGTGCAGCCATAACAAAGGATACTGTCCATGAGAACTGGTGGTTTGTCATCTGAAAGAAAAGATGTTGAACAAATTGAACACAGAGATATTAGCTGACAGGATTACAATAAAGACCCATCTGACATACTAAACTGAAGATGAGAAAAAGGTGCTTGAAGAACTCTTAACTGAATTAAGCAACAAGGAACAAATAAAAGTGGATATTAATCAGAAAATACAGATATCAACATATCTGTATCATCAACATGAATTCTGAGAAGCCTTGTAGAGCAATGAAGAAGTCAAGTAGTAGGATCAAATTGTAGGAAATTAGCACCCACCCCTCTCCTAGGAAAAGGAGATATTTTAGGAAATATTAAAAGGGCAGAATATTTCCCCTAAAAGGGAGGCAGAAACTCAGCCCTCCCACCTTTGTCAATGGGCCATTAAGGCCTGGGCCAGTCTATTCTACATAACAAAGATCTACCTCCTTCAGGCAGAGCTATAGTAGGACTTGCCCAAAGCCCATTCATTATATCATCACCCAGCAAGAGTCAACCAAGCCTGGGACTCAAAAGACAACCTACAAAGTTACCCCTGCATGGCCCCATGGGAGTCTGACAACCAATCAGAATACAAGCTCAAATTCAAAGCCGAACAGAGGGCATAAATCTCTCTCTCTCACCCATGTGCTTTTTGCCCAGGACCTCAAACCATGTGATCATGTTAATCATTAAACCATCTTTCCAATCAGCCCCCATGTTTCCAGTGTCTTTCCCCCCATTTGGAACTGAACCCAGATGGACATTTCTTCCAACACAATCAAGTAAACAAAATGCTTGTTTAAACTCTTGATGATAGTTCTGTGCAAGCATATCACCCATTTATGTGACACATGCAAGCTACAATGATGAATCCTTGACCCACTAAACTACAACTCCCAGCAGAACCAGCCAGCAAGACTAATTAGGTTCCCTAATCCTCATATATAGCCTCCTTTAAGGGATGCAACCACTGGAACCGAAGAAGGAGGGGGAGAAAATGAGTTTGAAGGCTGAAACTGGGCACAAACTACCTTGCCAGCCTAGTGATCTCACCCCAGCCCCTGCACACTGTTCTGTTCTGCCTGATTTCTTTCTGGGTGAGATTGGTTTTCGAATCTGGCGAATGTAGAGACTTTTGATTCTTTCCATTTAAGTTTCTGTCATTCTGATATAAAAAATTACAACACGACAGAAACGTTGAAAAACAGATTTTAATTTGAGTGCTATTCAGGTCTGGACCTATGAATAACTTTAAGGAAATTTTTTTTTCCTGAGGAGATTTATTAGAGCCTGTTACCCAACCACCAGCTATGGCCCATTTACAACATCTGTTCTGTCAATCATCCTTGGTCTGCAATCATTGCCACAAAAATGTCAAATACTTTGAAAGTTTCCATGTAGAAAGTGGAGTCATCCAAAACAAATACATGCAAAGTTACTTATTTCAAATACTTTATTTCCTTGCAGATGTTATATTTCTGTGGCAAATTACACTATAGCTATATAGAGCAGGGTCAGCTGAACCGAGGCAGAAAGGATTAGTTTTCTGAACATGAACTTTGTTAATCTAAGGAAATATTGCCTATTATACATATGGAAAAGTTTAAAGCTATGAATATTCCACAGAATGGAGAAGAGAGGAGGAGTGTGCAATTAATTCCTTGAAAGTCACACTAGGAACAATCTATTAATTGTAAGCAACTTCCTCTGTGAAATTTTTCTAGAGGAACAGTGCTCCTGTAATATATACATATTCTATTCTGTTTTGTTCTGTTTTACTTTACTCTATATACTTTATATGTGTGTGTGTGTGTGTGTGTGTGTGTGTGTGTGTGTGTGTGTGTGTATATTCACAAAAATGATACATGTTTTGACTGCTCTACACTTCAACAAGAAATATACACAATGGGCTCAAACAAAGCTTAAGACAAGGGATGAATTGTCAGGAATGTTCTTACAAGTAGCAAAAAAAGTATTTTTTTTAATAACTGTACATTAATCTTACAATAACCAAAGGGTTTTTTTGGGGGGTAGAATACAAGGGGCAACAAAGACAAAAGAAACAATTGAGTACTCTTGTGACTGTATTTTATGGCATGCTGTATTAGGATCTGTGGTTACAAACAACAAAATAACTTACTTTTGTGAAATATCTTGAAGCAATTAGTCCATAGAGGGTGAAGATAATGGTGTTGTTGTTTTGTTTTTGCTGTCCTCAGTAACCTCAATATCATACTCGCTAAATAGTGGTGTGGTGTCAACCTGTATTACTATGCAATGCTTAAAAGACCAAGAGAATCTAGATGCGGCTGTTTCGACATTGTGACAGCAGCTTGGTCAGCAGCAAACAGGTTAAAAAAACCCAAACACCCGGCAGTATGTGGGCAGATGAGTTATTAAATAAAACTTTCTTTAAAAGTGCTAATAGGGAACAGATAAACCTGCCCTGCGATTCAATCACATTTTTCTCTGCTTGCATAACAGCAGGAAAGATCAAATTGTTAGCATGCTAACTACATACAAGCATACTAATAGTTCCCTAAGTTACAAGCCTTCTTGTAAAATAAGAGAGAGATTAGAAGATGGCGTGGGAGCAAGAAGACTATTCTTACTAGTGGGTTCTGCTTGGTCTCTCGGTATTTCTCTTATTCAGTTTTCTTTCTTTGGGACAGTGGCAAGCAAGGTGTGATAGGCCCAACATTTTGGAAGTAGTAATTGTTGCTGGCTAGGATTACTCATTGTAAGGAAACTCTAAATTTACTCCCTGACTCTTTTCCTGATATTATCTTCCTGTGGTTGACTCCTACTACCGGAAGTAGTTCTGGAACTGCGCCAGAAATGTTGGTCCAGATTAAATCCTAATGCTATTTGAGCTAATAAAAGAGCATAATACCGTAAAGACTAAGGGACATATTCTACTATCTCAGAAGGATATTACATTTGTTAATCATAACACAAAACATTCCACCTACTTTGGCAATTTGACGTTAGCCCTTTAAAAGCCCTAGTTCAAGAATTGCTCATCTCTGTAGAAACATACTCCATTTCTTTTTCTTTAAAAAAAAAAAAAAAGATGCCAGGAGCCATGCTCTACATCTCTCAAAAACAAGAGACCCGGGAGAAGAGGGAAAATCTACTCAATACTAGCTCCAAAAATACACAGTACTATCACAGACATTATTTATAAGCATTAGCAACTGCTTCTGAATTGGTCCATTTTTATTTTATTTTCTTGCTGGATGTAAAACACTGTTTCCAAGCAGAACACTGAAATAGAAATTCTCACCCTATCTGTACCAGCTACAGGCTGCTATATCTTACTTGAGACTTCTGTGGAATTGAGAAGCACCATATGTGAAGCAGTACCTCATTCGTTTCCTACCAAGCTCCAAAGATGAATCACTTTTACATTTTACTCAAGTCTTATATAAAGCATCTTATCCATTATGCTTTTTTGGGGGGGAATTTACATTTCCTGAAATGGCCAGTTAGACAAAGGTCATCCAGAATACAATATGTGACATAGCTGTGTCGTATTTCTTACAGTTGCAGAAAGGTGCTTAAAACAAATAGTACAGTTGACTTGAACTTGGCAAACCGTATATAGTTCTTGACTTACGACCAGTTGCTTAGCAACTGCTCAAAGTTATAACAGATCTCCCCTTCCCTCCATTTAGGAATCTTGGAAGGAAAATTGCATGGCTGGAACTACCTTTCCACCAGACTCCACATAAAGTTGCTCCGGCCTAAGGTGCTTTAACATGAGTGGATGGAGGGGAATATTTGTAGCTCAGGGTTGAAATCAGAGGTCCTTCGTGCTCTCTGAGCTTAGTTGAGTGATACCTAGTTTTGGTAAGGAAACGTCTGCAACATGGGTGTCAAACTCGCCGCATCACGTTGCCGTCATGTGACATTTTCCCCATTTGCGGAGCTGGGGTGGGTGTGGCCTGTGCGTGACGCATCCGGCCCGCCGGCTGCAAGTTTGACACCCCTGGTCTGCAAGAAAGCAACTAAGCTCAGAGAGCACCAAGGATCTCTCACATATGAAGGGGTTATGGACCTTTATTTCCTCATGGTGAACTAGCTTTAAAAAGTCACTGAGCATACCAGGGGCATTTGGGAAGGATGCTGGGGATTAAATGGCACAGCAGCTGAGTCAGACTGCAATCATGACATCCCTTCTCTGTACATGCTCAAAGCCATGTTTAGCTTATTATTTCAAGTATGTAGGAAACAGATTCCAGAGCTGTGACCTGCAGGAAAAGAGGTGAAGGAAATGTAAGACAACGGGCACCAAGACGCTAAAGCCAACAAACATTGCTTTCATTCTGAAACATAAGGTATAATTTCTTCTCTTGCCAGTTGGCTTCTTCTAAGTTGATGCCTTCGGTAAATATCAACAATCCTAAAAGGAATTTTTAAAAAACCCACAGGCCTTTTGTACAATTTCCCAAAGTTTTTTTTTTTTTTAAATTTCAGATTATAGTCTAAACACAGCAGTTTCTCCTAATAAAGACTTGACGTTGTTTTCGCAAATACAGTGTTGCTCTCTACCAGATAACATCAACACGTTTCCCAGATTCCAGGCTACAATATATAAAGGAGGTGTGATGAAAGGGAATAACAAATGTTTAACATAAACAGGCTTATTACCAACTCACTCCTCTTTGCTAAGACAGCCAATCTTGAGGCTAACTAGCAAGGAAAGTCTTGTTTCCGGTTTAAGAGACGAAGTTATGTCTGGTATCCGATGAAAGGCAAATTGGAGCTGAGCTTACAAACTAATTTTTGCCATCACCATCCCTACACAAAGCACACAACATCAAAGAAGCAGCAGCTCCACAATAACATTATCCCTCTTGAGCTGGAGAATTGTTACACTTCCTAAATTCTCTATTATAATCTCTCAGGATATCTGTTTAAGCTTAGGTACCTTACCTAAGTGGCAGTCAAAGTGTTTGACCACTGGATAGTTCTAAGGATTACATTCTTGCAAGAACGTGAATTAGTACAAGTAAAAACAACAATGATAACATAGGCAAAAATTTTTGGCTATACGATAGAATTGGAAAAATGGGAGAAGTTGTGGGATAGAAATTATAAATTAACAATGTCAACTGCGTATAAAGAGAATTTGTATAAGATGTTTTACAGATGGCACTTACCACTGGCGAGATTGGCGAGAATGTTTAAAGATAAATCAGAGAAATGTTGGAAATGTCATCAAATACCAGGATCTTATTATCATATGTGGTGGACATGCGAAGAAGCAAAAAAGTATTGGCCAAAAATTAAGGCATGGTTGGAAGAAATGACACAACAACATGTGGATATGAAGCCAGAAATATTTTTGATAGGAATGTTACCGGAAATGTATCAAAAAGCCAATGTATATTTGATTATACACATATATATTTGCACAACAGTGGAAAAGTGGAGAGATTCCTAGTGATGAGGTGATAAGGAAAATATTAGAATGTGCAGAAATGAATAGATTGACTTTAGAGATTAAAGAAAAGCAACAAACTGAATATTATGAAATTTGGGAGGTATTTTATAAATGGTTGGAGAATAAAAAAGGGCTTTGGGATTGAAGATTAAAAGTAAAAAGATATATATTAACATAAAGAATAAATAAAACAATTGATAAGAATAAAAATGTATAATGTGAACAAGGTAAATGAAGATAAGATACTGAAAGAGGATGTCACAAAGAAGAGTTGTAACCAGACAACACACTGCTGATGGATGAATGTTTATTTTGTAAATAAAAAATAAAAAACTTTTTAAAAAAATCTGGTTTGATGAGGCCATTATTCTGTTGTAATTTAACTTTCTGTATCGCTGTGTTTAAATGAACAGAATTTTACCATGACTGATGAAAATCCATAAATGAACACTTTGACTACATCACTCAATAACATGGAGGAACTTTGAAAATGCAGAACACTCAAGAATATCAACCAAAGTTGTCTAATGTGCTCCAAGAAACAGGTCCACTGGGAGAATTTTCACAAGTTATTCATGTATCAAAATCACTGCACAGAATCAGATAAATTCAAGGTTTTTCAACTCCCTGTCCATTTGCAGAACTGCATGCCTACCAACAATCACAGATAATCCTATTCTCCTATATGCAAGTGAAAGAGTAACACTGTAAATAGCTAAACAAAGATAACAGTTTGGTATGTGATATCCATAATTCAGAGATTGCACACATTATGTTTTCTCACTCCCAGACTCTGCTTTTATTAATAGGAACCCATGGAGTCTACAACCATTTCCCATAGGTGCTGTTTAAGTGTAAAAACTCCTGATATGTAAGCCAGTGAAAGAAATCAGATTGCTGGCCACTAAAGATACATCTCACAGATGTAATGTATTTTCCACAACTACAACAACTAGAAATCTTTTCCTAACCTGCTGAAAGCTGAGATTCACAGAATGTTATGTTTTTCAATATTTCAAGTGGATCTGATTGAAACCTGAAATAATACATATTGGAGATTCATGGGATCATCAGATTTACCAAGTAGGACCTGAGTACGGTCAGGTCCTTCCTTGTTAAAATACGAACATTTAACACAACTATCTTTGGAAAGGAACTATAGCTCACCACTGAACTATGAAGATTAGCTGCTATGTGAAATACATGACAATAATCTTCCAAAATGTATGGGTCATATGAGATTCAAGCATACAGAAATGGTAGCTGATGGAATTAAAAGCCAAGTGCAATGGAATTCATATAAACATATTATGAGTTAGTTTAGATTTTGAACAGCTTCCCCTCGGGGCTTGGCTGTTACCTCATATGAGGAAGCATTATATGAAGTGGCTGCAAATATGTGTCCATTTAATTAAGAACCCCATTATTTCCATAATTGTTAATTTCAGAGCTGCTAGAATTGAAACTACTTATGAATTGGATAAACATATATTTTAGATTTATACACATTTTAAGTGTTTCATATGATTCTAAATGACACTTGCTTCAACTAAATCTTTTTACTGGTTAGATACAAGTATTACTGTAGGCACATGAAGTGTTTAATAATTCAGGAAACAAGGAATTCTACCCCAAATAAAACTGTAAAGGAGAATGAAATATGAAATGGCATCTCAGAAAAATATTCATGTCTTATTTGGATTTCTTTAAAGAATATTTCTAAGGGTTTCAACTTATTTAAAGTAACAATTCAGAACCTATACTCCAAATAAGGCATTTGTTTCAAGCTAGCAACGCTAAAATAACTTGAACCCCAAAGCAACAGAGGAGGGACTCATATTTATAGGTTGTTACCAATAACTTTTTCAGGAAGGATTTTGTAGGCCAAATTTGAGTTGGTCAAATATATGCAGTCTCTGTTGGTTCAAAGGCTGCAGTGAACTTTGTGTGGCTTGCTTTCTATAAGCAGCAGGAGCAATGCACATTGCAGATTTAAAGTTTCCACTTTGCTCCTTAAAACCCCTCAATCTGAACAAAAAAAACAACAACAACAACAAAAAAAAAAAAGCACAAAGCAAAATAAAACTAAACTCCTAGCCTAAATTTTTTGGGCCCACTGATAGTAGAAGCTCTCCGAAGGCTGCTAAGTCACTGCTACATCTTGAGGAGAGAGAGTAGACTAATGGATAACTGACAGTTAACCAATCTGGAGACACTCCTGCTGCAAATATGCCATGCCAAGAGACCAATAATATGCTAGCCAGGAGGGAGGACATATTAAAATCCCATCTTTCTCTTATACAGGCAGTTCTTGACTTATGACTGCAATTGAGCCATAAAGAGGCTCAGCACGTGATTGACCTGACTTTGGGACCTTGTTTTTGCAGTTATTGTTAAGCAAACTCATTGTCCGCTATGGGTGATTTTAGTTGGAAACTGGAAGTAAACACCAGTTTACAGCAAAAACGAAAATTGCAGTCATGTGACTGTGGGATGCTGCAAACAGCTGTAAATGCAGGCCAGTTACCAAGGGCCCAAAATGAAATCATGTGATCGTGAGGGGGGGGGAACTTTGGAACCAGGTTGTAACTGGGGGGGGGTTTCTCATAACTTTGAACAGTTGCTAAGCAACCAGTATTAACTCAAGGGCTGCCTATACTGGGAGAAACACGAAGACGCTATGATACCAGCTAACTTCAGAATCAAAGGTCGGTTCCTCCCGGTTCGCCCGAACCGGTAGTGACCCGCTGGTGATGTCACAATGACGTCACCGATCCGGTTCGGTCGGTGCCGGTCCGTGGGCGCCATTTTTTTTTGAAATTTTTTTTGAATTTTTTTTATTTATTTTTTCTTCTGCGCATGTGCAAAAGCCGAGTTTCCGGCACTGCGTCGCCATCTTGTTTTTGGCGGGCTTTTTTGAATTTTTTTTAAAAAAATTTGCACTGCGCATGCGCACGCCCACGAGGAGGAAGCAAACTGGCAGCGAGGTAAGTTAGAATCCACCCCTGTTCAGAAAAATGGTAGACACTGCTCTAATACTGGGCTGAGCCTGGGAGATGTGGAAGTTATACAGGTAGTCCTTGACTTACAATAGTTCATTCAGTGACCAAAGTTGCATCGGCACTGAAAGAAGTGACCTGTGACCATTTTTCACATTTACGACCGTTGCCGCATCCCCCATGGTCACGTGATCAAAATTCAGATGCTTGGCAACTGGTTCATATTTATGATGGTTGCAGTGTCCCAGGGTCATGTGATCACCTTTTGTGACAAGCAAAGTCAATGGGGAAGCCAGATTCACTTAACCACCAGGTTACTAACTTGTCAGCTGCAGTGATTCACTTAACAGTGGCAGAAAAGGCAGAAAATGGAGCAAACTCACCACTTAACAAATGTTTCACTTAGCAACATAAGTTTTGGGCTCAATTATGGTCATAACTCGAGGACTACCTGTATATGTTTTCTTAAGTATTGCAATAGGCAGCAGTTTCTTCAGCTACAGAAAAAGGCAAGCTCTTGTACAGAAGCCAATAGTATCTTTGGCTACTTTAAAAGCAAGGGTGGGAAAATCAACCAATAAGCAAGTGTCCCTCAACACCTATCTGTGCTTCTCCAGCGCCCTAAGATGATGCCATTTTAAAACCTCTTTTAATTCAAATTTATGAGTGGGATTGTGGAACACAAAATGCTCCTTTTTTCCAACCTTAAAGCTTCGCCAAGCCACCAAAATTGGTATGAAATAGGCATCCCAAACAGTAACTTTGGGTCATTTTTGGAGACTTTAATGAAAGGAATGGGAGTGGTTTCTTCTGCTGCCATTTTTACCCTTAAACCTTACCCCCCCAATAAAATAGAATAAAAACATGGAATAATTTCAGTTCTGCCCCCTTCCAGAAATTATATTACTGGATGATCTCTGCAGCTCTTGGAAGGTTACGAAAGCCGAATTATCTCCTTGGAAACATTGTTTAATCTGTTTTAAAGGCTTTTATTTTTCTTAATAACACAACTGATATTACCACCAGAAATCTTTATATTTGAGATAGTTGGGGAGTTGGACGATTTGGTTTCTCCATATCAAATGCCTTTTGCCTCTCTGGCACTCGTGAACACAGTGTTCCTCAATCTTCACTAAGATATGGGAAAATATAAACACTGACTCAACTCCATACGCTGCTATATATTTGTTTTTCCATAATAGTCACTTATTTATCTTACAAATAAACCTCCTTTTAGAAGGGCTTGAGAAGAGTCGTTTACCTCCGCCTAAAATAACCATTCCTTTGTACTGAAGATAGTCCACAGATTTTTAAAAATAAAGTCCTCCCCCCCCCCCAGGTGTGCAATTCAGCAGTGTTTCTAAACACCCACGCATGTTAAGACATAAACGATCATTTTTACAGCTACAGCTAATAACATCCTGAGCCAACTAATTGCTGTCTAGGATACTTAAAAGGGCAGTTAAAGTGCAAGCCAGGAACTATTTTTCATTCATGAGAATAAAAACCTCAGTGTAAACATTTGCAGCGATGTGACCTTAGGCACAGCAAGGTCACAGCAGTTCCAGTTTCAATATCCCAGTTCTCAGCCACCACTTGAAGCTCCAGAAGCTCTGAGTTTGTCTGCAGCTGTGTGCAGGCATCACGCCGCTTGCTAAAAGGCACAGCTTTTCCACCCAGCTACATCCACCTGTTCCCTTTGGCCAGATTAGTCCACCTTAAATAGAAAGGAAGCGCTCAATTAAATAAAAATAAAAAATAAAGACTGACTCCATCTCTGCAACTGTTGGTTTCCTGGGAGCAAACAAAGTGAAACCAACCGACCAAAAAATCTCTTTACTTGCCTTGAAAGAAGAGAAACAATTCAAGTTAAAGCAGAATGGCTGCTACTTTTTGTTTTGTTTCTTAACTTCTGAATAGAGGCAGCAAATCTTTTTGGCTTCCTTGAAAAATAGATAGTGTATTTTATTTTATTTCTTTTTTATTATTTTACTTTATTTCAAACTCAAGGCCCGGGGGCTGGATCTGGCCCGCAGGGTGCTTAGATCTGGCCAACGGGGCCACCCTGGAAACAGCGAAGGACCGGCCGAAGCGCTCTGCCAGTGAAAACAGGCTCCCGAGCTCTGTTTTCACTGGCAGAGGGTTGCTGGAGGCCGTGGCAGGTGAAAACAGAGCTCGGGAGCCCGTTTTCACTGGCAGAGAGCTCGGGCCACCACAGGTGCCCCAACACGAGTGACGCTGAGCTGGCCATGCCCACCCCGGTCCCCTGAGGTCAAACACAATTCTGATGCAGCCATCAATGAAATCGAGTTTGACACTGTTGCGGAGAAAAATAATTAGAGGCGAAATGAATCTTGTTTCCATGCTCTCAATCCTCAAGAATAAGACCGGAGTCCAGGAAAGAATAAAAGTAATGTATTTACAAAACAAAAATAAGAACATCTAAGTCTGTGTCTACATGGTGAAGAACAAAGAGAACAAAGGAAAAATTAACACATGCACAGTACAGGTATCACATGACTGCATATCAGTGTACATTGTCATTTCAGAATAAGAGTCCAGCTGACAAATACATATGAACGTAGTGACAGACACCCCTGTTCTAGATTGTCTATCTCCTTCAATGAGGGGTATACTTAAGAGAGTGAAGAGAGTTAAAATACGTTGAGCCTCTGGAATGGCATTTCTCAACCTTGGCCATTTTCAGATGTATGGACTTCAACTTCCAGAATTCTCTGCAATGGCCATGCTGGCTGGAGAATTCTGGGTACTAAAGGCATTATGAAGTTGCCAGGGTTGAGAAAAATTACTCTAGAAGCAGCTGGATCATCATTCACATTCATTCATTGATGGAAGATAAATGAAAATTCAAATGAGGTGACTCCAGTATATAAAATAGGGTATGTGAATGATAACTGATCTGTGGGATACAGATCTATTAAGTCTGGGCTTTTCTATATTTTTGCAAAGCTATGGTTACCAGATCTGAGCTGCAATACCCAGGCTTGGACTACTACTATTATAAGTAGTCCCTGACTTACGACTGGTCAATTTTTGACCATTCAAAGTTATGATGGACTCCCCCAAAGGTATTTACGACCCAATTTCAATGGCTGCCCCCCATGGTCATATGACATTTTGGCAATCAGCCCGTATTTATGGCTGTTTTATGGTTCCATGGCCATGTGACTGATTTGCAGTGTTTTCACAGAAAAGCGGCATTTATTTCCAGGTTTTGGCAAAAATGCCCCAGAGCATACAATGAATTCATTTAGCGACCACTGCAAAAATGGGAGCAAAATTGACTTGGTAATATGGGTCACCTGCTTTACAACTGTCGCGATTTATGACTGTAACCAGGTGGTCATCAGTTGAGGACTATCTGTACATACCTTGCTGCTATCCATTGGTTTTCTAGGTTTTGGCAATCGAGATTTGGTAGCCTGAGACAAAACAAACTTACTATCTTAATTATCTACATACCAAAACTTGACCGACTTCCTATTTAGAATCTAAATCATATTAAAATAATGAGAAGAGGAGATGATTGGACAAATTCATGAACCTACATCTATTCAAGGCTATTTGGTCTTGAAGACCCAATTGTAACGTTAGATTGGGGTCAGCGTACCGTCAAGTACCAGCTGGCACACAATAACAATGTGGAAGGGTAAGAAATCTAGAAACATCTGGTTGGTCACTGTGAGAAGCAAATTTCTGGATTAAGATGGACCTTAGATAGTTTAGAACAGGGGTCCTCAAACTTGCCAACTTTAAGACTTGTGGACTTCAACTCCAGCTGGCTGGAGAATTCTGGGAGTTGAAGTCCACAAGTCTTAAAGTTGCCAAGTTTGAAGACCTCTGGTTTAGAAGAGTGGGCAAGCATTGTTATAAGGAATGGCTGGAACCAACATCCTACCCAAGATTTGTTTCTCAGCCAATATATCAGGTCCTGCCTCTGTAAGATAAACAGCACCAAGGCTTATATTAATATTTTACACTCCGTAGGCTTTGTCTGAGTTCTACCATTATCACCTTGCTTTGACTCTGCTAAGAGTTTTATAGCATGTTGTCTTAAAGCAGACTAAAACTATTTGCGCCACTTTAGCACGTTTGAGATACCCAACGAAGAAACAAAAGATGTCTAGCATTTACTCTCTATCTTGTAGCACCAAACAAGTCTATGCTTGTTTCTGCAATCAAGCTGCTATGACGGACTCCAAAACGAAATGTGTGCGTTTACAGATGTTATTACGGGAGTATAGTATACAAGAAAATAATGATCAGACAGACAATAGAATATGTGCGTATCTCTTAGGTAACTCATTTTAGGCAGAGGTGCTGAAGACCCACAGGAACACTCCAAACCAAGCCAGAAACATGATGGTTGCAAGGTAGTGAATGACAGTCCCAACGGTGCTTTTTGAAGAGGCAACTGGAATTTCTTGTTTTTTCTTTGAAGACATTTTGCTTCTCATCCAAGAAGCTTCTTCAGCTCTGACTGGATGGTGGGAAATGGAAGGACTGAGAATCTCCACAGACGTAAAGCCTATGCATACCAGTCATAGTAAAGAAAATGTCACTGCCTTGAATATAGGCCCATAAGGGAAAAGCAGAGAGATTCATCCCCCTCCTGGCAGCCAGTTTTATTTCCATATGGAGCATTCAACAGGGATGGTATGAGCATTCTCTCTTCTATCACTCAACTCATTTGCTAACATGAAATTCCTGACTTGGGAAGTAATGTCGAAGCCATGCAAATCTAAAGCCATGCAACATGGATATCATACATTATCACATTCTGGACATTGTACCAAACCTTTAGAATTAACAACGGTTCTTTGCACGTTTCGGGTTTCAAATGAAACAGAAACTGCACAGGTAAGTGGTAAGGCTGGTGTACACTGTTCCTGCCGCAGCTCCTAGCAAGGCCAATCTCTCTGGCCTTCCTGTTCCCGAATTTCCCTGCACCTTCCTTCCCTCACTTGCTGACACCCTTAGATTTTTCCTTGCTCCTCTGAACTGTTTTTTCTGCCCAAAACAGGAGAGCGGCACATTGTTCTTCTATGCCGGAATGAAAACACCTGACAACACTTGCACACTTTGGTTCAGGCATGGATCACCCTAAAGTGTTTGTTCCATACATAGAACACTTTGCACACTACTACCGTGCAACTAAATGAGAACCATTTTGGTGCAGTTGTTAGGGCACCAGGCTAGAAACTGGGAGGCCGTGAGCTCTAATCCTGCCTTAGGCATGAAGCTAGCCGGGTGACCTTGGGCCAGTCCTTCTTTCTCAGCCCAAGGAAATAGGCAATGGCAAACCACTTCTGAAATCTTGCCAAGAAAATTGCAAAGACTCGTCCAGGTAGTGGCCAGAGATCAAGATTGACTCAAAAGCATGCATTGCACCCACACATCACTCAGCTATTCAGACTGTAATTCCCAAACATCCAAGCCATAATGGCAGATGGCAAAGGCTCATAGGCTGGTACATCCGAAAGACACCAAGTTACCAAACCATACTTACCCTTATGCTAACACTTAAAAGAACTAATGCTTAAGCAAATTCTCTTTCAAGGGAAGATCCATCTATTCTATACCTAAGGACTGAACAAAATTTACACAGCAAACCCTGTGAAGCCTACTTCCTACTGCTATCAGGAGAGGAGAGGAGTCCGGGTTTTTTTTTTTATTCCCCTGCTCTCGAAAATGGAACTTGCATCACTTTCTGCAGATTTGAATGCCAGATACGAAGACATACTGGCTTAGCTAGTCTTACAATGTAATTATTATGAGCAAAAAAGAAGTACTGAAGTAATTAACCTTGATTATACAAATGGGGTGGGGCACAATTTAGTGAAAAGCACAGCGATTTTCTAGGCGCTCAACTTAAACCGAGCAAAGGGGGAAGACTTCAAACATGTACCACAGAAATGAGGAGGCTCTGGTTTCAGGGTCTCCTTTCCTTGACCTCTTGGCCTCCCCAGCACCGTCCAGAACGCTGATGAGCACAACCTCAATCTTCAATCTTTTATTTGTTGTGGGTTTTGCATCCTGGCGGCTGGAGCAGCCTGTGCTATTTTCATGTGCTACGGTTTCCTTCCTCATTGCTTCTCAGCATTTTCTGAGGCATTCCGTGTTTGGATCTGGTATAATTAATTAAGCTAGCTGGGTCTCCGCTCCCTCCCCGAGCTGTCTCTGACCCTTCAGCATTATTTTTTAAAAAGCGAAGTATGGCTTTTTATGCCTTCTGATTTGGGAATACTATTCATTGACTGTAAAGTGAAGCAATCCTTCTGGCAGATACCGAAAGACCTGTTTCTGAATTATGAATCACTTCTCTAGATTGGTGGTGGAAATCTGTAACTTAAAATGGATCTCTGAGTCAATGGCTTATTTTAATGTAGACATACTATTCGAGAGCAGGTGGTAAACTGCAGATATTTGAAAATTTAATGACACAGAAGCATATAATTACTGTAACTGAGACAGATGTAGGCCTTACATTTAATAGTACTAGGAAAACAGCACAGTTTTTTAAAGATTTAGTTTAATCTAAATCTGTTTTAGCCTCAAAATCGAATTAGAACAATTCTGAAAATGCTTTAACTAGAGTTCAACAGACTTAAATTAGACCACACATTTTTTTTTATTTTTTATTTCATATGGACAATTCACATATTTATCATCTCATTCCTCATTTCATTCTTTTATACAATCATTACACATTTTATACATATATCTTATATTTATCTTATTACTTTATTTAAATCAGGGTTACTTTTTTTAACCATCCCCCTTTCCTATCTTCCCTCCCTTTCTTCCATTTCTTCGTTCTTTCGCTTCTCTTCCTCCTTG
>QLTV01001159.1:2496341-2508441 GCA_003457575.1 Thermophis baileyi | reverse complement strand
CAAATTTATTGTTTTCTTTCCCCCCCACTTCCCCTCCTCCCTCTCCATCCCCTCCCCTCCCCTCCCCTCCCCACCCCCTCTTCCTTGAATTTTGTCGTCTGGGTATTGCTATTATTTATCTTCCACATATTATTTGTTATCTGTTTATATCTTGTATTGTGTTTAACCTTCTCATTTTATTTTACTCTTTTGGCCTTACCCCATACTTCCCTTAATTCATTTGATCATCTCAAAATGCCCTTAATTTATAATCTCTTTTACCGTTTAACTCCACACTTATAATCAGTAAATTTTAAACAGAATCTAACTTCGTCACTACACCTCTATCCATTGGCTAAAAACTTTACCAATCCCAACATACTAAAATCTACACATATTTTAGATAAGTCTATTTATAATAAAATTTTGTGCAAACATATTTTAGAGCTAAACCTGTCCTAATAACTTTTGAGAGTCTACTATTGATCATTTTCAATCAACATACAACACAATATTTCAGGTATTTTTTAAAGTTATAGCTTAATACATAAAGTGAAGCATAAAAACACAAACATTTGTTACGCAGATAGTCGTCAACTTATGACCATCATTTTATAATTGTTTGGAGTAACCATGGCTGTGGAACGAGTGCACTTTAGGGCCCGTAAAGCATTCCCTCTGTTGTAAAATTCATGCCCCTTGTGGTTATCTTACAACATTTTGGGTGCTTGCCTTTATGACTGGTTGCAACTTATGGTCATGTGGCTGTAATTTGCAATATTTTTTCCTAGTTTCCACCATGTTTTTGCCAAAACCACATCTAATCGGAATAATAGTTTTGCTTAACAACCATGATCTGCTGAATGACCATCACAGAAAGTATTAAAAAAACCAGGTCTGTGGGTGCCTCAATTTACGACTGCAATGACTTATGACCAGATTTTCAGGCCAGAAAGTGTTAGAAAACTAAGAGGGCGTGAGTTCTAGTTCTGCCTTAGGCATGAAAGCCAGTTGGGTGATTTTTGAGCCAGTCACTCTCTCTCAGCTCCATCAACCTAACAGGGTTGTGGAAAACAGGAGGAAGAAAAAGTGTATGTTGTGAGGGTTGAGTCATTTACAAAAATAGGAAAGCTGGAATAAAAATAACAAGGTTAAAAATTAATTAAATAAAAAAAAAACTTTCATTATAATACACCTAACTTTTAAAAACATGCAGAAAGTCCCACTTTCAGTTCTCACAGCTGCCAAACAAAAGCAGTATCATCTACAGCCAGCATGTGCCAAAAGACTCTGAAACCAGAGATCTGAGCAGGAATCTCTGGCAGAACTGCCTCCATCAGCACATTTCCTTAGCCCAGACGGCAGGCTGTAGCCGGTCTCCATGTCTCAAAGTATTAACCTCATCTTTCACCTCCCCCTCTTCCTTCACCAGGCTTTAATGGGTTGTCCGTTCCCCCCCCCCCACAAACTTTGCAGCAACTATCCCTCTCAGATTAGTTTCAATCTTTATTTTTCTTCCAAGCTCAAGAATGCACAAGCTGCCACATTTTATTCTCATATGATAACGTTTTTGTAAGAGAAAATTGGGGGATTTGAGCACCTGTTTCCCTGAGCCAAAACTGGATAGAGGAAGGGGTAGCTATGAGGTTAGAAAGCCAGCGGTGATATGAGAGTACTCGGTGTTTTACTAAGAATGTTACATGTGCAACTATCCTTCTGTTAAATAGAAATTGTGCTCGGTGTATTCAAGTCCAGTTACAAGATGTTCCTTTGAAGGAGGATAGCTGACCTGTATAATCTGGGAGGGACAGAGAGGTTGGGAGATAAAACTACAAGAATGTGACAATTCTATGCCACTCGGGCTGCTTCAGTATATTGTGCTGGTGCTCATATTAAGGATTGGTTTTAGCTCTGTATGTCATCCAAACTAAGCCAATTTTGCTTTGTACAGAAGCCATGGATCTGTATGGTAATATGAATTAAGTGTTAGGGTATCGGAAAAGCAGGTAGCCATTCTGAAAAATGGTCCTTTTCTTGGAGATAGGAGACAAATCTCTTGCCAGCAATGTTCCCTCTAAGCTGCGCGGCCGCGCACCTGACAGGAAATCGCCGCGCAGCAGTTTCCAACTGCCGCGGAACGATTTCCAATGTCAGAGGGAACATTGCTTGCCATACCATGATACTCCTTTGGAACTCAATGGCTTACAAGGTAGGTAATGCAAGTATTACAAACCAGTGAATTTATGACAGGTAGACTACTTCAAGGGGAATGTCTGTATGAACCAAAGGTTGGGGACGTGTGTGAAATTGAAAGCCTTATGTAAATATGTGTTGGAGTCAAGCACCAAAGTGTAGTTGGGCACCAGTGGCTTGTGGAAAATACAGATGTGTACTCCTGAAAGCCAAATTTACTTATTGGGTAAAAGACCAAAAGCAGAGACCTCACTCCGCTGATTGGGGAATTCTGGGAGTTGAAGTCCACACATCTGCAAGCTGCCAAGGTTGAGAAACACTGTTCCAAAGGTGCTTTTTCCAAAAGGCAACTGGACTTTTTTCTTTTTCTTTGAAAATATTCTTGGATGAGAAACGAAACATTTTCAAGGGAAAAAAAAACCTCAAAGAAAATCCAATTGCCTTTTGGAAAATGCACCTTTGGGACAACCAGGACCTCGATGATAGAGAATTTCTATCTGTGGTGGCGCAGTGGTTAGAGTGCAGTACTGCAGGCTACTTCTGCTGCCTGCCGGCTGCCTGCAATTTGACAGTTCAAATCTCACCAGGCTCGAGGTTGACTCAGCCTTCCATCCTTCGGAGGTGGGTAAAATGAGGAGCCAGATTGTTGGGGGCAAAATGCTGACTCTGTAAACTGCTTAGAGAGGGCTGTAAAGCACTGTGAAGTGGTATGTAAGTCTAAAAGCTATTGCTAATGCTATTGCTATCTCCATAGACGTTCAGAAACACTGATGAAGAGAAAACAGTGATAAAATAAAAATGAGAAATTCAGGTATTTTGGAGAAAAACTATGGGAAAAGGCACACACACACACACACACACACACACACACACACACACACACACACACACACAAAAGGCCATAAAAAATGTGGTGGATGGAAGAAACTTAGGATATAGTCACTTCTGGTGAGAAATAAGCCGAAAAATGCCTATATGAGGAAATATTACATTGTTTGGGAACTTGGCCAGCACTGTTGGTAGATAAATGTCCTTCATCTCTAGACCTATTCCCAATGACAAGCTGTGATTCTCCCATAGATATCCCTGCAACATCTTTCAATCAACCTTTATCTATTATCTACCCTTATTCTATATCCCTCAAATTTGCAAAGCACGTAGTATTTTCATTATCCATTCACATCATATGTCTGGAGTATGCAAGTTTCTGCTTGCTAGTGATTGCTAGAAGGCAGCAGACAGTCTTTCAGGACCAACCAACAGGTTCTTCCTGCAGATCATGGGACTCTTTGGTAACTATCTCTTAATCCATAATTTGAAGGCATTTAGCAATAGCAATAGCACTTAGACTTATATACCGCTTCATAGTGCTTTACAGCCCTCTCTAAGCGGTTTACAGAGTTAGCATATTGCCCCCAACAATCTGGGTCCTCATTTTACCCACCTCGGAAGGATGGAAGGCTGAGTCAACCTTGAGCCAGTGAGATTTGAACCGCCGAACTGCAGCTAGCAGTCAGCTGAAGTAGCCTGCAGTGCTGCACTCTAACCACTGCGCCACCTCGGCTCTTCTTTATCTTCTTCCTCCTTGTCCACATCCACCCTTATTCCATATATTACCACTGAAAAAGCCATTGCTTTAACTGTTCTGAGCCAGTTTGATCTAATAGGTAAGATACTGGACTAGGAGTTTGGAAACTGAGTTCTAGCACTGTCTTAGACATGGAAGCCAACTGGTTGACCTTAGCCAGTCATGCTTAATGAGCCCTAAAACAAGGCAAGGGCAAGCCACTTCTAAAAATGTTGCCAAGAAAACTGCATGGACCCTTGTTGTGATAGCAATTCTTTCATTCTTCATGATCTAGTCTAAGTTTACAATTCTCTTCCTGCCTACAATTATTTTGTTTTCTCCAGCACACTACTCTACATTTATTCTTGAGCCCAAGAAAGCAAAACCGTTTACCACATTCACTTCTTAGCAGTCAACTGTGAACTCACAAAGCATGCTAGTTGACGTTACCTTTGTCTTTTTAATATTTAACATTTTTTTTACTTTCCAGTTTTACTTCTTTAATGAGCTCTTCTTAGCTTTTAAGCTGATCAAGCGGTGCCGTCTGCATATCTCATATTGTTAGCATTTCAACATCGTATTTTAATTTCACTTATCAGTTCTTCCAGACCTGCTATTCTTACAATATATTCGCTGTAAATGAAAATAGCTATGGGGACAAAATGCATCCTTGTTTCATTCCCTCCTCTATCCTGAATCACTGTTTCTTCAAACTCAGTTCTTACAGTGTAAAGATTCCTCAAAAGAATAACCAAGTGTTCCAATATACACATTAACTTTAATATGATCTTCATTCTGGTATGAACAGTACTATCAAAGGCCATATTGGAGTCAGTAAAGCATAGGTAAATCTAAAATTCTTTTTTTCTCTCCATTATTCCTATATTAGTTTTCTAATACCGTATCCAATTTTTAAAGATTTTTTTTACCATATCTTCATTATTTTTATAAATAACCTAAGGTGGCGAAAATACATTTCTTCTTCTTATTTCCCCACAACAACAACCCTGTGAGGTGGGTTGGTCAAAGAGAGCGACTATCACAAAGTCACTCGGTCTAATGTGGGACTAGAACTCACAGTCTCCTGGTTTGTAGGCCAGCAGCTTAAACCACTATACCAAACTGGCGTATGCCTTTTCTAATATTTACCTGATCATTTAACATTCAATTTTCCATGTATGGCTCTAGTCTTCTTTGCAAGAATGTAAACAAAAACTTTGCTCGCATTAGGATTTCGTGCAATGTTTTGATAATTAGCACATTCTCTAGGACAGGGGTGTCAAACTGGCGGACCGCGGGCTGGATGCGTCATGCACAGGCCACGCCCACCCCAGCTCCGCGAAGGGGAAAAAACATTGTGATACGTCACGTGACGGCAACGTGACGCCGCCAGTTTGACACCCGTCCTCTAGGATCTCTTGACTTTTTGCAAACTAGCCTTGTCCATCCTGAGGTGTCAGCACTTTAGCTCAGGGGTCTCCAACCTTGGCAACTTTAAGACTTGTGGACTTCAACTCCCAGAGTTCCTCAGCCCTGGCTGAGGAACTCTGGGAATTGAAGTCCACAAGTCTTAAAATTGCCAAGGTTTGAGACCCCTGCTTTAGCTGCTTCTTCTCCAACAATGGGATTTCTTTTCCACATGGTGCTTTTGTTATTGGGCAATTGCCCGTTTACTTCTTATACAGGTAGTCCTCGACTTACAACAGTTCACTTAGTGACCATTCGACGTTACAACAGCACTGAAAAAAGTGACTTATGATCATTTTTCACACTTACGAATATTTGGAGTATCCCCATGGTCACGTGATTTACATTCGGATGCTTGACAACCGATTCATATTTATGATGGTTGCAGTGTCCCGAGGTCATGTGATCACCTTTTGCATCCTTCTGACAAGCAAAATCAATGGGGGAACCAGATTCACTTAGCAACCGTGTTACTAATCAATTGCAGTGATTTGCTTAACAAATGTGGCAAGAAAAGAAGTAAAATGGGGAAAACTTAACAAATTTCTCACTTAGCAACATAAATTTTGGGCTCAATTATGGTCATAAGTTGGGGACTACCTGTACATCATTCTCTAATGGAATTTGTTCCTGAATGTAGAGTTTTCTTTCTCTACATCTGTTTCTGTCATTCTACAAATCTGTCTGTAAATGGTTTCAGTATAGTTTATCTGAATAGAATACAATAGAATAGAATAGAATAGAATAGAAATAGTAGGAACCAGTCAATATAAATTGTAAAGATACAAGCAACAAAGTTACAGTCATACAGTCATTTGTGGGAGGAGATGGGTGATGGGAATGATGAGAAGATTAATAGTAGTGCAGACTTAGTAAATAGTTTGACAGTGTTGAGGGAATTATTTGTTTAGCAGAGTGATGGCGTTCGGGAAAAAACTGTTCTTGTGTCTAGTTGTTCTGGTGTGCAGTGCTCTATAGCGTCGTTTTGAGGGTAGGAGTTGAAACAGTTTGTGTCCAGGATGTGAGGGGTCTGTAAATATTTACCTGGATTAGATCTATTCCAGCATTAGTTTTGAGTAATCTTATTTTACGTCTAAATTTTCTTCTAATTTCTATGATGATCTTGAACGCTTCTCTCATTTTCTTCCTATTTTTGTCCATGTGTTCACATTCTTGATTGTCACCTCACTCTTTGTCATTTTAAAACTCTCATTTGCAGTCACATACAGGCAACCCTTACAATCTGCAGGATCTGTATTTGGAAATTCACAAAAATGTTTTTGTAATCCCCAAAAACTAATACTCCTGGGGCTGTCACACTTATTTGTGGACATGCAGAGAAGTAAAACACTGGAATTGCCCAACTAATTTGTTATTTGCAGCATTTTCACAGAATGTAATTACCGTGAATAATGATAATTGCCTGTATCCTTATTGCTCAAGATTTACCCTCCATCTTTTCTAACTAGTATACAGCCTGTTCTGAAAACTATTTGGATTTTTTCTTCCTTTGAAATTTTAGGATTTTTTAAAAAAAATTCGACTTCCACTTTTCCATAGCTCAAGTTCTATTTTGCACAAGAACAAATACCTTTTTCATACTTTGATATATAGCCTTCAATCAAAACTTGCTGGCATGTATTTTTTGCTTTATTTTCTAAGTCCATATATGACCCCAGTAATTCATAGTTTTTTTCACCATCTGAAAATGTTGTATTCAGACTGAACTGCATTTCTCCGTCTTCTGTTTCCTATTATTTAACTAATGTTGTCCATCTGGTGATATCCATTTATGTTGCTTAAAGCAGATATCGGCAATGAAAAAGTAATTCTCCTTGCAAATTCTCCTCCATTATTGTATTTATTCAAATTTTCCTGTAATGCCAGGCTCCCTTAAATGTACATAATTTTTAGATATTTAGATTTGAACACTTCTTAACTTGGCACAGCATTCCCTAATTTTTTCTAATTACATCTCTAACAAGGAAACAGAATTAGATAATTGTAATAGATATAACCCCATGGTCTATTAGATTATAGCTAAAAACATATTCTGAAATGCCCTGTGTAGAATTTTAAGTTTACCATCATTACCCCCAAAAAGTGAACAGAGGATTTGGTAAAATGTAATGATATAAACTAAATATGACTGGAATGAATTCATTTTTCACAGGATCCTCCTGTGAGAAACTAAAAATTAAGAGCCATACCTATTTCTTCTGTTTTAAGGAGCACTCATTATGGGCTCTAAGAAAAGCTGTCAGGCATTTTGCCTCCATTCGGACTATAAATTATCCTCTCAAATCCACAACTCAGAGGCTCTTGTGCACAGGCAAGACATATTTCCACTGGAATTGCTACAAAACCCAGTTCAGATGCCTCAACTGTGTCCAACAACGAGGTTCAAGAGCTTGTCAGGTGTAGCAACATTAGTTTTTCATGAAACACTTACTTCAAATTAACTGTGAACTTTAGAAACAGGGACGTTTGCTTTCCTGTATTGACTTTTTTTAGAACTAGATTAGTGCTATAGACAAAATGAGCTTTCACATTATTACTATTATTAACAACAGGAAGAAGTTTTTAAAAGGCCTTGTACCTTTAAAGGTACCTTTGGACTCATGGACAAAAAGGCCTACACTTTCTCCACTGAGATTTCTTTTATGATTTCAGTGGCACTTTAATTTCCAAGGTGTGAGTGGTCTCTAGATTTGCGAATGCTCCTCACAGCCCACACTAATATGAAGAACTTTTATATAAAGTCAAAACACTGGTCTACCCATCTTTTCTAATGTTTCCAGTCCTATTTCCTGGAAATCCTTTTTGCTAGAAATGCTGTGACTGGATAGAGTCAGTCTCCACCCATATAACCAAGTGAATGAAGTTGCTCCTGCCAAATATTGTAATTCCACTTTGATGTGAACTGTGGCCTGATATTCTGTACTTGTGTCTGTAGCAGAATATGTATTATGTAATGTAGGCTAGGCCAAGTCCTTTTTAAAATATATTTCACTAATCCATAAACAGATATATCCCTAAGTGGATATATCTTGGATATTTGTGGATATTTTATTTACTATAAAAATTGTGAGTCCTTCCTCTGAAACCAACAGATCGGGAAGTTTCTATATGAGATGTAACTATAGTTAAAGTGATCAGTCTGTGTCTTTAGCCACCCAGTCCTCACAATACAACATGATACTAAAAATGGGCGAACATAAAAAAAAAAAGCTAGTTTCCTCATTTTAGAACAAATTCTGTTCAGGTTCCTTGTCTTCTACCCTGGCCTCATTATTGTTTCTCCTTTGAAATTCTTTTGGCATTTTGCTTTTATTCTGTAATTTGGTCCTTATCACAATTTTCAGCCACTGCTTAATGTAGCCACTCAGTTTCCATGTTACCAGTATATGACAAATCTCCTACTTCCTGTTTTCTCTTGTAGTTTCATTTCTTTCTTACACTGTATAAGGGCAGAGGGATCTTACTGGCCACAGTCTCTGGATCATTTTAGGTGCTTTCAGAAATATTAGAGAGGACAAGGCCATCATAACAGCAGCTAGATATTCCCCACAACTGCTGGATGTGATCAGCTCCTGTAATTTCAAGAACTACATATATAAAGCATAAAAGTAGCACAGGTGTGTTTAGAAATTTTCTTCTCCTATGTTGTCTCAACTATATTTGTCAATTGGATTGAGATGGGTGGCTATAGAAGTTGAATAAATAAATATGATGAAAGTGGAAAAATTGAGAAGATACTTTATATTAAGTCTATTCTTTTATTTTTAGTTTTTGAGCATTCTGCTTTATATATACTGTGTGTGTGTGTGTGTTCGAGTCAGTGTGGTTCCCTGGCAGTTACCTATACAATAGTAGTCCCTTCAGTTTTCTTGGCAAAAAACTTTGGGAAGTCATTTGCCCTTCCTCTTAGGGTTGGAAGAAACTAGCCCAAGGTTTCATGTCTAAGGTGGGACTAGAATTCAGTCTCCTGGTTTCTAGTCTGGTGCCTTAATCTCTGTACCAAATTGGCTGTCTAAATGGACTTTGATGGACTGCCTCAGAATAAGTTACTTTTACTGCTACTGGACCAGTACTTGACATATATGTCAAGAACAGGGGCTAAGAATTTGGATGAGGTCTGAATCAATTCCCAGATCCCCACCCAGGAACTAGACAGCCACTTTTGGTGAAACTTCATGCTCCATGAAGCATCTCATAAAGCACTTTCATTTTGTGGCCTTTGCTCTGCTCAACCATCACCTGGCCCAATCTGCAGGGTGCTTTCTTTCCATCAAGGAAATTCAAGGATAGGTCCCATGAAAATTAAATTCCCTCTTTCCTTTCCCAATCCCTCTAGTGCAGGGGTCTCCAACCTTGACAACTTTATGACTTGTGGACTTCAACTCCCAGAATTCCTCAGCCAGCATGCGCTGGCTGAGGAATTCTGGGAGTTGAAGTCCACAAGTCGTAAAGTTGCCACGGTTGGAGACCCCTGCTCTAGTGATTGCCTCATTTAGTGGTTGTTTGCCTAGCAAGAATTCTTCTGATCTGATGATTCCTCATTTTAAACAGAAGAACCAGCCATGACTGTGTTTAGTGTTAGCTGAAAGGCAATAGTTCATTTGCAAACAAGGAGCCTAAATCTGCTTAGAAACAATCCAGGCTAGATAGAAAATTCAGATTCCCAATTCAGAAAAAAAGAGGAAAACATCCAACCACAATTAGTGAGTCAGAACACTCTGCGGAATAAGCAAACCCAAGTTATAGGTCAGTCACCTCTCTATTAGACAAGCAAGTTCCCAAAAATCTCTCAACCCAGATTCCCTTTATTGAGTTGGTGCTTCTGAATCAAAATGCAGATTTCATAAAACCATTGTGCATAGAAAATAATTTACCATAGTTATTACAGGTAGTCCTCCCTTAGCAACTGACTCATACTATGATTGTTCACAGTTAACAACGGTAAAGAAAAAGTAACTTTGTGACCAAACTAGTATTATTATTTATCCTTATTATCTTCCTTACTGCCTCCCCTTTCACTGTATTATGATGATTATGATTATTCTATTGCTTTGTATGTACACTGAGTGCTTTTGTACCCTGTTTTCCCCAAAATAAGACATCCCCTGATAATAAGCCCAATCGGGCTTTTGAGTGCATGGCAATAAGGCCAAGCGCTTATTTCAGGGTTCAAAAAAATATAAGACAGGGTCTTATTTTCGGGGAAACACGATACCAGAGACAAATTCTTTGTGTGTTTAATCACACTTGGCCAAATAAGGTTCAATTCAATTCAGTTCAAACTTCACATTTACAATCTTCACAGGTCTCTAAGCTAAAGAAACTGAAATCAGATCACAAGCATAGTCACGGTTTCATTTAGCGACCACATCGCTTAATGACTCAATTGCCAGTTGCCAGTCTCAATTGTGGTCACTACATGACAACTCCATATACAATGAATTGTGCTGCTGTAAACTTATATATCCTTTCCTTATCCCATACCATTCATTTCTATCCATTCAAAGGATATGGCTATATATCCCATACCAAATATTTCTTATTTATTTTCTGTGCTTTTGTGGGATGGATTGTGAATATTCTGTCTGGCTGTTCCTCCCCAAAACATGGGACCACGTAACTGAATAGTTAGTTATTTGGTAGTGAAATTTCAAGTTTCCCTAGCACTCTATATAATCACCATTGCTCTGAAAATACAATCAACAAATGTTGCTCAACATGGTAGAAGCCTCCTGAATACAAAGGTTTGTTTCCCAGACCTTTCCTTACAAACCACACCCATTTTTCAAAGTGTCACTGCTCTTAGCTGTTCTACCTCCAAGACCATTTCTCATCCCTTGAAAACCAAGCTTCCTTTACAATTTCAGCATATTTCCCTCCCTTCCTCCTATCTAGACATGTTCTTCTGTTAAAAATCCTTTTGTCAAATTTAGGTTGATCCCATCTGGAGGCAGGCCATTTCCCTACTTCTTCTCCCAGCCACATTCCCAACCTAAGAGTCCCGATTCAGGCCAAACTTCCTCTTACTCAGCATGCAATGCTGCAACCCAGAACTAAGTTTTGAACACCATTATCCACACCCCAACGAGGGGCACAGCATTTATTATTTACTTATTTGTTCCAGATAGCCTCTCATTTATTCCAGATCGCTGCAAGGGCACCCTATTTTCACCCGTTCAGATCCAACCCTTTCCCCAAACTTTTCACAGCTAGAAGACACTCAAAGCAAACCTTCACAACTCCCAAAGTGAACACGCGCGTAAAGGAAGGAATTCCAATTTTCCAGCTTTCTTTTTGGGGCTGCCCTGCCATCCCTTCTCCTCCACTCGCTCATCTTTTATCACCCCCTCTAAAATAATCTAGGGCCCGTCCAGTGCTTTGGGATCGGACTCCCATCTTCCTCCCCAGCTGGGGTCGATGGGAGTTGGAGTCCCCAGTCTGGGATAAATCGCTGTCCCATGGTCCCCACTCCGACATGCATGATCCCCCAACGGGCCGCCCCCCCCACCCCCTGGGGGAGGAATCCCCTTCCCGAGACCGGTCGACCTCGAGGCCCACGCCTGCCCCAACTCACCCTGCCGGCCCACGATCTCGGCCACATGCTCGGAGCTGGGCACCGGGACACACTCGGTCGTGTTGACGCTCTTCCTTCGCAGCAGCGCCGCCTGCTCTCCGTTCAAGACCGATCCGGGGGGCATCCCGGCCACCACCGCCGCCGCTGCCGCTCCGGGCGGCCCGTAGGATTGCGAGAGCATCGCCGCCATCACCCCGGCGTGGACATCGTCGCCGGGCCCGTAGAGCGCCCCGCCCAGCGCTCCCGCCTCGGGCACCTCAAAGGCCGAGCCGGCGGCGAGCGGCAGAGCAGAGACCGGC
>QLTV01001159.1:2475630-2495173 GCA_003457575.1 Thermophis baileyi | reverse complement strand
CGAGTGCGGAGGGGGGTGGTGGTGGTGGTGGCAGCGGCGGCGGCTTCTCTGGCTCCTTCTCCGCCTCCGGTCCGGTCCCCGCGGGCAGCATCCACACGCGGCGCACCCTGCTGGCTCTGCCCAATCTCGGCTGCGGGGAGGGCGGCGGCGGCCCGGGATTGTTGGGTTGGCCCGGCGGGTATTGTGACGGGGCGCCAGGGAAAAAACCGGGGAGAAGAAAAAGCGGCGCAAAGGCGAGAAAACCGGGCGCGGACCCGGCCCGGTTGCGGTCGCCGAAAGGGGCGGTCTTCAGACGGGACCTGGAGGCCGAAACCGGCCTCTTTTGCAGCCCTGCAAGGCAGGGAACTCTTTGACTTGGCTGGCTGGCTGGCTGGCTGGGTTTGCACCGTGCTATAAACGCTCTTCTCCGCCCCAAGCAATGGTTGAATCAGGTTTAGTGGGTTGTGGGAATGGAGCTGTTGAAGAGTATGGGGAAGGTGTGTTCAAAGGGTTGAAAAAGACAAAAAAGAAAAAAGAAAGGGAAGGAAGGAAGGAAGGAAAGAGAGAGAGAGAGAAAGAAAGAAGGAAGGAAGGAAGAAAGGAAGGAAGGAAGAAAGAAGAAAGAAAAAAGAAAAAGAAAGAAAGAAAAAAGAAAGAAAAAAAAAAGAAAAAAGAAAGAAAGAAAGAAGGAAAGAAAAAGAAGAAAGAAAGAAAGAAAGAAAAAAGAAAGAAAAAAAAAGAAAGAAAGAAGGAAAGAAAAAGAAGAAAGAAAGAAAGAAAGAAAGAAAGAAAGAAAGACCTGTTCTTCCCTACATTGAGCTTTGGTCCTTGGAGGGGGGGGGCTTCTGGGAGAAGACCCCCCCCCCGCAAGAGGCGCTCTGAACATGTTTTCCTGATCCCTATGTGTTCCTTCAACCCATCCACCAACTGGGAATGATGGTTTCCAGACCTAGGGCAGCTGGGTTGGTAATGGGAGAAACCACTTGGTTCTGCTTTCTGCCAGGGCTACTGGAATACTACCTGAGGAGTATGGGTGGGTGGGTGTGTCTGTGTGTACAGGTAGTCCTCGACTTACAACAGTTCATTTAGTGACCGTTCAAAGTTACAACAGGACTGAAAAATGTGACTTATGACAGTTTTTCACAGTTACGACCTTTGGAGCGTTCATGTGATCAAAATTCAGATGCTTGGCAACTGGTTCATATTTATGACGGTTGCTGTGCCCCAAGGTCATGTGATCCCTTTGTGCGACCTTCTGGCAAGCAAAGTCAATGGGGAAGCCAGATTCACTTAACAACCGGATTACTAACTTATCAACTGCAGTGATTCACTTAACCACTGTGGCAAGAAAGGTCGTTAAATGGTGCAAAACTCACTGAACAAATGTCTCACTTAAACAACAGAAATTTTGGGCTGAATTTTGGTTGTAATTCGAGGACTACCTATATGTGTTTGTGTGTGTAAGTCAGAAGTGAAATCCATGCAAGTTACAGTACAGTACTGTCCAGGCCTGAACAGGGATTGAGTTATCAGAGAGCAGTTACTTCAGTCATTCTGTGGTACATTCTCCTATTTTCAACTTGATCTAGGAAAGAGTTTGAGCTTTCCTCTTCTCTAAGGTAGACTCAGAAGCAACTAACCAAGCATCTTTCCAACATAAAGCTCTTCCCAGATTGTTATCTCCAGTGTTAGAAGATAGAATAATAGGGTTGGAAAGGGACCTTGGAAATCTAATCCAACCCCCTGTTCAAGGCAGGAGTCCATATACCATCCAGGACAAATGGTTGTCCAATCTTTTCTTGAAAACCTCCATTGATGGAGCATCCACAATTCCAGGGGGAGCAAGCTATTCCACTGATTAATTGTACTCACTTTCAGGAAATTCTTCCTTATATTTCCAGATTGGATCTCCCTCTGACAAGCTTCCATCCATTGCTTCTTGTCCTACCCTCAAGTGCTATGGAGACTAAATCGATGCCTCTTCCTTGTGGTAGCCCTTCAAGTATTGAAGTCTGCTATCTGGTCTCCCCTAAGCTCTCTCTTTGTTAGGATAAACATACCGTATTTTTCAGAGTTTTAAGACGCTCTGGAGTATAAGACGCACATTAGTTTTTGGGGAGGAAAACAAAAAAATATAAAATTCTGCCTCTGCCTACCAGCATCCATCGGTATTCATCTTACTAGTGTCCTTGCAGCAAACAGCCTGGTCAAGCTTCAGCACATTATTGCAGCCTGATTCAGCACAAGCAGCTGATTGGCAGTTGGATCGGCCTCCCGGAATACCGCCAATCAGCTGTTCCAGGCTGCGGGGATTGCCACCGTCCATCGCCGCCTCCGCGCGTCACATTTTTGGCCTCCACGCGTTGTGTTTTTGGCCTCAGTGCGTCACATTTTTGGCCTCCGCGTGTCGCATTTTTGGCCTCCGTGCATCGCATTTTCGGCCTCCGCATGCTCCGTTTTAGACCCGTTCCAGGCTGTGGGGATCGCCACAGCACATCACCGCTGATCGCCGCCTCTGCGCATTGCGTTTTTGGCCTCTGCGCATTGCGTTTTCGGCCTCCGCACACCCCATTTTTGGCCTCTGCGCGTTGTGTTTTTGGCCCGTTCCAGGCGGCGGGGAAAAAGTTCGTGTTATACTCCGAAAAATACGGTACCTAGTTTCCTTAGCTCTTCATCATACAATTTAGCCTCCAGATCCCTGATCATCTTTGTTGCTCTTCTATGCACTGTTTCTATGTCTGCAGCATGTTTTCTTTATGTATCGTATCAACTGAAAACAAGAGATAATTTGTTTGCATCTGTTTAAATAAGCTACATGTCTCATTGTGTTGTGAGCTGCTAAATAAGAGAAGGGAATAAAATCATTTATCTTATAGACAATTTTATTCTGTTAAAATCTAGCCATATATAGTATCTGGTCTTCTTGCTTCTTTTAATAGGAAAAGATGCAGGTGCTTTAAAGAGTTTAGATGCTTTAAATTTAGGCAGATAGCCTAAATTGACACTCTTTCATTCTTGGGTGTATTTTTCTGAAATCTATTTTTAAATATTGCCCAACGTTTCTAGTTCCTTGTGGCTCTGTAACAACTGCTATTCTTTGCAGTGATTTAAACTGATGGCTAGACCATGGTTTTAACCATCTTACAAAAGTTGCTCTGTTTTTAAACCTTGCTTTAGCTACCCAAGTCTGATCAGGTTTTTTTTTAAAAAGGGGGACAACACCCCCACTGCCAAGTGGGTCTTCAACACAGGGGAGTAGCTTAATTTTGTGTGTGTGTGGGTGTTTCATTAAACAAATCTTACATTGTGAATTCAGCCCCTTTGTCTTGCTCTCAGTAAGCATTTTGTGTGGACTTGTTTACTGTTTTGGGTTTTGTATGCTGCTTTGAACAGGGATTCACAATCTTTGAAATAAATACAAATAATCGGAGTACATATTTTAAAGTATTTCCAGTCTTTGGCAATAAACAGGGAGGCAGTGGGGATGAGTAAGGGTCTGGGAGATACGAATTACGCAAAGTTGAAATCTGTAAATCCAAAAAGTGAGTTGCTTTCTGGAGATACGGGAACTTATATAGTTTTGTTATTCCCAATTCACATATAAATAATTGAATGAATAAGCCAAGCTCGTAACACTCTTGGTAGGAGTTCAAATTAATCTTTTAAGTCTAAAAAGGGTTTTGGTATCTCTGCTACATTTTTATGATATACTACACTTTTTTTACACCCAACGATTTGCCTTTGTTTTGCATGGTCTGCCACAGTATGATTACTGGTTATTGCTCAGTAGATGCTGGCAATTTACCAGGCTTCATAGACTAACTTTCAGAAACTGCTTGGTGGCATGCCAACTTGCCTCAAAAATTGGGCATGTGATTAAATGATCACATAATAGTTTCCATGTATACCAAGAGGCTCAGTGCCCACATTCTTCTCGTTCTCGAAGACATCTGAATTAGCTGCTCCGGGATATCTAATGTGCCCTAAGAGACTGCTAATATGAATTATATGGTCTTGAGTCACGCTTCTGTTCATGCTACGCAAGCATATAGCCAGATTTTGAAAAGAAGAATTATATTCCATTGGGGGATGACCAAACAGAAAAAAAAAAAAAAGATTAAATGCTAATATAGTTTCAAAGGGTAGCAATTTTTGTAGTAATTTTATACTTATACAAATGCTTGGATAAACACCAACACACTCTTTAACGCCAGTCTGGCTTTAAGCATTGTGTTGCACACAGTGGTGAAATCCAATTTTTTTTGCTACCGGTTCTGTGGGCGTGGCTTGGTGGGCGTGGTGTGGCTTGGTGGGAATGGCTTGGTGGGCGTGGCAGGGGAAGGATACTGCAAAATCTCCATTCCCACCCCAGTCTGGGGCCAGCCAGAGGTGGTATTTACCGGTTCTCCGAGCTACTCAAAGTTTCCGCTACCGGTTCTCTGAACTACTCAAAATTTCCGCTACCGGTTCTCCCGAACCTGTCAGAACCTGCTGGATTTCACCCCTGGTTGCACGTATTAAAGCTGTTGATCCAACGTGCACCCTGAATACCAAAATACTTGCAGGTATTTTTGGCTTTTCAGACAATTCACATCTTCAGCAGCTTGCATGCAGCTATATTTTCAAGCAGCTTCCGTACATTGGGCTGCACGTAGTCCTCAACTTACAACCATTCGTTTAGTGACTGCTCAAAGTTACAACAACACTGAAAAAAAGTGACTTATGACCATTTTTCACACTTAATGACCGTTGCAGCATCCCCGTGGTGACATGATCAAAATTCAGACGCTTGGCAACTGGTTCATATTTATGACCTGTGATCCCCTTTTGTGACCTTATGACGAGCAAAATCAGTGGGGAAGCCAGATTCACTTAACAACTATTAGTAACTGTAGTGATTCACTTAACTGTGGCAAGAAAAGTTGTAAAATGGGTCAAAGCTCAACTGTCTAATTTCTAGACAAAATTTCTAACGGAAAATTGCAGTTACTACATATAAGGTAGTCCTTGACTATGACAATTGAACCCAAAATTGTTGTAAGTTGAGGACTACTTGTATATGTAGTAACTGCAGTTTTATTTATCATGCATTTACATCTTAGTGAAGAATAAATAGGGCAAAAATGTAATACACTAGTCCTCAACTTCTGACTCTTTCCTTAGCAATCATTTGAAATTATGACACCCCGAAAAGATACAACCTGGGTTCAAAGTTCTATTGGCTCCCCCCCACCAGGGCCAAAGGATTGCATATTGGGTGCTTGTCACCTGGGCCATATTTACAGGTGTTTGCAACTTTCCATGTCACATGACTGCAATTTATGATTATTATTTTTTGCCAGAAACCAGCATTTACTTCCAGTTTTTCTATTTTTCTTTTCTTGCACTTTTAGCTTTCTCTTTGATTTCCTTCTTTTTTCTTCCTTAATATGCATTGATTTGTATTCGTTTTTATCTTCCTTTTTAAAAGTCTTAATAAAAATATATAAAAATACAAATTTACATACGTTCAATTAATGGGTAATAATTTTTGAAAAACTGTAGGGCTTAAGAATAAGACTATAATCTTGTCAGTGGTGGCTGATGGCCAACGGGGCGGGAAGAAAGCAGGATGTCCAATGTTAGGTAGAGCCAACCGCTTTTCATTTCATTCATTTATTCATTGATATTTCACCTTCAATTATTTTTACAAATATTAACAGATTAACAGAGTTGGAAGGGACCTTGCAGGTCATCTAGTCCAACCCCCTGCCCAAGCAGGAGACCCTACATCTGCCTCTACCTAGGATTCAACTCACAACCTCCTGATTGTGAAGCAAGAGCCAACCACTTTTCATTCATTTATTCATTGATATTTCGCCTTCATTATTTTTACAAATAAATTAAGGCAGTGAACATATCCAACACACCTTCCTCCTATTTTCCCCACAACAACCACCCTGTGAGGTGATTTGGGTTGACAGACAGACTGACTGGTTCAAAATCATCCAGCTGGCTTTCATGGCTAAGGTGGGACTTGAACTCACAAACTTCCACTTTCTAGCCTGATGTCACTAGTTTCCCTCCCTGTCCCCCCCACCCCATCTTCTCGTACTGCACCAAGGTCACGAGCCAATTAAATGTAAGACTAATGTCTTACCTTGGTTCAGAAGGGCTGCCTCTGAGGAGAAAGTGTTTGTGGACTCCATACTCCTTAGGATCATGCCAATCTTGCAAATGCTCCTTGTTTTCATTGCTCATTGCTGTGTCCCAACAGCTGCATAAATCAAACACCAATATGTGAATGCCATGGGTAATAGGATCCAGGACAAAAACTATCAATGCAAATATCTTGGAAAATAAGTTCCCCATCATTTTTAAGGGGCTGCCCCATAAAGGTGTGTTATGGAAGGGGATATACAGATGCAAAAAGAAATCTAATTACCTTCTACAAACACAGGCATCTTGATTTTGCTGTGCATTTCATGACGTTATAAAACACTTATCAGCACAAGGGAATTTATTTCACTTGGATTTTAGGGCTGATTTGAGTATGTAAGTATCTTTACTGGCATTTTTGGGAAGGTGCTTTTTAAAAGAAAATACTTTACTGGAAAATAGGACATTTAGTGGCTCACGTTTTATATGCACAATTCAAGGATCTCGGCAGATAGATACCGTAATTGCCTTTTGAAATGACATGGGTGCCCAAAGGCAGTGATATCTTACATCCTGTACTGTACAGTATATCGGAGGTAGGAGCTAAAAGGTGATTGGGAGACTCGCATTGCTACCTTTTCCATATCAACTACCGACTCGCAACAGCTGCATCAGCTGGAAAAACAGCTTTGAAGCATGAACCTCAGAGAAATAATAGTCTTGGCTTCATCATTAGATTAAAGTTTACAGCACTTACAGGAAAAGTCATGAAGTGTGCTTTCCTATCTGGGTAGAATAAGAAGGGACATTTCCAGGAAAACTGACCTCCTGATACACATCTGAAATTAAATGGTTAACTAGATATAACTAATTAATAAGCATATAATGAATTGCCTCACAGCGGCATAAACTACTTCTGACTTTTCTTTTTTCTTTTCTTTCCACCTCTCAGCCTCATCTCCAAATTTCCTGATTGGGGAGGAATTCTGCCTTTTCTATGATTTATGGAATAAGAAGCTTATTATTATTTTTTTACTGCTGTATTCTAATGGGGAACAACATTGGAGTTGGTGTTGACTAGGGGTGGGTGGATTGTGTTTGTGGCCCCTCGTGGGGTGCTTCAGGGTTCAATGCTCTACTGTTCACTATCTACATGGAACCCACTGGATGAGGTCATCTGCTGGTTCTGGGTTCAGCTCAGGGGTGGGTTCTAACTTACCTCGCTGCCGGTTCGCTTCCTCCCGCGCTGTGTGCGCATGCGCAGTGCCGAAAAATAAAAATAAAAAGCCAAAAAAAAGCCAAAAAACAAGATGGTGACGCATGCGCAGTGCCGGAAACTTGGCTTCTGCGCATGCGCAGAAGAAGAAAAAAAAATTCAAAGTTTTTTTTTTTTCAAAAAACAAAAATCCCCAAAAAAAGATGGCAGCGCCCACGGACCGGCACTGACTGAACCGGATCTGTGACGTCACTGTGACGTCACCAGCGGGTCGCTACCGGTTCGGGCGAACCAGTCCGAACCAGAAGGAACCCACCTCTGGTTCAGCTCCATCAGTACCCTGATGATACGCAACTCCACATAGCTACCCCTCTATAGGTGAAGCTTTTGATGTAGTGACCCAATGGATTGAGGCTCTTTGGGTGTGGATCGGGAGGAACAGGCTTTGGGTCAATCTGGACAAGACTGAGCGTGTGTGGCTGTTTGGCCCCCCTCCCCTCCCTTCCCCCTGGGGTCAGGGATGTGACCATCATTAGTCTCAGATGGCACTGCACTTTCCCATGCAAGAATGATGGACAACTTGGGGTCCTTCTTACGGCCACAATTGAGCCCAAAATTTATGTTGCCAAGTAAGACAGTTAAGTGAATTTTGGCCTATGTTAGTGCCTTTCTTGCCACAGTTGCTAAGTGAATCACTGCAGTTGTTAATATCACTTAGCAATAGACTTATATACTTAGACTTATATACCGCTTCACAGTGCGTTATAGCCCTCTGTTCTGACCCAGCTCCCCAAACACGACAAACCCTCTGAAGTTAAATCAATGATTCCTTTATTAGGAGGGCCAGCAGCCCCGGCAAAAAGTTTCTCTCTCACCGCAGGCCAACAAGTCTGTCCGGCAGGGAGATGAATAGTTGGCTGCCACATCTATTCATCTCCTCCCCCTGCCTTTTATCCCCAGAGCTAGGGTGGGGCTTCACTATCAGCAGTGGCCCTTCCGTCCCAAGGATCGGCCCACAGATTTCCACTGCTCTCCTCTCTTCTGCCTTCTGCGCATCTGTGTGTCAGGCACTGGATCCAGCTGTTCCTCCTCTTCCTCATCAGCCACCTCCAGACCTGGGGGCTGTTGACTCTCCATCTGAGGGCTGACGGACGGCCCAGGCTCCTCCTCTGTCTCTCTCTCTGACAGCTCCATTCCCTCTTCCCCCTCGGAGCTCTCAGGTTGCCTTGATGCTGACCCTGACTCCCACGCCTCCTCCTCTTCAAAGCGCAGGTGGCAGCGGTGCCCATGAGAACCTTTGCGCAGGTTCATCTGGTCTACCAGTTGTGCTTCTTCCTTGATCTGGAAGTCCTTCTTATACCCTAGTCACCTAACAATTTGCAAGGTGCTCTACCTAGAGCTGTCCTTGAAGGCCACCCTTAGGCTACAACTGGTTCAAGTTGAAGTGGCCATTTGGTATGGCCATGTTGTACCACTGCCATGCAGATTGCATTGGTTGCCAGTCAGTGCAATTCGGTCCTTGTAGTTATAACCATTGTAGATTCCCCACTGTTACGCAATCAGAATTCGGGTGCTTGGCATTGGGCATGTATTTACAAAGGTTGCAGCATTCTGGGGTCATGGGGCCATTTACAAACTTCCCAGCTGGCTTCTGAGAAGCAAAGTCAACGGAGGAAGACAGATTTGCTTAATGACCATATGATTCATTTAACAACTGCAATGATTCGCTTAACAACCGTGGCAAAACAGGTCATAAAATTGGGCGTGACTTAACAACTGCCTTACTTAGCAATGGAAATTCTGATCCCGATGATAGTGGAGAACTAAATGTAAACCGAAGAAGAAAAAGGAGAAATCTGGATTTTGAATGAGGATCTTATGGAGAATCTAAATCAAAGTTACAAAGTGAAGAAAAGGGAAGTAGGTTGGTTCAGGAAATGCTTTTTAAAATACAGTTCATGCTCCTGCTATTAAGAATGGGAACATCTAGTGCATACTTTACAGCATGTTTTTATTTAATTTCTTATATACTACCATAATGTTAATAAATCCATGTTAAGTGACTGGAGAATAGAAATCTCTTTCTTTAATTTATTACCTGTGGTATAAAATTAACAATGATCCCCGTATCAAGGCTACCTTGCTGGTCCTTGATGTGTGCTCTGTATTTAAAATTAGGTGGCTTTTGCTCTGTCTGATGTGTGAAGGCAGAATATTTATTAGACTTGGCTTGCATATCATGTAAGGCAGGGATGTCAAACTCAAGGCCCAGGGCCCAGATCCGGCCCGCAGGGTGCTTAGATCTGGCCCACGGGGCTGCCCTGGAAACAGCGAAGGACCAGCCCGCAGTGCCTTTGCCAGTGAAAACAGAGCTCAGGAGGGTCGCAGGTGGCCCTCCCAAGCTCCATTTTCGCTGGCAGAGGGTTGCAGGAGGCCGTCACAGCCGAAAACGGAGCTCGGGAGCCCGTTTTCGCTGGCAGAGCACTTGGGTCACCACAGGCGCCCCCGACATGAGTGACGTCGAGCTGGCCACACCCACCCTGGCCACGCCCCTCCCACGCCCCCCCCCAAGGTCAAACACAACCCTGATGCAGCCCTCAATGAAATCGAGTTTGACACCCCTGATGTAAGGCATGCTTCGTTATAAGAATACAGGTAGTCCTCGACTTAAAATGGTTCATTTAGTGACCAAAGTTACAACGGCACTGAAAAAAGTGACTTATGACCGTTTTTCACAGTTAAAGACCTTTTCAGGGTCCCCATGATCATGTGATCAAAATTCAGCTGCTTGACAACTGGCTCATACTTAAGACCGTGGCTGTGTCCCAAGGTCACGTGATCCCCTTTTGCAACCTACTGACGAAGTCAAGGGGGAAGCCAGATTCACTTAACAACCAGGTTACTAACTTATCCACTGCAGTGATTCACTTAACAACCGTGGCAAGAAACTTCGTGAAATGGGCCAAAACTCACTTAACAAATGTCTCACTTAACCACAGAAATTTTGGGCTCAATTGTGGTCGTAAGTCGAGGACTACTTGTAAGCTTCGATCAGCGGGATTCGCACCCAGCACATGAAATAAACACCTGCAGGGGGGTGTTACGACAATCAAGATGCCACTACTAGGAGATCAAAACTCCGCCCCCTATTTTCATACATTATGAGATGTAACGAAGGGGTGGGACTTTAGTGGCTGCCATCTTCACTTTTTTTTCCACACCCCTTGCAAATGTCCCTGAGGTGAAACCATCAAGTATGGCTTATCAATAATAAACTATATTCTGTTGAAGCAAGGTATGTCAACTCAACCTCTGCTGTGCTTGCATCAGTTCCTCTGAGCTAATATTTAGCTTAGATTTTAGCTCTGAAGCTGGTACCGTCTCACTCTCTGCAACCTCAGCTCTTATAAACAAACAATAATAATAATAAAAAACTCAGCCTGGTTCAGTTGTCAGTTTTTTACTTGCTGACAAACAAAAGACCATGTTGCAATTTCCTTTACTCTATTGATTACTGAAGCCTTTTATTCATCCAGTTGGATAGTGCCTGAGTTGAAACATTTTGCTTAACCAATGCTTGCCTAAATAAATAATTATCTGGGTTCCAAGCTAAATAAGAAGGTTAAAGACTTAACCAAAAGCTAAAGAAGAATGATGATGATTGACACATCACAAAGGCTAGGTTTACATGTTGAGCAAAATCAAATCCAAAGAAAACTTGTTGGTTGTATGAACAAATTGCACCGGGATATTGGTTCTCCTTGTTTAATGACCAGTTTGTTGCATTGAACAAGTGGCATTTATGACTGATCCTAAAGTTCTAGATGTTGCAGCATCCTGTGGTAATGTAATCATGATTGGTGACTTTCCCACAAACAAAGTCAATGGGGAGTCTGTGACGATTCATGGTCATGTAAGGTCTTTGCTTAACTGAGGTAACCAGGGACTGCGGGAACTGTCATCACTAAGTGGTGTGGTCATGTGATGTTGTGCTTTATGACCACATTGCTTAGGGATAGAAATTCCAATCCCAGTTACTATCAACAAGCATTACCTGTACTGTTAAGTTTTGTACAGGTAGTCCTTGACTTATGACCACCATTGAGCCCAAAATTTCTGTTACTATGTGAGACATTCGTTAAGTGAATTTTGCCCCATTTCACAAACTTACTTGCCACAATTGTTAAGTGAATCACTGCAATTGTTAAATTAACATGGTTGTTGAGTGAATCCGGCTTCCCGATTGACTGTGTTCGTCAGACATTCGCAAAAGGGGATCACACGACCCCGGGACACTGCGACCATCATAAATATGAGTCAGTTGCCAAGCATCTGAATTTTGATCACATGACCAAGGGATGCTGTACCGGTTATAAGTGTGAAGAACGGTCATAAGTCACTTTTTTCAGTGACGTTGTAACTTCACAAGGTCATTAAGTGAACTGTTATAAGTCTGTCTGTAGTTTGGATTCTGCCTCTTTACACAGCTGTCTCCACTCTATGCATTTCCAGACACATTTTTTTTTATTCCAATTGTTGGAAATCCCAATCTCTTATACAATGCATTGTGATCTTAGATCATCTAGAGATGGGTGGGAGAGGAGAATAAATGCGAGGGAAGTTAGCCATACAATTAGGAAATGAAATGCATTGGCTGGGTTAGCCGGTTAGGCTGCAAAAGATATGGGTGTGTTGGAAGAAATATCCATCTGGTTCAGATCCAAGCCGGGAGAAAGGCACTGGAGACAAAATGGAGGCTGGAGGCTGATTGGAAAGAGGGTCCATTTATTGATGAACAGGACCACATGTTTGTAGTTCTGGTGCAGCTGACCACATGGAGTTGAGAGTGAGGGGTATTTATACCTTCTCTTGGGCTTTGCACTTGAACTTCCTGTTCCTGTGGAAGAACATGTATTCTATTGGCTGTTGTCAGACCCCCTTGGGGCCATGTACAAATCCTAGGAGTTTGTCTGAGCTAAGTTTGGTTGAAGTTCGGCTGATGCAATGAAGGGGCTTGTTGGGCAATTCCTATTGTGGCTGAGGGCTAACCCTACCTTTGTTCAGACCTTGCTGCAGGGAATTTGCTTATGAATAGAGCTAGCTATCTCTTTATCTCTTAAGTGCTGACATCTGCTGAGGGCTATTAAGAAAGGTGAGGGCTGCTTTCCAAGAGCATGTTTCTCCATTTCTCATCCAGGGAAATATAACATTCTGCCTTTTTAATATTTCTCAAAGTATTTGAGAAAGGTGCAGTTCTCTGCAAAACAATGGTCCTTGCATGCAGAAGGCCAGAGTATCAAAAATAGAAACTTTAATGCGGTACAGGTTACATTTAGTGACCACAATGGAGGCCGGCAGCTCAGTCGTTAAGTGAAGCAGTCAATAAATGAAACTGTGACTGTGCTTATGATCTGACTTCAGCTTTTCTTTGCTTCTTTACAGACCTGTGAAGGTTGTCAGTGTGGGGCTTGCTTGTAAAGTTACTTTTTCATCACCATTGTAACAGTGAACAGTCATTGTACGAGGCAGTTGTATAGCGAGGACTACCTGCGATCATCATCTCCTTTTAATGACCCCATAATCCCTTGCGGGGTGGAGTCTGGGCAACTGAATGGAGCTGAGTGTTTACTGGCCGGATGCCCTTCCTGTCGCCAATGCGGAGTTATATTCGGCAAATATATTCCCATCGTGCCCAGAGAGAGAAATATCTGCCTCTACCTAGGATCGCACAGTCTCCTGATTGTGAGGCAAGAGCTCCACCTCTAGGCCATCACACCACTCAAGGACTACTTGCGATCTTTGTGATAAATTATTTTCTATCCAATTTATGGATTCCGCATTTCTATCCAATTTTATGGATTCTGCATTTCTATCCAATTTATGGATTCCGCATTTCAGAAGCACCAACTCTCAGAAGGGGAGCCAGGAAGAGATACTTTTGGGAACTTGCCTGTTTAATAGAGAAGGCAACTGACCTATAACTTGGGTTTGCTTCAGAGGTGGGTTCCTGCCGGTTCGGACCGGTTCTATAGAACCGGTAGTGGGAATTTTCCCCCCGCTCGCCGAACCGGCAGCAATGGCCGGCTGGACGCACCCCCGAACCGGCTCTCTCGGCAGCGCCATAGGCGCCGCCATCTTCTTTTTTGCTTCTGTGCACGCGCAGAAGCTGTTTTTTGCTTCTGCGCATGCGCAGAAGCTGGGTTTTTAGCACTGCGCCTACGCGGCGCGTGAGGAAGCGAACTGGCAGCGAGGTAAGCCAGAACCCACCCCTGGTTTGCTTATTCCACAGAGTGTTCTGACTCACTAATTGTGGTTGGATGTTTTCCTCTTTTTTCTGAATTGGGGATATTTCCTATCTAGCCTGGATTGTTTCTAAGCAGACTTAAGTTCTGAAGGCTCCTTGTTTTGCAAATGAACTATTGCCTTTCAGCTAACACTGACCACAATCATGGCTGGTTCTTCTGTTTAAAATGAGGAATCACCAGATCTTAACAGGGACCATTTAAGGCAGCGGTTCTCAACCTGTGGGTCGCGCCCCTTTGGGGGTCGAACGATCCTTTCACCGGGGTTGCCTAAGCGCGTGCTAGCCCGCCATCTTGGTGCCACGCCCCCTTTGTCACCTCATCACGTGCAGGGAGGGGGAGGGGCGGGGGTCATGGCATTAGGAAGGTTGAGAACCACTTATTTAAGGCCTTGATCCAACCTCTTTCATAGTGCAAAAAAGATCATTTAAAAATAGCAATGAAGGAACCATACTTTGGAAACCCCGCCCCCCCCCCATGGTATCATATGAAAAACTTTGCCAGACCATAAGTTATTTGCAAACCTAGAATTATGTGAATGGCCTCTATAATCAGCCTTTGATGACTTTGTTTATAAATCTTTGCCGGTTGCTAACATTTTAAAATAATACTCAGCGGGGAGTAGTAGACTTTAATTAATATGTCTTGCATTATTGCTCAGTTTAAAGTTTTTAACTGCACGTTACCAGTCTTCTCAACTCTTGAGCAAGATTTGGACTCCTTCCAGCTCTTGAGCCCCCAAAGGTAATAAAAATTAAACAGGCAACCTATAAAACACTGAGTGAGACATAATTTAAATATTTTTTAAACTACCCACATTTGGAGCTCTATTTGAATTCAGGGCAGAGGCGAAATGGTTCTCCTGTCTGTGTCCCCCCCAATGCCCCCAATCCAAATTACAGTTTTCACTACCTTCAGCCTGTTTTTAAGTAGGAAGGGATGGAAGGGATATTCATTTCTATCCAAGTTAGTGTTCAAATGGAAACTCTATCTATCTATCTATCTATCTATCTATCTATCTATCTATCTATCTATCTATCTATCTATCTATCTATCTATCTTCCATCCATCCATCCATCCATCCATCCATCCATCCATCCATCCATCCATCCATCCATCCATCTATCTCTCCTGAAAGAAAAAAAAATAAAGATTAAGCAAGTGTAGTTTTATAAAAAAAAAATTCTTACTTTTGATGGCCGTTTTAACCAGCAAGATCACTGAAAGAAGGCACAGAATTGTGACTCAAATTGTGACTCAAATTATGGACATACGCCACTCTGCGCATGTCCGTGAATAATCCTTGAAGCCTTGCACCTGTTGATTTTGGCTTTAGAAATCAATTTTAGAGAGTAGAAGAATACACAAATATAGAATCCATGAGTAACTAGTATATCCCTTCTTCTGATTTAATGAATACATCATTATCATAATTAAATCATAATCCCCCAGTACTTCAAGCAAACCATGTTACAGCTTAATGCAGAGTCTTCACAAGTCTTACCAGCATCCTTTTTGTGGCCTCCAGTGACACTCCACAGGGGATGGGGCAAAACCTGGGCCCTGGCCTGCATTTTTGAGCAGGGGTCCCCAATCCTCAGGCTGCGGACTAGTGCCGGGCCACAGCCCGTTCAGAACTGGGCCGCAGAAATGGTGGGTGACGGTCAGTGGTGGGATTCAAATAAATTAACAACTGGTTCTCTGCCCTAATGATCAGCTGGGTGGGCGTGGCCATGGTGGGCGTGGCCAGGGGGTGTGACAGGCAGCACTCGGCCTCCTGCACCCCCTGGGAGCAAAACTGGGCCGCGGGGGGGGGGACACACCGCACCCCCCATGCCCCATTTTGGGCCTAGTAAGCCTCCCTGCAGCCTCCTGGGAGCAAAAACGGGCTGTGGAGGGCCCGTTTTCAACCTCCCCGGGCTCCGGGGGCTCTCTGGAGGCAGGAAATAGGCCCATTTTTGTGCTCCACGCAGGGGTGAAATGCTCCCGGGTCGCTTGTACCTGTCGGTCGCCGTAGAGCCGGTCACCAAGATAGCGTGAGGCGCTGCCCACCCACCTGGACGCTGCCATTTGGGTTCTTTTACCCTCTGCGCATGCACAGAACGCTTTGCGCATGCGGCTGTGGAGGGGCCGTTTTCAACCTCCCCAGGCTCTGGAGGCTGGAAACAGGCCCATTTTCGCCCTCCATGAGCCTCTGGGAGGCCTGTTTTCCACCTCCCCAGGCTCCACACAGCCCCTGCACTTACCTGGGATCCAAAACGGGCTGCGTGGGGACTCCTGGGAGGGGCGGGGTGGGGGTGGGTGGGGGCCAGCCGGTCATCGGAACTACCGGTTCACCGAACCGGATGTAAAATTAACATCTGGTTCACCCGAACCGGTCCGAACTGGCTGAGATGTGCAAAACCATTCCCTCTTCCCGCCGCCGCTGTCACTGTCTCTGCTGGTCCGCCGAGCCGTAAAAATTGGAGACTGCTGTTTTGGAGAATGGGAGGTAAAAAGACAAAATGGATGCCTGAATGCTTGTAGCTGCTGAAGGAAGCCATTTCTCACCATAACACTCTGGAAGTCCCTTCAGGAAAGAGGATCTGGCCTCACCCTTTTCCCAACCAGGCCTTCAACACGCCACAGAAACTATGGAAGTTACACATCCCTGGCTTAAAGCAATACGTGAACCACATCACTTTGTTCTATAAAACACAACATTCTGCTGCTCAGCACTTCGTCTGACTTAGGGTGGCTCAGTTCCCCCAATCCTATTTCCATTATCCATATCCAAACCCCAGGAAGATTTCTATTGAAAATTGTGCAAGATGCATCAGGATCAATGACTGACTCTAATTAAATTACAGTGTTATGATTTTTACTGAAAAGCTGCATCCTGTATATTGTCCATTTACTGTCAGTGTTTTCTTAAAGAACAACAATTGTCACCCACTGTTAACATTGTGGTACAGGTTGTCCATGACTTAAAACAGTTCATTTAGTGATGGTTCAAAGTTACAACGGCACTGAAAAAAGAGACATGACCATTTTTCACAGTTATGACTTATGCAGCATGCCCATGGTTACATGATTTATGTTCAGATGATTGACAACTGACTCACATTTATGACGGCTGCAGTGTCCCAGAGTCGTGTGATCTCCTTTTGCGACCTTCTGACAAGCAAAGTCAATGGGGAAAGCAGATTCACTTAACAACCGTGTTACTAATTTAAGAAGTGCAGTGATTCACTTAACAAATGAGGCGGGAAAATTTGTAAAATGGAGCAAACTCACTTAACAAATTTCTCACTTAACAGCATAGATTTTGAGCTCAGTTGTAGTAAGTTGAGGACTATTTATTTATTTACATGCTACCATCCTAAGTGGCACGGTGGCTCAGCAGTTACACTGGGCTTTTTGCCTGGAAAGCCAGAATCCCAGGTTCAAGATTCGAGCACCACACGATGGGTGAGATCCCGTCCTCACCCCAGCTCACACCCACCTAGCAGTTCAAAAGCGTGCAAATAAGAGTAGATTAATAGGTACCACTTTGGTGGGAAGGTAACCATGTTCTGTGATGTCATGCTGGCCATATGACTACGGAAATGATTTTAGACAGCGCTGGTTTCAATGGCCTTGAAATGGGGAAGAGCAACACCCTTTATAGTCGGCAACAGAGTAAAATCTGCAGGGAACTCTGTCAGATTATTCATGAACTGGGAGAGCCAATGGTAACAAGGTCAGCCAATGAATAGGCATAGCAACTAAGTCAGCCAATGGGAGCTAAACACATCTGAGTCTGTGCAGAGAATCGAAACTGAAGCTAGAAGGCTGGGCGTGGCTCAGCCCACTCTGCACTCTGTCTGTCTCTCTGAACTCTGAATTAGAAGCTGCTTGTATTTTGCTTGTAACTGTTGCTACATTGAAGAAGAACTCTGCTAATGGTATTGTAAATTCATCTGTTATTCTTGTATATAAAGAAGTTTCTTATTTAAATCAATCCTGCTGCATCAGTCTGCCTGTGTGTACGTTCTGGATTTAATTTTCTGCAACAAACTCTAATAAACTCCACCATCCTAAGATCAACACAGAATATCAAACAGAACTTTAATATCTTCCAAAACTATTCTGACAACAATCTAATGAACTAACATTAGCTTGAAGAGATTCTATCTGGGAGGTTCATAGCCAAGTAAAGTTTGGCAATAGATCTCCCTCTTTTTACTTCAGTGTTAAACTCAATGGGCTCTCTCGGAATAATATACATTTTTTGCAGAAGTTGAAAATAAAACAGACCCCGCCTCCAAAGACAAGCTGAAATGCTCAAAGTAGGAAATGAAAACAGAACTACAGAAATAATCTTAACTCATACATACATTCAGAAGCAGGATGTCTATTGGGAGTGTATCTTAAAAAGTCAAAAAGATGGTTGTGCCCACGTGACTCAAGTCATGATCTTCACGATGGCATAAAAAGGGACAGGGTTTTGATCACACAATTGTCTATGGGGATTCTGAATCCTCCAGATCATGGTTGTCCCAAAGATGCCTTTCAAAAGTCAACTGGACTTTCTTGTTTCTTTTTCCCCTTGAAAACATTTCGCTTCTCCTCCAAGAAGCTTCTTCAAACCAAGAAAGTCCAGTTATCTTTTGAAAAGCACCTTTGGGAAGACCACACCATTGCAATCTCTATCTTCCAGATCCAATTTGATCTTGGTTATGACTAAGCACCACCCCTTCTACACAGACAATTTTTTTTGTCTTACCTTTCCAGGATTGTTCTCGACATCATTCTGTCTTCTGTAGCTTAACCTATGTCCAATTTCTTTTCCTTAGCCAACATTTATGCAATGCAGAGCATTCTAGAATTCTCTGAGACCAAGATTCACTGGGTTGATTCCAAATTTTGTCATAGTTAAGTAGGAATGAGCAAATTCAGCCCCATTGATTCCAATGGATCTTTTCCAAGAATGATAAAACCTCAGGGGTGAAATCCAGCAGGTTCTGACAGGTTCTGGAGAACCGGTAGCGGAAATGTTGAGTAGTCTCCTTCCCTCCGGAGTGGGGAGGGAATGGAGATTTTGCAGTATCCTTCCCTCAGGAGTGGGGTGGGAATGGAGATTTTGCAGCATCCTTCCCTCAGGAGTGGGGTGGGAATGGAGATTTTGCAGTATCCTTCCCTCAGGAGTGGGGTGGGAATGGAGATTTTGCAATATCCTTCCCTCAGGAGTGGGGAGGGAATGGGGATTTTGCAGTATCCTTCCCCCAGGAGTGGGGAGGGAATGGAGATTTTGCAGTATCCTTCCCCTGCCATGCCCACCAAGCCACGCCCACAGAACCGGTAGTAAAAAAATTTGGATTTCATCACTGTAAAACCTGTACTAATAACTTGTACAAAGTACTAATTTAGTATTTTGATTATTGTTGGATAGTGGGTAGAGATGACAGGAGACAGACTTCCAAAACAGCTCTTTATTTCAGCTCTTGTATCAGCAACCAGCAAAGAGCAGTCTGACAGCTTGCCCTTTTATAGGGAGCTGTCAGACAGACCAGCCAATAGCGTTTGAGCTTTTTCCCGCTCAAACGCTGGACCTGGTTGGAACCATGTAACACAGTTTAAACAGTTGGAACATAACACCCCTCCCCTCCTGGATGGAGCTGTCCAGCATACGTAATCACGCAGGTAGGCCGGGCGTCTTGGAGCCCTACTGGACCTGCGCAATTCAGTTCGTGGCAGCCAATAGCGTTTGAGCTTTTTCCCGCTCAAACGCTGGACCTGGTTGGAACCATGTAACACAGTTTAAACAGTTGGAACATAACACCCCTCCCCTCCTGGATGGAGCTGTCCAGCATACGTAATCACGCAGGTAGGCGGGGCGTCTTGGAGCACTACTAGACCTGCGCAATACAGATGGTGGTGAGGCAGC
>QLTV01001159.1:2461567-2472791 GCA_003457575.1 Thermophis baileyi | reverse complement strand
CGGTTGTCGGTCTGTCGGTCAGACCCAGCATGTCGTTTGCCTCAAGGAAGCACTCGAAGCGCCGCATATAGGAGTCCCACTTCTCCCGGGTCGGGTCGAAAGGCGCCGGTGGGTGGAAGTTGGACATCGCGGAGGCAGAAAGGCACATCGTGGCAGAGAGTAGGCAGACAGGCAGCTGCCTGGCTGGTTGGAATCGCTGAAGAAGCAGTCACGGTTCTCCTGAACCCAAGCCTTCGTCGCCACTGTTGGATAGTGGGTAGAGATGACAGGAGACAGACTTCCAAAACAGCTCTTTATTTCAGCTCTTGTATCAGCAACCAGCAAAGAGCAGTCTGACAGCTTGCCCTTTTATAGGGAGCTGTCAGACAGACCAGCCAATAGCGTTTGAGCTTTTTCCCGCTCAAACGCTGGACCTGGTTGGAACCATGTAACACAGTTTAAACAGTTGGAACATAACAATTATCTCCCTCTGAGCATCTTTATTTGCATTTGCATTTGAAGAAAGAACTTCACATGGTTATTTAGGAATGTGAATAGGGATTTCAGGACTATACATCTTTTCTGGAATTCTAATTCTAATAAAATTCTAGAAACTTGAGAGATTGACTGTTTTGCTGCTTTTCCAAACTGTTGGTGCTTCATCTCCTTTTCTTCCTGCTTAGTCACAGCCAAGATCAAACTGAACTGAATGTTAAATTCAGTTCACAATGTTTCTAGGAATATTTGAACAGTCATACATTATCAGGATGATGTTTGGGACAAATTGTGACCATTTTTTTTTCTATAAAAACCCAGGGAATTTATTTCAGCAGAAGGGAAAAAGAGCTGTGTAAATTTAAATCAGTGCTGTTGCTTGGAAAGTGTAACATAGCTGCAAAATAGCCATCACTCATTCTTTATGATTCCTGCTTCTTACTATTTTATTTATTTATTTTGTCAAGCATGTATAAGATAAGATAACAGATATAGTTATAAACATGATTATGAATACATGAAATGGATACAAATAAATGGGGACATTAGGACAGGGACGGTATGGTGGGGCACTTATGCACGCCCCTTACAGACCTCTTAGGAATGGGGTGAGGTCAACAGTAGACAGTCTAAGGTTAAAGTTGTGGGGGTTTGGGGAAGAAACCACAGAGTCAGGTAGTGCATTCCAGGCATTGATCACTCTGTTGCTGAAGTCGAATTTTCTGCAATCAAGTTTGGAGTGGTTTACCTTAAGTTTGTATCTATTGTGTGCTCGTGTATTTTTGCGGTTGAAGCTGAAGTAGTCATTGACAGGTAGGATGTTGTAGCTGTTCTGTTTATGTACTACGCTTAGGTCAGACCGAAGGCGGCGTAGTTCTAAGTTGTCTAAGCCCAAAATTTCAAGACTGGTGGCCTAAGGTATTCTGTTGCGAGCAGAGGAGTGCAGTCCTCTTCTCGTGAAATATCTCTGGACACATTCAATTGTATTAATGTCCGATATGCAATGCGGGTTCCAGGGCAGGACAGGAAGCAATGGATGGAAACTAATCGAGGAGAGAAGCAACCTAGAACTAAGGAGAAATTTCCTGACAGTTAGAACAATCAATCAGTGGAATGGCTTGCCTTCAGAAGTTCTGGGTGCTCCAACACTGGAAGTTTTTAAGAAGAGATTGGACAGCCATTTGTCTGAAATGGTATAGGGTTTCCTGCCTGAGCAGGGGGTTGGACTAGAAGACCACCGAGGTCCCTTCCAACTCTGTTATTCTGTTATTCAGTTGGTACTTGGGCCTCCAACATCTTGCTTCCCCAACACTCTGCTCCCTGTATGGCAGGGATATCCAATCTTGGCAACTTTAAGACTTGTGGACTTCAACTCCCAGAATTCCCCAGCCAGGCAGAATTCTGGGAGTTGAAGTCCACAAGTCTTAAAAGATGCCAACCTTGGACCTCCCTGCTGTATGAGAACAGGGAAGCGGGCAGGGGGTGGGGGTGGGGAGAACTCTTCCCATTGCTCATTCTCATAAACTTTCTGCTACCCAGCAGCAGTAGCAGCAGTGCCAGACATTATGGCTGTCTCTTTGCATCTGGCAGAGGATAAAATACTACCCGGAATCAATGAGTCATTCACTTTTGCTGCCAGTTTATTGCATAACATTACAAAGGATCCTTACATGGGAAAGGGGCAGAGGTGGGTTCCTCCCGGTTCGCACTGGTTCTATAGAACTGGTAGTAAACTGGTGGTGATGTCACGGAGCCGGTTCTGTTGGTGCCGGTCTGTGGATGCCGCCATCTTTTTTTGGGAATTTTTTTTTGGAAATTTTTTTTTTGAATTTTTGTTGGGTTTTTGCTCCTGCGCATGCGCAGAAGCTGAGTTTTTGGCACTGAGCATGTGCGGCCGTGTGCATGAAGCGCACGTGCAGCCACGTGGCGCAGCCACGTGGCACGCAATGCGTGCGCAGCCACGCACCACGAGAGGAAGCGAACCGGCGGCGAGGTAAATTAGAACCCTCCCCTGGAAAGGGGGAGAGGTTGAGTTTCCTCCAGAGAGCATGAACAGGTAATGGTAGAACTGGTGAGTAAGTGGCAGCACTGAGACACAGATCGCTGTTGCTACTATTATTCAAAATGAGGTAAACTACAACTCGGCTGTTCTTTGCTTTTTTCAATATTAAAATGAACAAAGAGTGCAGAGAAGAGCAACAAAAATGATAAGGGATCTTGGAGGCTAAATCATGTCATGAATGCTTGAGGGAACTAGATATGTTTAGTTTAAAGACTATCAATCAATCAGAATAGAGCTGGAACGGATCTTGGAGGTCTTCCAGTCCAACCCCCTGCTCAAGCAGGAGACCCTATACCAGTGATGGTGAACCTTTTCGGGACCGAGTGCCCAAACTGGAACACACGGAGCACCGGAAACCTGAAGACCAGCTGGCCGGAGTGCGCATGCCTGTTTTTTGGCCGGATTTGGCTGTTTTTTGGGCCATTTTCAGGCCATTTTCCAGGCCGTTTTCAGGCTGGTTTTTGGGCCGTTTTTGGGCCGTTTTTTGGGCCAAAAACGGCCCAAAAATGGCCTGAAAATGGCACGAAAATGGCATAAAAAATGGCCCAAAAGATGGCCTGAAAATGGCCCGGAAAATGGCCAGAAAATGGCCTGGAAAAACGGCCTGGAAACGGCTCGAAAAATGGCCTGGTTTTTGGCCGTTTTCCGGCGCTCCGGCGACCACGAAGACCAGCTGGTGAGCCGGAAACCAGAAGAGTAGCTGGCGACGGTGCGCATGCCCACAGAGAAGGCTCTGCGTGCCACCTCTGTCACACATGCAATAGGTTCGCCCTCATGGCTCTATACCATTTCAGACAAATGGCTGTCCAGTCTCTTCTTAAAAACTTCCAGTGATGAAGCCCCTACAACCTCTGGAGGAAAACTGTTTCACTGGTTATTTGTCCTCGCTGTTAGGAAGTTTCTCCTTAATTCCAGGTTGCTTCTCTCCTTGATTAGTTTCCATCCATTGTTTCTTGCCTTGCCTTATGGTCTTCTAGTCAGACCCCCCTCTTCTTTGTGGCAGCCCCTCAAATACTTTGATCATGTCACCCCTAGACCTTCTTTTCTCTAGATTAACCATACCCTCTAGATTAGAACCATAACCGTTCTTCATATGTTTTTGTGTCCAGGCCCTTAATCATCTTAGTTGCTCTTCTTTGCACTTTTTCCAAAGTCTCAGCATCTTTCTTGTAATGTGGTGACCAAAACTGGATGCATTATTCCAGGTGTGGTCTTACTAAGGATTTATAAAGCGGTAGTAATACTTCACATAATTTTGATTCAATGCCTCTGTTTATACAACCAAGGATCGTATTTGGCTTTCCCCCGCCATGTAATGGAAGGCTACTCTTGTGCTTATACCCTTGCTGGATTGCAACTGACATTTGGTGGCTACTCTTAGAAACTTTTGATGGGCCGTGTAGATCTTTCATGTAATCCAGCACAAATCTTATCTTCTCATTCCATATGAACATCGTCAAATAGGAATCGGCTTTCCACTGAGACCAGCCATTGGTCCATCTTGTTCAATACTCTCAGCTGCTTGGGTCCAGACAACATGTAAAACCATTGTTTATTTAACTATGGATTGTTGAATAAGCCACCATTGCCTAGATTCAGACAGTACAATGAAATATAAACCGGTTTATGTCTGGATTTAGACAACATCCAAAACCAAAATCAAACAAACAGTATTATGGCTTAGTATAAATCTAGCTGGTGATTGACAGTGCTGTCTGGTATTTCGTGGAGGAATGCAAGGTTATTCACCTGTTATTCTTTGTGGATGTCAAAAGAAGACCAAGCACTGAAGCATAAGCCAGAAGCAAGCAGGTGCATCTCGAGATAACATGGGTTGTGCACAGGTATTTGTGCAATAATGAATAAGCCACACGTCAGGAAAAAAAAATATAGACTTGGCAATCAGTATTTGTTAATTAACATTACATGGAAAGCATGTTTGCCTGTGAATAAATTTGCTTTTGTGTTAATATAAGGTCAATTGGTAAACAAATGTTCACTGGCTCATCTATATCTTGCTAATAATATTAAAGAACAAGGAACAGTTAACCAACATTAACTGGTATTTTATACAGAGAAATTTAATTCTGGACACGGAAACAGTAAAAACTACCACTCCCCCCAGGAACATATATCAGAGAGTCAATAATACTGTTTGGAGGAAGCAAATGTTTGTTTGTCGTAGCAGAATAACAGAGTAACAGAGTTGGAAGGAGTTTGGAGGTCTTCTAGTAAATCCAACCCCCTGCTCAAGCATGAGACCCTATATAATTTCAGACAAATGGTTATCCAATCTCTTTTTAAAACCCTCCAGTGATGGACCACTCACAACTTCTGAAGGCAAGCCGTTCCATTGATTAATTGTTCTAATTGTTAGGAAATTCCTCCTTATTTCTAACAGGGTCAATCTAAGCATCATGTGCCAGCTATGAACTATGGGAGTTGAAGTCCAACACTTCTGAAGCTCATTATTTGGACATCACTGTCTATGATGAAAGAAATGAAAACCCAGGTTGGGGGCAGGGGGAAAACAATAATTTTAGGATTTTGAATTATTTTAGGTTTTAAGAAGCCGGTGAGTATCATAAGACTTGCAGATGTGTAAAATAACCATTTATCTCTTAAAACATCTGCAATGCTTTCCTAAAATTATGACTTCCTCTTGGACAGCAAAAATCAGCACAACTACTAATTACAGTTTACAGGAGTTAAAGTTTTCTGTGTCTCTTTGCTTCCCTCTAGTGCAGCATTTTTCAACTATGGCAACTTGAAAAGGTATGGACTTCAATTCCCAGAATGCTGACTGGGGGATTCTGGGAGTTGAAGTCCACACCTCTTCAAGATGTCGAGAAACTACACTGGACATTCAAAGCAGGGAAGAGTTTTGAGCTCAGTGTTATGAGGCAATTCCCTCGCTCAATCCCAAACCGATATTAATTTTATAATTACAACTGATTTTATGATTACAATGATTCCTACAATAGGATTCTTGATCAATTTTTGCTATCATAGGAAATAGATCATTTTGATATCTCAGATGCTTCAAGGAATCAGGTGACTGAATGATGAAGGTGAAATGAAATGTTCACAGAAGGAAAATTAAAATCAAATCACTTTGTGGCTTAAGAGTTCCTAACTGATATTAGAAAGCTAAGCACAGTTGGAGATGATTAATATATAGATGGGTGACTACCAGGAATAGCTAGGGGACGCGGTGGCTCAGTGGCTAAGACGCTGAGCTTGTGATCAGAAAGGTCGGCAGTTCGGCTGTTCGAATCCCTAGTGCCGCGTAACGGGGTGAGCTCCCGTTACTTGTCCCAGCTTCTGCCAACCTAGCAGTTCGAAAGCACATAAAAAATGCAAGTAGAAAAATAGGGACCACCTTTGGTGGGAAGGTAACAGCGTTCTGTGCGCCTTTGGCATTTAGTCATGCCGGCCACGTGACCACGGAGACGTCTTCGGACAGCACTGGCTCTTCGGCTTTGTAACAGAGATGAGCACCGCCCCCTAGAGTCGGGAACGACTAGCACATATGTGCGAGGGGAACCTTTCAGCGGTGGGTTGCTCCCAGTTCGGCCCGATTCTTAGAGCCGGTAGCGGCGGCGGGAGGCTCTGCCCACCCACCCAGGATACTTCTGCGCATGCACAGAAGTGTCGCGCGCACGTACAAGCGCGCACGCAAACCGGTAGTAAAGGGTTTTAGAAACCACTACTGGAACCTTTACCTTTACCTTACCAGGAATAATAATTTAAAGAATCCCAGAAAAAGACAGTGGCAAACTGCTTACATATTACTGCCAAGAAAAACACATTGTCTTGGCCTTCTACTCAATAAAAGCTGAATTTGTATCCAAAGAGACTTTACCATTTTCCCCCTTCTTCTTCTTTTTAAATGGACCTAAATTTGAAATTCAACTTCTAACATTTTTGTTTTCTCACCCAGGAACTGATTTGGGACAAATTATTAAAAAAGTTTCTAAATGTTATTCCTAAGTTCAGTTACCATGGACTGTCCCAAATTATTTAGCACGTGGAATACAATGTGCATTACGAGTAGTCCTTGACTTATGACCACAATGGAGCCCAAAATTTCTGTTTCTGTGTAAGACTCTGTTGTTAAGTGAGTTTTATCCCATTTTGCGATCTTTCTTGCCACAGTTGTTAAGTGAATCACTGCAGTTGTCAAGTTAGTAACATAGTCGTTAAGTGAATCTGGCTTCCTCATTGACTTTGCTTGTCAGAAGGTCACAAAAGGTGATCACATGGCCTTGGGACACTGCAACCGTCATAAATATGAAACAGTTGCCAAGCATCTGAATTTTGATCTTGTGGCCATGGGGATGCTCCAATGGTCATAAGTGTGAAAAACGGTCATGTCACTTTTTTCAGTGCCATTATAACTCTGAACGGTCACTAAATGAACGGTTGTAAGTCAAGGACTATTTGTATTGATTTTGTTGGGAAACAAATGCTGATATTATCAACAATATTATATACAAATGCTTGGAAGCAAATTAGTTTACATAAGTTATTAAGCAGCTTCTTATCCTGGATCCATTTTAATTACTGCTGTGTTTTATTTTTGTTTTACTTAACCCAAGATGGGAAATTAATATCGTCTGGGAATATCTGTGGCTGGATTTTACTGATGTGGTAAAAAGAATGGGGGAAAAAAATGAACTATTTCTTCCCTCTAGTGGTTGCTTCATATAACGAAACAGCCGTCTGTGGATTTAATTAAACACTGACAACTCCCTGTGTATTCCCTGTGTATCAAAAGTTAATAGACAAATCATAGTGGGAAGTGACTGGTTGTAAAATGAAATGTTCCACAAATAATTAGCAAGAACACATTTCCAGTTCTGTACAGAACATTGATTTCTGTACTATGTACTTGCTGAACATAAACTGTGTTAAGGAGTTCCTTAATATATGGGCATATCATATTTTGGTTTCTGATCCAATTTATTTATAATTACAATTATAAACATAATTTGTAAGGAGTACAGTGGGCTGCCTATTCACCAGGGCATTACTTAGAATGTGAGAATGCCATCATTATTACAATAGAGGTAGTCCTCAGCTTAAAACCATTTATTTGAATAGTTGAGGGGCTGCCACAGAGAGGAGAGGGGTCAAGCTATTTTCCAAAGCACCTGAAGGCCAGACAAGGAATAATGGATGGAAATTGATCAAGGAGGGATTCAACCTAGATATAAGGAGAAATTTTCTGACAGTGAGAACAATCAATCAATGGAACAACTTGCCTTCGGAAGTTGTGGGAGCTTCATCACTGGAAGCTTTCAAGAAGAGATTGGACTGCCATCTGTCAGAAATGGTGTAGGGCAGGGGTATCAAACTCGATTTCATTGAGGGCCACATCAGGTTTGTGTTTGACCTCGGGAGGACTGAGTGGGTGTGGCCAGGGTGGGCATGGCCAGCTCGACGTCACTCGTGTTGGGGGCGCCTGTGGTGGCCTGAGCGCTCTGCCAGTGAAAACGGAGCTCGGGAGGGCCACACGCGGCCTTCCTGAGCTTCGTTTTCAGTGGCAGAGGCACCGCAGGCCGGTCCTTTGCTGTTTCCAGGGTGGCCTGTGGGCCAGATCTAAGCATCCTGTGGGCCAGATCTGGCCCCCGGGCCTTGAGTTTGACACCCCTGTTGTAGGGTCTCCTGCTTGGGTTGGGGGTTGGACTAGATGACCTACAAGGTCCCTTTCAACTCTGTTTATCTGTATCTGTATCTGTATCTGTATCTGTATCTGTATCTGTATCTGTATCTGTATCTGTATCTGTATCTGTATCTGTATCTGTATCTGTATCTGTATCTGTATCTGTATCTGTATCTGTATCTGTATCTGTATCCAAAAATGTGAGTGCATGCGCGTCCGTGCATGCACAAAACCTTCCGCACATGCGCATGGCTCACACACGCTGCTTGAAGACGTGGCAGCACTCAAAGACCACCCTCGGTGTCAGCGCTGGTGAGCTGAGCTGTTGTTTAGCTCAGCTGAGGCACGGCAATCTGCTCTGCCGTGCGAATCAGCTGAGCTAAAAAAAAAAAGAGAATATAGGACAGGGAACGGCGGGGGCGGGAGCGTGTGGCCAACCAGAGGTGGTATTTGCCGGTTCTCCGAACTTGTCAAAATGGTGGCTACCGGTTTGCTGGAACCGGTCCGAACCGGCTGAATACCACCTCTGGTTAAGACCATGCTGAAAAAAGTAACTTACAATCAGTCCTCGCACTTACAACTATTGCAGTATTCCTACTGTCATGGGATCAAAATCCAGGCACTTGGCAACTGGCATGTATTTAAAAATAACTTAAGGTGGCAAACATACCTTGGTGATGGGTCACCATTGGAAAGCAAGTGTGTGTCTATGTATGTGTTTGTGTATGACATCAATCAATCAATCAATCAGAATAGAGCTGGAAGGGACCTTCGAGGTCTTCTAGTCTGACCCCCTTGCTCAAGCAGGAGACCCTATATCATTTCAGACAAGTGACTGTCTAGTCTTTTCTTAAAAACTTCCAGCGTTGGAGCACCCACAACCTCTGGAGGCAAGCTGTTCCACTGGTTAATTGTCCTCACAGTTAGGAAGTTTCTCCTTAATTTCAGCTTGCTTCTCTCCTTGATTAGTTTCCATCCATTGTTTTCTGTCCTGCCCTCTGGTGCTTTGAAAAATAAGTTGAGCACCTTTGTGGCAACCTCACAAAAAGGAGGGTTAAAACCTCTGCACAACAACAACCCTGTGAGACGGATGGGCTGAGAGGGCGTAACTTGCCCAAGGTCTTCCAGCTGGCTTTCATGCCTAAGGTGGGACTAGAACTCCCAGTCTCCTGGTAATGGCGCAAAGTCACGCAGCCAGTTTTCATGCCTAAGGCAGGACTAGAACTCACAATGTCCTGGTGATTGGTTCAAAGATACCTAGCTGGTTGTTATGCCTAAGGTGGGACTAGAACTCCCAGTCTCCTGGTAATGGCGCAAAGCCACGCAGCCAATTTTCATGCCTAAGGCAGGACTAGAATTCAGTCTCCTGGGTTCTAGGTTAGCACCTTAACCACTAGACCAGCAGTTCTCAACCTGTGGGTCGCGACCCCTTTGGGGGTCGAACAACCCTTTCACAGGGGTCACCTAAGTGCGCGCTAGCCTACCACGGCCCCTTTGTCACCTCATCGTGCGTGGGAAGGGGGCGGGGTGGGGGTTGTGGCGGTGCGGCGAGGGGCGCGGCATTAGGAAGGTTGAGAACCACTGGTATAGGGTTTCCTGCCTGAGCCGGGGGCTGGATTAGAAGACCTACAAGGTCCCTTCCAACTCTGTTATTCTGTAATTCTGGGGGAAAATACTATACCCTGTTCAGAGATAGGAGCCTATTGCATCATTGCTTCAAAAGCTGCTCCAGTTCTCTCTTCTTTTATGATCCTGGAGAAACCCTAAAAAGCTGAGTAACGATATTGGCTATTTGTAGCCCCTGGGTTTTTGCAGACCCTGAGGAAGAGGCATCCATGGGATAAGATTCTAACATTTGAAAACTTTTCAAGCTTTCCCTAGCAATTCCAGCTCATGTATTTGAAATAGGGGTTCTGGATTATTATTAGCATAGTTACAGTAGCCTGGAGACCAAAATCCTATTGCAGAATAGTAGTTTGGCTTGCCAAGGTACCAGCCCTGTTATAGGTGCGCTACAGGAGGGCGAACTGGCATCGCACCAGAGAAAAAGGCGAGTGGCTCTTCCTGAAATATCACCAAAGGCCCCTTGCCTTCCTGGAACTGCCTCGCAAGCAGGCGCCACAACCGGGAAAGTTCAGAGCCATCAGGAATCTGACCGCCTGCACAGAGCACAGCTCATCTCCCCACTGAAGTGGTACCTATTCTATCTACTCGCATAGAACATGCTTTCAAACTGCCACGTAGGCAGAAGCTGAGGCAAGTGATGGGAGCTCACTCCATCCCGTAGAGCAAGGGCTCAAACCGCCGGTGTTGAGATCATTTTGACAATCCTCACCCAGTAAAGGACCTTGGAGTACTCATCTCTAATGATCTAAGTGCCAGAGCCCACTGAAACAGCATTGCTAAAAAGGCATTAAGAGTGGTTAACCTAATCTTGCGTAGCTTCTTCTCTGGCAATATTGTACTTTTAACCAGAGCATACAAAACATTTGCTAGACCAATTCTCGAATACAGCTCATCTGTCTGGAACCCACACTACATATCAGACAATAATACAATTGAGAATGTCCAGAGATATTTCACAAGAAGAGTACTACACTCCTCTGTTCTCAACAGAATACCATATGCCACCAGACTTGAAATTTTGGGCCTAGAAAATTTAGAACTACGCCACCTTCGATCTGACCTAAGTGTAGCACACAAAATTATCTGCTACAATGTCCTACCTGTCAATGACTACTTCAGCTTCAACCACAACAATACACGAGCTCACAATAGATACAAACTTAACGTAAACCGATCCCAACTTGATTGCAAAAAATTCGACTTCAGCAACAGAGTGGTCAATGCCTGGAATACATTACCCGCCTCTGTAGTTTCTTCCCCAAACCCCCAGATCTTTAACCTTAAACTGACTACCACTGACCTCACCCCATTCCTAAGAGGTCTGTAAGGGGCGTGCATAAGTGCACCAGCGTGCCTACCGTCCCTGTCGTAAAGTCCCCATGTATTCGAAAAAT
>QLTV01001159.1:2425054-2455426 GCA_003457575.1 Thermophis baileyi | reverse complement strand
GAGATTTTGCAGTATCCTTCCCCCAGGAATGGGGAGGGAATGGAGATTTTGCAATATCCTTCCCCCAGGAGTGGGGAGGGAATGGAGATTTTGTAGTATCCTTCCCCAGGAGTGGGGAGGGAATGGAGATTTTGCAGTATCCTTCCCCCAGGAGTGGGGAGGGAATGGAGATTTTGCAGTATCCTTCCCCTGCCACGCCCACCAAACCACGCCCACCAAGCCACGCCCACCCACACCCACCAAGCCACACCCACAGAACCGGTAGTAAAAAAATTTGGATTTCACCACTGGTAAGAGGGTAATAATAGGCTGAGTGCACACAAGGACCAGAGTAATAGAAGAACAGAGTTGGAATGGACCTTGGAGGTCTTCTAGTCCAAACCCCTGCTCAAGCAGGAGAACCTATTATTTTGGTCTTGTCACTTCACTTGGTTGACCATCATTTTTCCATACATTTTCATTAGGCCGTTCTAGGTTTCAGTAGCTTTCTAAAGCAGCTAAATGTCGCCCAAGGAATTGCAGCTGGTGGGATTCAGGAGAAGAGCCTTTTCTGCTGTGGTTCCCATCCTTTGGAGGGGTGTCAAACACAAGGCCCATGGGCCAGATCCGGCCCATGATGTGGTCAGATCCGGCCCATGGGGCCATCCTGGAAAATGTAAGGGGCCGGCCCGCGTTGCTTTGGCCCAGTCTACCCAGTGCGAAGAGGAAACATCGGGCCAGTGTGGCTTCGGCCCGGTCTACCCAGTGCGAAGAGGAAACATGGGGCCAGTGTGGCTTCGGCCCAGTCTACCCAGTACGAAGAGGAAACTTGCCAGCAGTTTGGGGAGTGGTATCAAGCTGGCCACGCCTACCCAGTTGGCCACACCCCGTGAGTGGCATCAAGCTGGCCATACCCACCCAGTTGGCCATGCCCCCCGCCCCCCCCAAGGTCAACCACAGCCCTGATGCGACCCTCAATGAAATTGAGTTTGACACCCCTGCTTTGGAACATCGTGCCCCTCAAGGTGAGATCTGTGCCCACCTGCTTGGCCTTCCTAAAGGGCCTGATAACGTGGCTCTGCCAACTGGTTTAGGACCCTGATGGGGGCATCCCATTATGGAGGTGAAATGTTTGTGGGGTGCGGCTGACAGGAACTGAGGCAGACACTCAGGTTCAGCAACAGGAACGTTTATTCAGCACCATAGGAACAAACAGCAAACAAGCGGCTTGACACCTCCTTTTATATTCGAGCTGTCAGACTCTAACCCAATCCCGAGCCGTTATTTTCCCGTCGGCTGCTGCTCACGCCTTAGCCAATCAGGAGCGAGCAGCAGCCGGCGCGGTCGTTAAAGTGAGGACTTAACAGGAGGTGTCCAGTAGACTACCAGAAGATCCCACCTCCACCCTACACACTCCTTTTTAGCCGCTTTGTCAATTTTAATGTTTTAATTTTCATTGCTTAATATTTTAATGGTTTAACCTTTTAATTGTTTTTATACAGTTACTTGTGGTGTTGTAAGCTGCCCAGAATCGTTTGATAGTGAGATGGAGAGCATATAAATTTAATAAATAAAAAATAAAAATAAAAATGAGGTGCTCCCTGAGCTTGGTTGTTTGCTTGCAGATGTTTCATTTCCCAAACTAGGTAACATGATTAGGCTAGCACTAACAGTAGCATTGATATTACCTAGTTTGGTAATGAAACATCTGCAAGAAAACAACCATGCTCAGAGAACACCAAGGACCCCCTCATTTCAACCCTGAGTTACTAATATTCTCCTTTATTGGTAAAAATAAATATCAGTATACTTTAACCATTAATTAGCTGCTAGGAAATTATCTTGGTTCTTTGTCTCCTTGGCTTTTTTTCTTAAAGATTCCAGGTAGGACAGATGTGTCAAACTCGATTTAATTGAGGGCTGCATCAGGGTTGTGTTTGAACTTGGGGGGGGGGTGGGGGGCGTGGCCAGCTCGATGTCACTCGTGTCGGGGGTGCCTGTAGTGGCCGGAGCACTCTGCCAGTGAAAACGGGTTCCCGAGCTCTGTTTTCAGCTGCAACGGCCTCCTGCAACCCTCTGCCAGTGAAAACAGAGCTCAGGGGGGCCGCGTGTGGCCCTCGTGAGCTCTGTTTCTGGCCACGACGGCCTCTTGCAACCCTGTCAGTGAAAACGGAGCTCAGGGGGGCCGGGTATGGCCCTCGCGAGCTCTGTTTCTGGCCACGACGGCCTCCTGCAACCCTCTGTCAGTGAAAACGGAGCTCAGGGGGGCCGTGTGTGGCCCTCGCGAGCTCTGTTTCTGGCCACGACGGCCTCCTGCAACCCTCTGTCAGTGAAAATGGAGCTCAGGGGGGCCGCGTGTGGCCCTCGCGAGCTCTGTTTCTGGCCACAACGGCCTGCAACCCTCTGTCAGTGAAAACGGAGCTCAGGAGGGCCACGGGCAGCCCTCCCGAGCTCCGTTTTCGCTGGCAGAGGCACCGCGGGCCGGTCCTTCGCTATTTCCAGGGTGGCCCCATGGGCCAGATCTAAGCACCCTGTGGGCCGGATCCAGCCCCCAGGCGTTGAGTTTGACACTCCTGATCTAGGATATCTGCCAGGGGATTAGCAAAAGAGAGTTCCATTGTCGGTGGTGATGGCGGTGGCTATTGTACCAGATCTGACCTGCAAAAATCCAGATGTCCTCTAGCTTTGAAGCAAAGTCAGAAAGAATATAGTTGTGTTATTCTCTAATGGTCATTCAGAGCTTTGCAGCCCAAGGCTATAATGCACACTTGAAACCAGTGTTTCTTCTCAAACTTGGCAACTATTAGATGTGTGGACTTCAACTCCCAGAATTCCCCAGCCAGCCATTCTGGGCCTGAAAAGTCCACAAATCTTAAAGTTGCCAAGTTTGAGAAACACTGCTCTTATGTTGTGAAATTGATTTGACGTTTCTTACCAGCATTCAATTCCAGGGTGATTGCATAGTCCATAGTTCCTCTGTGGTTGCCTAACCATTTTGCCGGAGGTTGCGGCTGGGTGTCTGTTGTTCAAGGTGGATTACTTGAGACACCTGGCATGGAGAGTGATGACGTATAAGACTAGCAATTTGTAATTAGCACTTAGACTTATATACCGCTTTACAGGGCTTTACAGCCCTCTCTAAGCAGTTCACAGAGTCAGCCTATTGCCCCCAACAATCTGGGTCCTCATTTTACCCACCTCGGAAGGATGGAAGGCTGAGTCAACCTTGAGCCTGGTGAGATTTGAACCGCCGAACTGCAGCTAGCAGTCAGCTGAAGTAGCCTGCAGTACTGCACTCTAACCACTGCGCCACCTCGGCCCAGTAACTGTAATTTATAATTACTAGCAATTTGTAATTGGCTGTGAAAATATCTACAGACCCCTCACATCCTGGACATAAATTGTTTCAACTTCTACCCTCAAAAAGACGCTATAGGGCACTGCACACCAAAACAACTAGACACAAGGACAGTTTTTTCCCGAATGCCATCACTCTGCTTAACAACTAATTCCCACAACACTGTCAAATAATTTACTAAGACTGTATTATTATTATTCTTCTCTTCCTTACTAGTATCTATTTCTTCCCACTTATTACGATAACCATGTTGCTTGTATCATTCAATTTATATTGTTTTTTATTTGTTTCCTAGTACGATTTAGCAATAGCAATAGCACTTAGACTTATATACCGCTTTACAGTGCTTTACAGCACTCTCTAAGCGGTTCACAGAGTCAGCATATTGCCCCCAACAATCTGGGTCCTCATTTTACCCACCTCGGAAGGATGGAAGGCTGAGTCAACCTTGAGCCGGTGAGATTTGAACCGCTGAACTGCTGAACAGTCAGCTGAAGTAGCCTGCAGTACTGCACTCTAACCACTGCGCCACCTCGGATTTGATAGCTTATTAGTAACTTGACTATCACTAAGTGTTGTATCTTTTTATTCTTGATGAATGTATTTTATTCTCCTTATGTACACTGAGAGCATATACACCAAAGACAAATTCCTTGTGTGTCCAATCACACTTGGCCAATAAAGAATTCTATTCTATTCTAACCGTAACCCAGATTAGGTTGAACTGGTTGGATAGCCATACAAATTGAATTGTAGGAATCCCAAGATGATGTTATACAGGCTTAAGGCAAGTGGTATCACTCTTGGGAAAAGCAGTATGGAGTCCAGTGCGTCCATCAATGCTTACAACAAATGAGTGAGGCTTTAAGGAATAAGCATCCTTGATAATGGATCCCAGAGACAATAAACCTCCCAGCTCTAGAAATAGGCTGTCATTAAAGAATATTGATGGGGCTTTTTTGGAAGGAACTCGAGCACTGTTTGGAGAAGAGAACATCTCTGCCACTTTGAGATAAGTGTAAGATTTGCTCCTGCAAGGTTGATAAATAATGCAACAGGAGGTGAAGGGGGAAGCAAAGAAGAACAACAGGCAAGTCAACTATAAAGGTATCCAAAAATGTTGACTGCTACTAGCTCCGTCCTCTTGGGTTGAGAGAGCTTGGGAAGATGTGGGAATGTTGAATTCTTGTGAAGCTGCTGTATAAGATGAGTAGGCACTGGGTTATTCTAGAGAGAGAATAACTATTACTCAATAAAGTCTTAGAAAAAAGACTTTTAAAAAATGCAGAAATAGATTGCATAGTCTTCCTCTCAGCCCATTGCAAATGCACTCGGCTCCTGTGTAGTTTCCTTCAGGCCTGCTTTTTTTCTCTCACCTGAACTTTCAGAAAGGATAACCTGGTTGGCTGCAGAATTTGATTCCCCTTCCTTCAGCAGCTGGTTATTGCCCAAGGCTATAATTTCATCTTGGGCTGTCAGGCTTTCATATTCCCAGGTGGTTGGCAATTGCCTTTTAAAAAAAAAAAAAATCCTTCAGTTGATGACCCATTAAGTCAATGAACTCTCATCAACCCTAGAAGCTCATTCTCCATTCAACCCTTACATCTCCCTGTGGGTATTCCTGGTTAGGTGAGGCATGCTGTTCTTGCTTTCTCATGTCCTGCCCACAGTATAGCAAAGCTCGCCTTCCTTTCCCTCCTTGTATTTATGTTACACCTGCAGGGTCTGTTTTTCCTTGCTGCTCAGTTTCTGTGGTCCTACAGAGAAATGTAGGAGTGAAAGAATAACCTGTTCCTGTGTATGGCTAGTCTAGCGAAGAGAAGGACCAGGGGAGACATGATAGCAGTGTTCCAATATTTGAGGGGCTGCCACAGAGAGGAGGGGGCCAAGCTATTCTCCAAAGCACCTGAAGGACAGACAAGGAATAATGGATGGAAACTGATCAAGGAGAGATTCAACCTAGAAATAAGGAGGAACTTTCTGACAGTGAGAACGATCAACCAATGGAACAGCTTGCTTTCGGAAGTTGTGGGAGCTTCATCACTCGACACTTTCAAGAAGAGATTGGACTGCCATCTGTCAGAAATGGTGTAGAGTCTCCTTCTTGAGCAGGGGATTGGACTAGATGACCTACAAGGTCCCTTCCAACTCTGTTAATCTGTAGCCTTTGATTATTGTAACCCTGGACCCTAGTAAAGAACTATAAAGGAAACAAGAAGAATTTTAGTAAATGTGGGAGATATGTCTCCATCTCTGTCTCTCTGTCTCTCTGTATATGGGCACTTATGTGTATAGATATCTGGGAAAGTAAAGGAAAAGTAAAGGGATGAATAAGGAAGGAACTGTCTCTGATTAACAGAACAGAATAACAGATTTGGAAGGGACCTTGGTGGTCTTCTAGTCCAACCTCTGCTCAGGCAGGAAACTATATACCATTACACTACAGACAAATGGTTATCCAATCTCCTCTTAAAAACTTCCAGTGTTGAAGCATTCACAACTTCTGGAGGCACGTTGTTCCACTGATTAATTGTTCTCACCAGGGGTTGGTATTCATTTACCTTCTCTACCAGTTCGCAAATGTGAGAAGTGGAAGTCCAGGTTTTGAACCTAATGAATATCAGAATAACAGAGTTGGAACGGATCTTGGAGGTCTTCTAGTCCAACCCCCTGCTCAAGTAGGAAACCATATACCATTCCTGACAAATAGGTGTCCAATCTCTTCTTAAAAATCCTCCGGTGTTGGAGCACCCACAACTTCTGGATTCAAGCCGTTCCACTGATTAATTGTTCCAGGGGTGGGTTCTAACTTACCTCACTGCCGGTTCGCTTCCTCCTGCGCCTCGTGGGCGCTCCTCGTGGGCGCACTTCATGGGCGCGCACACTTGCACGCTTTGTGCGCGCGCGCATGCGCATGCACAGTGCCAAAAAATCAAAAAAAAAATCCCCCCCAAAGCCAAAAACAAGATGGCGACACATGCGCAGTGCTGGAAACTCGGCTTCTGCGCATGCGCAGAAGAAAAAAACCCCAAAAACCAAACCAAACCAAAAAATTCAAAAATAAATAAATAAATAAAAAAAGATGGCGGTGCCCACGGACCGGCACCGACAGAACCGGTTCCATGACATCACCATGATGTCACCAGCGGGTCGCTACTGGTTCGGCCGAACCGGTCCGAACCGGTCCGAACCCACCTCTGAATTGTTCTAACTGTCAGGAAATTTCTCCTTGGTTTCAAGTTGGTTACGTGTATTGCCATTATTTCTTTTAACACTTCATGCAGTTAGCAAAAAGACATTGACTTCTAAAGTTCCAGTTAAAACAAAACACTTTTTATTTTCCTCTCTCTTTTTTTTGGTAAAAATTATGCATTTTCTCCAGTCCTGGACAATATAGTATGCTGGCTCCATTTCTCAAAATTGGGGAGTTGGAACAAACAATTGAGCTCTGATAATCTGCCATAAAGGCTGGATAAATCAAACATTTGCAAGGGCAACACAATTTATGCCAGCATGCTTTCAGGCAATTTTGGGACAGAAAGTTTGAGGTAGAACTTACAGCTGGAAACATATTGTCTCAGTTCTTGAAAAGTGATAATTAGGAGGTTTTGAAAATCTAGAGCTAGATTTGAACTGATTGAGAATCCTTCCCTGTGACTAACATCTAGATCTGAATTGTTAATGGATTAGAAATAAGTATGGGAGCTGTTGGATGGCTTTTCATGAGATTTATACGTCTATGGAGATTCTCAGTCATCCAGTTCAGTAGTGGTTTTCACTTACCTTTGCTACCAGTTTGGGAACGGGAGCGCGCGGGCAACGCTTCTGCACATGCGCAGAACCTTCTGCGCATGCGCAGAGCGTTTTTGATGATGTCCGGGCAGGTGGGCGGAGCCTCCCGCCGCTACCGGTTTGCCCGATCTGGGGCGAACCGGTAGCAACCCACTACTGATCCAGGTCATGGTTGTCCCAAAGGTGCTTTTTGAAGAGGCAACTGGACTTTCTTATTTTTCTTTGAAGAAGTTTCACTTCTCATCCAAGAAGCTTCTTCAGTTCTGACTGGATGGTGGGGAATGGAAGGATTTATACTCCTTGCAGATAGCTGGTCATTTGCATCCTTTTGGAGAGTCGTTGAGGCCCCTTGGAAGTTTGTCTGTTTTCCTCAGGGTCACTTGAGTCGTGCAAATGGGTGTCGAGCCTTCTTGGAACTGCTGAAAGGACTGTGTTGTGGAGCTGTGCTTTCTGCAGGATGTTTTCTGCCCTGTCTCCCTTCCCTGTTGAACCCAGGCGCAAAGCTGTTGGGGACGAGTCTTTGTTGTCTGCATCTCAAACTGAAGTGCAAATGGTTCCTGTAGTCTGCAATTTTTTCTGGAAATCTGTTCATTCTCCTGCACCATTCGAAGGGTGTTCATCCCAAAATGCATAGCCAAATGTCTATGGAGATTCTCAGTCATCCCAAGTCATGGTTGTCCCAAAGATGCTTTTTGAAGAGGCAACTGGACTTTCTGGTTTTTCTTTGAAGATGTTTCGCTTCTAGGACCACTGGTTTGAAAGGGGGGTCAATGAGGCCATCTCTGTCAAAATGGAAGAGCCCTCTCTCAACAGAGGGGGAGCGATATGACACCACCCATCATCTCCAGTTTACAACACAGTCCTTTCAGCAATTCCAAGAAGGCTCTACATGTATAATCCCTTATTCTATTGCAACAAAGGGAGTCAGAAGTCAGTGCCTTTTCTCTTTTTTCTCCCTTTCTTTTCCACACTTTTCCCTTCCCTTTTCCCTTCCCTATTTTTCCTACTATTTGCTTTTGTATTTTTTGTATAACTTAAACTAATAAAATTGATTAAAAAAAAGAATGTGACAATGGGATTAGAATAGCATAGCATAGAGCCGCGGTGGCGCAGTGGTTAGAGTGCAGTACTGCAGGCTACTTCTGCTGATCACCGGCTGCCAGCAGTTTGGCAGATTGAATCTCACCAGGCTCAAGGCTGACTCAGCCTTCCATCCTTCCGAGGTTGGTAAAATGAGGACCCAGATTGTTGGGGGCAAAAGGCTGACTCTGTAAACCGCTTAGAGAGGGCTGTAAAGCACTGTGAAGCGGTATATAAATCTAAGTGCTATTGCTATTGCTATTGCTATAGCATAGCATAGCATAGCATAGCATAGCATAGCATAGCATAGAATGAGCTGGAAGGGACCTTGGAGGTCTTCTAGTCCCTCCCCCTGCTCAAGCAGGAGAACCTATACCATTTCAGACTGGTGACTGTCCAGTCTTTTCTTAAAAACAGCCAGTGATGGAGCACCCACAATTTCTGGAGGCAAGCTGTTCCACTGGTTAATTATCCTCACTGTTACGAAGTTTCTCCTTAATTCTGGTTGCTTCTCCCTTTGATTAGTTTCCAACTATTGGTTTTCTGGTGCTTTGGAGAATAATTTGACCCCCTCTTCTTTGTGGCAGCCCCTCAAATATCTGGGTAGTAGTTTTTTAAAAAAAGTTCTAAATGTTATTTTCCAAAGAAAACTAGAAGAACAGACATAGTCCCTTTCACAGCAAAATTGAAGAGAACCAGTTACCATTTGCAAAGGAGAGAAATTCATTCCCAGGTTATTTTGCTTGCCCTATTTTAACGAAATTTCATTTATTTTGATATGAATTCTACTAAATCTCTTTTGCGTTAGCAGCATGCGAAAATAATTCAAACAGTGTTTGCTGCTAACAGTGAATATTATGCCTTGCAGGTGGTAAGGAAGATATTAATTTTGTAGTTGCAGGCAAAGAGAAATTGACTGGAATTAACAGAAAGCAGAAATAACTACTTTGAGGAAGGAAATGGTGAGGGGAGGGGGGCAAACACAGGAGCCAAGCAATCAAATTGCACTCCACTGCTGCTTTGTCTTTCAGTTCTGTTCTTAAACTTCTGAGGATTGGAATTTCACTTTTCTCCAAGCCTTTGATGCATTATTATTAGAGGTATGCTTCATTCTCTGCTAATAACAGAAAAGCTTTCAAATTTACAGTCAGTTATTCCTGACTGTAGGTTTGCTGCTAATGGAGCTGTAACTGTAATGATGCCTCCTAGGATCTGACCAAAGACAATCAATAATAAAGTTATGATGGTTTCAAGGAGAGTCCCAGAAGTCCTACATGTTGCCTGAAGTTGATCCTCTAATTGTCCCATTAATTAAAGAGAGGCAACCAGTGAAGCTGGCTTGCATTTCAGGAAGAATAGAATACTTTATTTTATACTTTATTTGGCCAAGTGTGATTAGACACACAAGGAATTTTATTGCATTTTTTGACAAAGTGACAAAATTAGTGGACCAGAAGAATGCTGTGGATATAATTTACTTGGACTTCAGTAAGGCATTTGATAAAGTAGACCAGTGATGGTGGACCTTTTAGGCACTGAGTGCCCAAAGTGCGCATGCGCACCCAAACTACAAGGTGCGGGTGCATGCGCATGTGCCCCCTGCGCATGCACGGCAGAGACCCGAAGATCAGCTGGCTGGCGGAAGGCACACCACATGTGTGGCAGAGACCCAAAACAGAGCTGGGGCGACAGCACACGTGCCCACAGAGAGGGCTCTGCATGCCACTTCTGGCACGTGTGCCATAGGTTCGCCACCATGGAAATTGACCATAACCTACTACTAGATAAAATAGAAAAATATGGGTTAGACAGCATCACCACCAGATGGATTCGTAACTGGATGACCAACCACAGTCAACATGTAGTCCTCAATGGAACTGCATCTACATGGAAGGAATTATGGAGTGGGGTACCCCAAGGCCTCTTCAACATCTTCATCAATGATTTGGATGAGGGGATAGATGGGGAACTCATTAAATTTGCAGACGACACCAAGCCAATAGGAATAGCCAACACTCCAGAAGATAGGCTTAAGATACAGAAGGATCTTCAGTCTTGACAGACTTGAACATTGGGCGCTATCTAACAAAATGAAATTCAATGGTGAAAAAAGTAAGGTTCTACATTTAGGCAAGAAAAACAAAATGCACAGGTACAGTATATGTGATACCTTGCTCAATAGTAATAACTGTGGGAGGGATCTTGGAGCAGGGGGTTGGACTAGAAGACCTCCAAGGTCCCTTCCAACTCTGTTATTCCATTCTATTCTAATTTGACTCCAGTGCAGAAGCTCTCAGTGTACGTGCAAAGCAACAGAGTAATAATAATCATCTTAACGGGCTTTTTCACCCTCTGCGCATGCGCAGAACGCTTTGCGCATGCGCAGAGGGTAAAAAACAACAAAATGGCAGCATCCGGGCAGGTGGGCGGAGCCTTGCGCTGCTGTCACTACCAGTTCTCCAAACCACCAGCAGGCGGCACTACCGGTACGCCCGGACCGGGCCGAACCGGGAGCATTTCTCCCCTGGCGTTCTTCTTTTTTCTTTCCTCAAGTTGCTGTTCAAAGCATCGCAGATTAGCCAGGGGAAATCACTTCTATTTACCATCTGTGGCCAGTGCCTGATATTAAAAATGCAAAGAAATGACTAAGAGTGTTTCCTTCTAGGCTCCAGGGTAGGGTGCAATAGAGGTCAAGCAAGATGTTGATAAACCTCATCTCTCGTTCAGTCTAATTCCAATTTCACCAGAGAAGCTGCACCTTCCCCTTTAATGCTGAAAAGCACATCTGGGCATGTTTTGGTAGCTGACAAAAGTCTACAATAATTACAGTGGCAAAAAAATAAAATAAAAATAAAAAAAAATCCCGGGATCAGGTGTTTTTCTCCTTGCCAGTTGCTATAGATGATCCATGAGAGGGAAGAAAAAGATTAAAAGATTTGTCCTGAACTACCAAATTACAAAGCCTGCTTAATACAGCAAGAATAGAATAGAATAGAATAGAATAGAATCAGGGGTGGGCTTCAAAATTTTTAGCAAGGGGTTCTCTGCCCGGTTGCTAGGTGGGCGTGGTCATGGTGGGTGTGGCCTAGTCGGCCTTCTGCACCACAGTGGGGTGTGTGTGTCATTTTTGCTCTCTCCAGGTTCCGGAGGCTTTCCTCGAGCCTCCGGGAGGGCGAAAACGGCCTCCCCAGGCTCTGGAGGCCCTCTTCCGGTAGGCCCGTTTTTTGCCCTCCTGAGCCTCCCCGCGCGCCCTGCATTTACCTGCATCCAAAACGGGCTGTGTGGGGACTCCTGGGAGGGGCGGGGCAGAGTGGGCAGGGCCAGCCAGGAGTGGTATTTGGTGGTTCTCTGAACTGCACAGATTCTTAGCTAGAGGTTCTCCCGAACCCCTGCGAACCCCCAGCAGCCCACCCTTGAATAGAATAGAAAATAGAAAAAAACAGAGTAAATAGAACAGAATAAATAGAATAGAATAGAACAGAGTAGAGTAGAGTAGAATAGAACAGAATAGAACTTTATTGTCATTTTAAATGTACCCTAACCAGCATACATTAAAATGAAATTTCGTTGCATTCAGCTCTCAAAAGATAACCATTACACATACACACACACATATATGACACAGAGAAACATCACAGTCTAGTTCGAATGTATACATAAACATGCCCCCCCAAAAAAAAAGAAAAGAAAAGGAATCTTGCCAATTTAAGGAATTTAAGCATTTAAGCCTTACCTCTTTGCTGGGCCCAGCAGCCTCAATGTCCTAGTTCAGGGGTGTCCAACCTTGGCAACTTTAAGATGTGGATGTCCCAAAAGTGCTTTTCAAAAGGCAACTGGGCTTTATTGATTTTTTTCCTTGAAAATGTTTCGCTTCTCATCCAAGAAGCTTCTTCAGTTCTTGGATGAGAAGCAAAATGTTTTCAAGGGGAAAAAAAAAAGAAGGAAGTCCAATTGCCCTTTGAAAAGCACTTTTGGGACAACCATGACCTGGATGATTGAGAATCTCCATAAACATTAAGACTTGTGGACTTCAACTCCCAGAATTCCCTAGCCAGTCATGGGGAATTCTGGGAGCTGAAGTCCACAAGTCTTACATTTGCCAAGGCTGGACACGTTGCTGTCTCAAATTGCTCTCTTCTCTTGAAGGTATCACTGATGGGTGGGAGAGAGACTCCACCTTTCTGAAATAAGGATTAAATTGGGTTGCATCCTGTTAATACCCCCCTTTCTTAAAAAAACAGGTAGAAATGACATGTGAGCAGTACGACAGAGATGCCAGTCCATGGAGTGACAGGAGTGAATTGTGGCAAATGTGGCAATTTAATTATTTTTTTTAATCCTGCCCTTATTATTTTTTTTATAAATAAGTCAAAGTGGCAAACACACTTAATATTCCTTCCTTCACCTATTTTCCTCACAACAACCCTGTGAGGTGAGTTGGGTTGAGATAGAGTGAATGGCACAGTCACAACCTTGAAAAACCCTTTTACTGTATTTATGAGGTGCTGATTCCTTGTGTTATTTATCCTTGTTGAAATAATACAGGTTTTTTTTTTAATGGAATGCTGATGTATCCTCATGATGATTTGCTTTTAGTGTCTAATTTGGAAGGACCAACATGGTGAATTATTGTCAAAGCTAATTTAAATAATTATCCTGAACTGTCAAAAAGAGGTTTCAAAGATGAATCATGCTGCTGGGTTCTGCAGATTAATTGAACTTAAGCAGAGGTGAGTTCCTCCCGGTTCGGACCAGTTCTATAGAACCGGTAGTAACTTGGCGGCCTGGGTCACTGGAACTGGCAGCGACCCAGGCCTGCCACGGCCCTGAGCCGGTTCTCTCGGCAGCGCCATAGGCGGTGCCATCTTGTTTTTTGCTTCTGCGCATGCGCAGAAGCCTTTTTTGAGTACTGCGCATCCGCGCGCAAATCGTCCCTGAGCGAACCGGCAGCAAAGAAAACCGGAACCCACCCCTGAACTTAAGTCTGTTGAAGCAACTTTTCTTCTGTTCCAGCTTTTCTCTGTTTATATTTTTACCCCCTTCAGTGAATTTTCCAAAGCTACGTTTTGAAAGTGTTCCTTGTGTCCACTAGGGGGCAGCAAGAACCTAACTTAAGAGTCAGCTCTTTTTCCTTAAATGGGCTACTTGCTTGTTTCAATGGGCTGGAGGCAACTGTGTGTGTGTGTGTGTGTGTGTGTGTGTGTGTGTGTGTGTGTGTGTAAACCAGTGAAGCATAGAATAATAAATACTGTCCAATCTGCTCTGACTTTTTCCGTATAAGAAGAGACAGATAAATTGATTCCGGATGCCTTTAATCTATACGCGCATAACGATGGGAATGAAAAAGTCAGTTCAAAGAAAATGTGGTTCTCTGGGCTTTATGAATAATGATAACAAGTATTTTTTTTCCTTCTTAAACAAATCAAAGCCACTCTTGCTGTAATCTTCCCATCTAATGCTGGACTTTTCATCTGTTTCTTCTTGAGCTTTGAGCAATTAAAAGCAGCGTGTTTCCACAAGAGACAGCGAAAAGGCACTGAAAAAATGATAAATACCCAACTATTTTTGAACGATATTGAGCTCTTCATGTATATTTCATAGTGATTGACTCGCTGTGTCTTTGCTCTTCCCTCTGAAAGCACCCAAATTACATTTCAATGCATTTAGCGTTAATGGTCTCATTTTCATTTAATTACAAGCCTCTTGTTGCTGGGATAAAAGACATTTTCCGTGAAACAACTGATAACCCTCTTGAAAATGCTTTAATGTAGTGTGTTTTTACTGTGTATTACTTTGCATGAATCCCAGGGTGGAATTAATTTAAGACTCTCTCCCTCCCTACTATTAGTAGCACATTAGCTGTCGTTAGGGCCTCAGACCCCATGTTACAAATTAGGGGTGAATGGCATAGTTTCTTGAATGTTGATATAATAAAGGAGACACAGACAAACTCAGAGGAACACAGACATAGCTGAAGAGTGTAAATCTCTTTTATTAAAACTGCTGATAAGCAAGAGAGGGTCCTGATGGAAGAGAACATTTGTAGCTCAGGGTTGAACTGTGGGGTCCTTGGTGCTATCTGAGCTTGTTTTCTTGAAGACGTTTCATTACCCAGCTAGGTAACATAATCAGTGCTAAAAGGGAATGATGTTCTGACCCAGCTCCCCAAACACGACAAACCCTCTGTGTTTAAATCAATGATTCCTTTATTAGGAGCGCCAGCAGTCCCAGCAAAAGAGTTTCTCTTTCAACGCAGGCTAACAAGTCTGTCTGGCAGGGAGATGAATAGTTGTCTGCCACATCTATTCATCTCCACCTCTTGCCTTTTATCCCCAGAGCTAGGATGGGGCTTCGCTAGCAGCGGTGGCTCTTCCTTCCCAAGGATCGACCCACGGATTTCCACTGCTCTCCTCTCCTCTGACTTCTGTGCATCTGTGCGTCAGGCACTGGACCCAGCTGTTCCTCCTCTTCCTCATCAGCCACCTCCAGACCTGGGGGCTGTTGACTCTCCATCTGAGGGTTGACGGATGGCTCAGGCTCCGCCTCTGTCTCTCTCTCTCTCTGCCAGCTCCATTCCCTCTTCCCCCTCGGAGCTCTCAGGTTGCCTTGATGCTGACCCTGACTCCCACGCCTCCTCCTCATCTGATTCGGCTGGTGGAGGGGCCGGCGGCCGACACACCACAACAAATGGGGGTTGTTTTCTGTTTATATACAGGTAGTCAATGTATGGACATAATTGAGTCCAAAATCTATGTTGCTGAGAAATTTGTTAAGTGAGTTTTGCTCCATTTTATGAGTTTTCTCGCCACATTTGTTAAGTGAATCACTGCAGTTCTTAAATTAGTAACACGGTTGTTAAGCAAATCTGGCTTCCCCATTGACTTTGCTTGTCAGAAGGTCGTGAAAGCGTATCATGTGACTCTGGGACACTGCAACCATCATAAATGTGAGTCAGTTGTCAGCATCTGAATGTAAATCACATAACCATGGGGATGCTGCAAAGATCGTAAGTGTGAAAAATGGTTGTAAGTAACTTTTTCAGTGCCACTGTAACTTTGAACGGTCACTAAATGAACTGTTGTAAGTCGAGGACTACCTGTACCACTGACTTGTCCTGTCGCTGTTCATAAGAGTGTTCTTGGTGGTTTCTTGATTAGGCTGTTTATTGTTTGTAGATCCTCGATGGGGTTATTGTTTACTGCTTGATTGTTGGTCTAGTATCAGGAGTGGGTTCCAACTTACCTCGCTGCCAGTTCGCTCCCTCCTGCACTGCATGAGCGTGCCACATGGGCATGCGTGCGCTTTGCACGTGCACGCATGCGCAGTAACAAAAAAATTTAAAAAAACAAAACCAAAGCCAAAAATAAGATGGTGACCGCATGCACAGTGTCGGAAATCGGCTTCTGCGCATGCTCAGAAGGAAATTTTTTTAAAAAAAAAATTGAAAAAAAATCGAAAAAAAGATGGCGGCCCCCACGGACCGGCACCAACCGATCCAGTTCAGTGACGTGATCGTGACATCACCAGCGGGCTGCTACCGATTCAGGCAAACCGGTCCGAACCGGGAGGAACCCACCCCTGTCTAGTATTGACCTTGGTGTTAATCTCTGCTTATCTGGGTGTTGATTGCTGGCGAGGAGGTATTTGGGTCTTTTTGTTTCCTTTTTGACTTTTTGTTTGTTTCTTGAATGTAATGTAAATGTTATTTATGTCTATGTGCCTGTTGATGGCTGATTTGTCTGAGTGCCAGGATTCCAGGGATTCTCTAGTGTGGGAAGCCCCCCTCCCCACCTAGAAGAATAAAATATTTTGAGAAATATTAAAAAAGGAAGAATATTATATTTCCCTAAATGAGAAATGGAGAAACATGTTTTTTAGAGGCAGGAAGCAGCCCCAGCCTCCCTGCCCCCAAGCAGATCCTGAGCTAAGCCAGCTTTTAGAAATGCAGATTTGGTAATCCATTCAAGACAGGATATTTTGAAACAAAGGCAGAATGGTAGGATTAGAAGCAGCAATGTCGATCACGTGACCCCGTCATAAGAAAACATGTTGGCTGCCAAGTGCCTGAATTTTGATCATGTGACCTTGAGGGTGTTGCGATGATCATAAGCGTGAGGGCCCATTGTAAGGCACATTCTTTGAGGCCAATTGAAACTTTGAACAGTAACTAAATGAATGGTTGTTAAGTTGAGAACTATCTGCTACTTACAATCATCTGTATAATTTTTTTGGGGTGGGTGGGGTCTTTGCATTCTTTTGGACTTCTGGCAGCTGCCTAGACTACTCCCTGTGGTTTTTTTGGCGTGGTCTTTTTGGAAATGGCTTGTCCTTGCCTTCTTCCTCCTGGGGGGGAGAGGGAGAGGGAGAGGGAGGGGGAGAGGGAGAGGGAGAGGGAGAGGGAGAGGGAGAGAGATACGCTCAAAATCACCAGCTGGGTTTGTAACTAACAGAACTAGAATCATAGAGCTGGAAGGGACCTTGGAGGTCTTCTAGTCATGAGCTACGGTGGCACAGTGGTTAGAGTGCAGTACTGCAGGCTACCTCTGCTGCCTGCCGGCTGCCTGCAATTTGGCGGTTCGAATCTCACCAGGCTCAAGGTTGACTCAGCCTTCCATCTTTCAGAGGTGGGTAAAATGAGGACCCAGATTGTTGGGGGCAAGATGCTGACTCTGTAAACCGCTTAGAGAGGGCTGTAAAAGCACTGTGAAGCAGTACATAAGTGCTATTGCTATTGCTAGTCCAACCCCCTGCTCAAACAGGAGACCCTATATCATTTCAGACAAATGGCTGTCCAATCTTTTCTTGAAAACCTCCAATGATGAAGCACCCACATCTCCAGGAGGGAAGCTATTCCATCAATTGTTCTCACTGTCAGAAAGTTTCTCCTTACTTCTAGGTTGGATCTCTCTTTAATAAGCGTCCACCCTTTACTTCTTGTCCTGTCTCCAGGTGCTTTGGAGAATAAGTCAACCCCCTCTTATCTGTGGCAGCCCCTCAAGTAAAGGAAGACAGTTATCATATCCCCCTCTAGTCCTTCTCATCTCGTAGTCTCGCAGTTTCTAATTCGGTGCCTTCAACAAAAAAATTTCAAACTTGCTTCTTGATGGAGATTCTGTGAGAGAGTTGAAAGGCAATAAATAAATAGAAAAGAAAATGGATATAAATAAATTACAGCAAACACAACTTTTGTTTTATTGCCTATTTTCTATCACTAAAGCATTGCATTCCTAGAGGTTCTAGGAAGTTTTTAAAAACAGGTTCGGGCAGTCTGAAAAAGGCTGGCAGGGAATTCTGGGAGTTGAAGTGTATACATTTTAAAGTTGTCCAGCCTGTGAAATACTGCTCTAGAAGCTGCAGGCATAACTTGGGAGCTGAATTTTTATTTGAGTTCTCTTCTTCCTTTTTTAAAATAAAAGAACAAAGAGAACAAGACCATATCCATGGATTAGCTGGAGATTATTGCTGAAGCTGAGGTGCTGGTCATTTGTCCATACAGTCATTAGGGAACAAATCTGTGGCACCTATTTAACTAATTCCATTTAAATTGATGGCCATCACTGAATACGATGGTATTAATTGGTGTTATCTTAACTCTACATTGGACACTTTCTTTTAGCAGATTCTTTCCAAATTTAGCTTTGATGGGCAATTCCTGGTTGTAATCCTAGAAGGAGATCTCCCCCACCCCTTTCATGCTCTGCATAATTCTATATATTGGATAAGAGACCATGTCTGAGTGGCTGTCACACTCCACTAAGTTTATCACTCTTTCATTTAGGATGACACTGCAAAGAATAATGTCTTCATTTTCTGAAATCATTCACGGAGTGCACTGTTTTATAGTGCAGACATCCCCCCCCCCCTGATATTTTGATCCACTGTAAATGTGATGCTTGGGAAGTTTGAATGAATCACACCTGTGGAACTCAAGAAGTCTTTGGGAGGCAAAGTTTACCTCAGTGCCAAGTTGTAGCATCTGATGTGGCACCGTTAATAAGCCTTGAGCATCACTGCTTGAAAGGTGGGATTAAACAGATCTGTTGTTTGGACCAGTGGCTCTCATCCCTTCCTTCCTTCCTTACTTCCTTCCTGCCTTCTTTCCTTCATCCTTTACATACCTTTTGTGCAGTGGTGAAATCCAATTTTTTTTACTACTGGTTCTGTGGGTGTGGAGTGGCTTGGTGGGCGTGGCTTGGTGGGCATGGCAGGGGAAGGATACTGCAAAATCTCCATTCCCACCCCACTCCTGGGGGAAGGATATTGCAAAATCTCCATTCCCACCCCACTCCTGGGGGAAGGATACTGCAAAATCCCCATTCCCTCCCCACTCCTGGGGGAAGGATATTGCAAAACCTCCATTCCCACCCCACTCTGGGGCCAGCCAGAGGTGGCATTTGCCGGTTCTCCGAACTACTCAAAATTTCCGCTACCGGTTCTCCAGAACCTGTCAGAACCTGCTGGATTTCACCCCTGCTTTTGTGGCCAAGGACCATGGCCATGGACCACCAAGACTTAACTCAAGATTTAAATCATAACATTTCTTCAAGCTTCCACAGAAGTCTGTTCTCTGAGCTTGCTGTTTATCTCCCGGATGTTTTGTTATCAAACTGGTAACATTTTCAGTGGGGTTTTGGGTGAGGTGTCTTGTTTGGTATCTTCTCTGTTTATATAGGTCCTGTGAGGTGTTGTGGTTGGTCGGTCATGTGATTGGTTGTTTGTGGGGCATGAAATTCAACGGGTGAGGAGGTGGTCAGTTCTGTTGCTGATTGGTGCTTCAGTTGGTTTGTTTTCTTATTGGTTCAAAGTCGATGTGTTCCTTGATGGATCTGTTGGTAGAGTGCTAGACTTTGGCTACCAACAAAACATGCGGGAATTAAACAGCAAGCTCAGAGAATGGACCGCTGCCAAAGCCGACAACCTGAGCTATGAATATTCTCAACAATTTCTAATTTCTTCAAACCTTTGTGGACCCCCTGTGATGACATTGTGCACCCTCCCCAGGGGACCGCAGACCACAGGTTTAGAACCAATGGTTTCGACCCAATCTGTGTTTCCCAACTTGGGCAATTCCAGAATTCCCCAGCCAGTGTGGCCACAGGAGAGACTTCTGAGAAATTTCCCAAAGTTAGGACACGCAAGTTCAGAGTTATTTACACAACTCGGCACTGAGGATTTAGAAAGGTATTTTATAACCTTACCTCTAAATACTGGAGAAAGATTTGATGACTTTTTTTTGCATGAAATATACAAACTGGTACTGATTCACCATTTCCTCCCTCCCCTTTTTAAAAAAAATATAGTTTTAATTAAGAATTGTGATTACAGTAATAAAAACCAATGCAAACTAAGCTTAGAGAAAGAGAAGAGCATATAAAAAAGAATTAAAAGTGCAGGAAAACATAAAAAGAGAAGAAAGAATATAAGCAATAGTAAGAAAAGAAATATATATAGAAGTGACTTCCAACCTTGATCACAAAAAATATCAACAAATTTGGCCACTGTTCACCCCCTGAAAGGTTGGAAACAGATATGTCTTCTTCCCATATCACATGACCGACTTGAATTACGACCGTCATGATCCACCATAATGGGCAGGAGTCTGACTATGGTCATATGTTGAAAATGACCTGTACTGTCAAAACTGACACACAACAGTTCTTGGAAAACATCACATCAGACTTCCCCATGTACAGGTAGTCCTCAACTGTTGTGGCTTGTCAGCCGCCGGCCCCTCCAGCAGCTGAATCAGATGAGGAGGCGGCATGGGAGTCAGCCCAGCATCAAGGCAACCTCCGAGGGGGAAGAGGGAATGGAGCTGTCAGAGATAGAGACAGAGGCGGAGCCTGGGCCGTCCATCAGCCCTCAGATGGAGAGTCAACAGCCCCCAGGTCTGGAGGTGGCTGATGAGAAAGAGGAGGAACAGCTGGGTCCAGTGGCAGAGGAGAGCAGTGGAAATCTATGGGCCGATTCTTGGGACGGAAGAGCCACCGCTGCTAACAAAGCCCCACCCTAGCTCTGGGGATAAAAGGCAGGGGCGGAGATGAATAGGTGTGGCAGACAACTATTCATCTCCCTGCTGGACAGACTTGTTAGCCTGCTGTGAGAGAGAGTGCCGGGGCTGCTGGCACTCCTAATATAGAAATCATTTATTTAACTACAGAGGGTTTGTTGTTTTTGGGAGGTGGGTCAGAACATCAATTTACTTACAACCACAACCAAGCTCCAAATTTCCATTGCTAAGTGAGAGAGTTGTTAAGTGAATTTTGCCCCATTTTATGATATTTCTTGCCAAATTGTTAAGTGAATCACTGCAGTTGTTAAGTTAGTAACATGGTTGTAAAGTGAATCTGGCTTCCCCCTTGATTTTGCTTGTCAGAAAGTTGCAAAAGATGATCACATGATCCCGGGACACTGCAACGGTCATAAATATGAAACAATTGCCAAGCGTCCACATTTTTGTGTGACCATGGGGATCAGTGGTGAAATCCATTTTTTTTTACTACCGGTTCTGTGGGCGTGGCTTGGTGGGTGTGGTGTGGCTTGGTGGACGTGGCTTGGTGGGCGTGGCAGGGGAAGGATACTGCAAAATCCCCATTCCCTCCCCACTCTGGGGCCAGCCAGAGGTGGTATTTGCCGGTTCTCTGAACTACTCAAAATTTCCGCTACTGGTTCTCCAGAACCTGTCAGAACCTGCTGGATTTCACCCATGATGGGGATGCTGCAACAGTTGTGTGGAAAATGACCATAAGTCACTTTTTTCAGTGCTGTTGTAACTTTGAATGTCACTAAACAAAGCACTACCTGTAGTTTATCTGAAGATGCAAAGAACTAGAATTAACACTCCAAAGGGTGATGTTGGACCCTGATCCTTTAGGGAAGGCTTAAATGCAGGAGGAGAAATTTTCCTCCAACGAAGCATATGTAGATTGAAGTAAATCAAATCCCTTTTACTGTTTTCTTTCCAGGACAGATTTATATTCTAGAAGATTTATGCCTGGATTTTTAATAAAAAAATCTTAGGCATAAATTTGCTGGTGTGTTTAGAAGCTGGGGTGGGGAAGGTGCCTGCATTTATTTTGGGACACGAGCAAGGGGGGCAGGGGTGGTATTCACTTACCTTCCCTACTGGTTCACAAATGAGAGCGTGCGCCCCATCCGCGCATGCACAAAGCCTTCCGCGCATGCGCACAGCCTTGAAAACATGGACAAATGGGACATGACTACGTCTGGGCGGGTGCGTGGAGCAGTGGTGGGTTGCTGCCGGTTCGGACTGGTTCTCCCGTACTGGTGACGGAAATTTGCACCCGCTTGCCGAACCGGCAGCGATGGCCAACTGTCCATGCTCCCGAACCAGTTCTCGGGTCGCGGCGGCTGGCAAAGAACCCTCTGCGCATGTGCAGAGGCTTCTGCGCATGTGCAGAGGGTCATTTCCCCGACGTGATGCAAAACGAGCACTTCTGTCATGATGCGAACCGGTAGGGAAGGTAAGTGGAACCCACCCCTGGCACGGAGCCACCCGCAGTCAGCGCTACCGGTTCGCCCGAACCGGATAGAACCGACTGAATACCACCTCTGAAGGGGGGTGATGTTGCTGGGTCACCTGCTCATACCAGGAAACGCAGGAACGGAGAAGGCGGCTTGGTGGAGAGCTGAACTCTGCTAGGAATTTTCAAGGCAGGACACAGAAAGAAAAGCTGAGAGTGCCACACATTCCATGTGTTGTAGGAAACGAAGCATTTTTTTGCTTGGAGAAGGATGAGCCTTCATCACTAGACTTCATCCCTCTTTCCTGTGAAGATTTGTCCTTTAGATGTTAGTCTACCTTTCTTCAGCACCTAGCCCCTTAAAGTGGCTTGGACATATGAATGTATGCGTGGGTTAACCGGAGAATATGGGAACTAAAGTCCAAATGATTTGCAAGATACTAGTTTAGGACGGCTTAGTAATTGTCCCCTCTTGAAAGAAAGTTACGTTTTTCAGATAGACTTTCCTTACACTTCCCTCTTTTCTCTTCTTTCTTCTGATTGTTCTTTAATTTGGATTGTAAGTTCTTGCTGACAGCAGTTACTTCATTTGGCTCTGTCATTCACCTTGACATCCTTGTGAACAAACTGTTCAAAACAGTACTGACATTTTGATATCCCGAGATAGGGTCTCTATCAACCTATTCCCGATCACTAAACAGCAATAAAAGAAAGGAAAGCTGACATTTCTTCCAGAAGTTGATAGAACGCTGACTTTTTGAATGTGCCATTTCAGAGAAAAGGCAGGGAGCTTGGTCTCTGAAAGATTTTTATGACAAAAGAACTCTGCTTTTTGACTCTAAAAAATAAATATTTCATAAAAGAAACATCTCCAGCCTAGCCTTTTTGCCTGCAACATCTGGCTTTGGGATGCCAAAAGTTATTTTCTTTTGTCAAGAGGAAAATTAAACTGCAACAAAAGTCTATCCTTTCTTGTTACAGATTTGAACTTTGGGATCTAATGCAGTAACATTAGATATTTCATATTTATATTACGTAAGTATTTGCAGATGATACAACAGTGGTGGGACTCATCTCCAGGGGGGATGAGTGTGCCTATCGAGATGAGGTGGACCAGTTGCTTTCGTGGTGTGGAGACAATAACTTGGTCCTTTTCACCAATAAGACCAAGGAGCTTATAGTGGACTATAGAAGGAATAGATCAGACATCCAGCCCTTGCTTATCAATGGAGACCGAGTGGAGCAAGTGGCCAGTTTTAAGTTTCTGGGTGTTATCCTAAAAGAGGACCTGACCTGGGGTACTCACATTGCAGCACTGGTCAAAAGGGCCCAGCAGAGAATATACTACCTGAGACTTCTCAGGAAACAACAACTGAATGAAAAACTGCTGGTGGCCTTCTACCACTGCACCATAGAGAGTATTTTAACTTACTGCATCTGTGTATGAAATCATTCTTAAAGATCCATCTCATCCTGGGCACCCTTTTTTTTGAACTATTACCATCTGGCAGACGGTATAGGATAATAAAAACAAGGACAAATAGGCTGAAAAACAGCTTCTATCCCAGGGCAGTAACTATATTGAATTCTACTGTATAGTGCAATATTAATGCAATATCGGGTTTTCAATTCAATTGTATAGAATGCGAAGGATGTGTGTTTGTGTTTTATTTTTATAGTTATAATGTACACTGAAGATGGCATTTAATTTCATTGCAATGACAAACTAAACTAAACTAAACTAAACTAAACTAAACTAAACTAAACTAAACTAAACTAAACTAAACTAAACTAAACAACTCAAGTAAAAAGCACACAGAGAGTCTTGGTTAACCTCTTTGTTTTATTGAGTACAATGGTTTAAGTTGCATATATTCACACATTCATACTCACCAAGCTCCACTACAATCCTGACAGCGTGATATCAAGGTATTGGAGAAAACAGAGTCCTTAATAGACGGTTGTGTACACAGCTGGGGACTTTTGATAACTCTTTTGTCATTTGATTTCATGAAAATGTCTTCCATCATATGTCACAGAAAGGAAGGAAGGAAGATGAAAGGAAGATGGGAGGAAGAAGGAAGAAGAAAGGAGGAAGGAAGAAGGAAGGAAGGAAGAAAGGAAAGAAAGAAATAGCGGGAAGAAGGAAGAAAGGAAGCAAGCAAGCAAGTAAGCAAGATGAAGGGAGGAAGGAAGAAGGAAATAGAAGGAAGAAGGAAGGAAAGAAGATGAAAGATGGAGGGGAGGGAAGAAGAAGAAGGAAGGATGAAGGGAAGAAGGAAGGAGGAGGGAAGAAGGAAGGAAAGTGAAGATGAAAAGAAGGAAGGAAGGGAGGGAAGAAGGAAGGAAGAGGGAAGAAGGAAGGAAAGAATGAAGAAGGAAAGAAGGAAGGGAGGGAGGAAAGAAGGAAGGAAGGAAGAGGGAAGAAGGAAGGAAGAAAGAAAGAGGAAGATGAAGGGAAGAAGGAAGGAAGGAGGGAAGAAGGAAGGAAGAAAGAAAGAAAGGAAGATGAAGGGAAGAAGGAAGGAAGATGAAGGGAAGAAGGGAAGGAAGGAAGGAAGGAAGGAAGGAAGGAAGGAAGTAAGTCATTTCCTTCATACTCCATGGCTGCTGCTGTGGCTAGGTTAAGTAAGACTTATAGTTGGTGGTCTATTCCATTCCTTGTTTATCATTTGATATTTGATTTCAACTGATGCCAGCTTGTGGCTGTGGATGTCTGACACGCTTTCTGACATTATTCTCTGCACCTTTCCTACTTCTGTACTCTCAACACAGTGACACTTTGGATTTAGAACATCTCTGAACAGCCATGTTGTGGCTTGCCCCTGTCCCATGCAGCTGCTCATGGATCCGGACGAACAGGAACAGTCCATAGGGTGGCAACAGCGGTCTGTAGCACCGGCACCGGAGTCCGAGACCGAAGAGGAAGCAGGGCCAGAGGACGATGTGCAATCAGGTCCTTCTGCACCTCCTCAGCAGGAATTCAGTGACTCCAGTGAAGAGGAGGAGCCTCTGATTGATGCTAGGGCACGCAGGGCAGCTAGCCGGCAAGAGAGGCTCTGTAGAAGGAGGTCTCTTCACAGGTAAACTTGCAGGCAGAGGGGCCATGCCCTAAGACTATATAAGGTTGGATTACACCACACACTCTTGCTGGAGACAATTTGTTTGTATTCATCTTGGCTGCCGTTTTGAACTTTGTTCCTGTCAGTTGGATTGACTCCAGTCCGGGCTCTTGGCCAACTCCAGCAAGTAATTGTATTTGATGGACTTAATGACCTGCTTGTGTCTTTCATATTTGGAATCCCGGCCAAAGTGTTCTGTGCTTGAAAACAAACACTTTGGCAAAGAATTAGTATTCACTTTAATACTAAGCAGTTATTAGTATTAAAGCCTTTTTTGTTTTGAAAAAAGAACAGTGTGTGTGTATCGCTTTCTGGGGGTTTGCCGCGTTGGGTCACAACAAGCCACAGTCCCCAAAACATTATACAGATAGTCCTTGACTTATAACAGTACATTTAATGACAACAGCACGAAAAAAGTAACTTATGACCATCTTCACACTTATGACCACTGCAGCATCCCCATGGTCACATGATCAAAATTCAGATATTTGACAACTGACTCATATTTACGACAGTTGCAGTGTCCCGGGGACATGGGATCAACTTCTGACAAGCAAAGCCAATGGAGAAGCCGGATTCACTTAACACCTGCAGGGATTCACTTAACAACGGAGGCAAGAAAAGTCGTAAAATGGGGCAAAACTTATTTAACAAATGCCTCATTTAGCAACAGAAATTTTGGGCTGAATTGTGGTCGTACGTCGAGGACTACCTGTAACAATATTATACAAATGACCAAATATGCTACGGTTGCACCGCTGAACTTTTTCTCCCGTTACTAAAAACCAACAATTTACACATTGCAGATTTCAGCAATCCCCTAGTTGATATGCGGCACTGTAAATAAAGCCCGGAGCATTAAAAAATGATAAATTATAAACTAAGCTGATTTTTCCAAATAAAAGTTCCCTATAGCCTTTAAAATGCTGCGCCACACAGAAATCCTGAAGTACAGGAACCATTTATTATTTGGCATATGACAACTGTGACTGCAGTGCAGAAACCCTTAATGGTGATGTACCTTGCTCACCAAATTATTTACTGCTTTTATGTTTTTAAAAATGTTTACATTCTGTAAAAATGACTAATCGAATTGCACAGCAGACCCAGGTTTTTATTTGATCCAATAAAATGTTGAGATGTCTCCCTCTTTTGCTTATTCCAAGATAACTAAACAAATGCTTTTTAAATGCCACGAGTTGCTTCCTGCTCATCAAAAACAGCATTCTGGGAAAAATCAGGTGGAAAAGAATGGGAAAAAAAATCAGCTGTAAACCGAATTCTGGTATTCATTTATGCAAAAAGGCCACCTTAACTTTATCAAGCAATCAGAATTTTGCTGGAAGGCACCTTGGAGGTCTTCTAGTCTAACCCCCTGCTCAAGCAGGAGACTCTACACCAGTGGTTCTCAACCTTCCTAATGCCGCGACCCCCGCCCCGCGGCTGCGACCCATCCCCTCCCCCTCCCCACGCGTGCACGTTGCCAGTCACCAAGATGGTGGGCTAGCGTGTGCTTAGGCGACCCCTGTGAAAGGGTCGTTCGACCCCCAAAGGGGTCACGACCCACAGGTTGAGAACCGCTGCGCTACACCATTTCAGACAAGTGGCTGTCCAATCTCTTCTTAAAGACCTCCAGTTTTGGAGCACCCACAACTTCTGGAGGCAAGCTGTTCCACTGGTTAATTGTTCTCACTGTCAGGAAATTTCTCTTTAATTCCAGGTTGCTCCTCTCTCCTTGATTAGTTTCCATCCGTTGCTTCTTGTCTTGCTTCCTGGTGCTTTGGAAAATAAGTTGACCCCCTCTTCTTTGTGGCAGCCTCTCAAATACTGGAATATTGCCATCAGGTCCCCCCTAGTCCTTTCTTCTTCTTCTTCTTCTTCTTCTTGTGCCATATCTGTCATTGGACGTTGGCGATCATGTTGGCGATCCTATTTTTATCAACAGCCGCAGGAAAAAGTGTTGCTGAGTTTTGTCCAAACCGGTCCCTTAGATTTTGAAGCCATCTTCAATTCTTTTCTCTAGACTTTATTTATTCCTCAAATTTATATGGCCACAGGTCTCACAAAAAAGTGACTCTGGGCAATGTACAATAAAAATGCATAATATGAATACAAATAAGCCAAAGTTGAAATCCCAGATTTAATTCATGTCCTGGATTGTTACATTTCACTTCAAAATTTGTGGAGGCTTGTACGCCCTATATGGTTTCTCAGAAACCTCTCCTTATTAAATTCATTCAGGTCTGGTAGATATCATCCTGTTATTTTGCAACTAATAATTTGCTGCCCTGTAAACGTTGCACTTTTACAGGTTGAGCAATTGCAAAAAATGCTTACGTAAACAGCCAGAAAAAGACATTAATTTTTAAGGAAACTCAATAGACAATAGGAATACGCTAACTCACTCAGCTGTTTCATTGGCTATGTTCCATTTAGAAACTTAAATCCAATTGTTTTTATTTTTAACTTACCACAAAAACAGACATGTGTTATTATTCCCTAATAACCATTTAAAGTTATAATGGCACTGAAAAAAGTGACTTATGACCATTTTTCACACTTACAACCATTGCAGCATCCCCATGGTCATGTGGTTAAAATTCAGACCCTTGTCAATTGACTCATATTTATGACGGTCACAGTGTCTTGGGGTCACGTGATCCCGTTTTGCGACAAGCAAAGCCAACAGGGAAGCGAAATTCACTTAACAACCGCGTTACTAACTTAATAACGGCAGCGATTCACTTAACAACTGTGGCCAGAAAGGTCATAAAATGGGACAAAAATTACATAACAACTGTCTCACTTAGCTGTGGAAATTTTGGCTCAATTGTGATCATAAATTGAGGAGTATCTATTATCAAAATTCTAGTCAACCATCCAGCCAAATGATTCTCTTATTCCTGCAATATTGCAATATTTTCATATTTTTCGTAACTGCTCTGAGACTACTCTATATGTTCGGTTTTCACTGGACCATTCATTTTTCTCTCTTTTTTGATTCCTCTCAACCATGCCGATGCGTCCTGATTTCTTATGAGTTATATTTTAACTCCACCTCAGCATTGTAATTTTTGATGATAATTCAGTCCTTTTCTTGGAGTAAAAATATACAAAAGTACCCACTGACACTATAAGGAAATATATATATATATATATGTATAACACATCAGATAAGTATTTAAATATAAGTAAGATTGAATAGGGAAAAAGACTATGAAGGACGTTGATGTCTTTAATCAAGGACCTCCAAATTCTTCCAGTCTTGCTAAGAGTGGATACAATTATTTCTTGACTTTTGTATTTGCCCAAATTTTGCAGTGCAAACCCAGCCTGAAACAACAACAACTAGACAAAACACATAATACTTTATAAAATGCATGTGACAGGATCAGTTAGAAAATGAAAATGCACACCTAAATACATTTTTGAATATGATATACCTAAGTGCATTTTTGAATATGAAATTTCATCCATGGTAAATATAATGATTCATATATGATAAAAATTATGTATGGATAAAGAAACAGGATCAAAAATGACTGTGAATGAACATACTTGAAATTGACACAGGCAGGAAATTGACCATTTCACAGCCTCAATTATTTCTTATATTTTCTTATTTTTCCAGATCTCTATCAATTTTCCTTTCTCATCAATCTTCCACTAGAGTAAAAGGTAAAGGTTTTCCTGTCAGTCCTGTCAGACTATATGGCATCATCTCCGTTTCTTGGCCAATGGAGCCAGCGTTGTCCAAAGATAATTTTCATAGCCATGTGGCCAAAATGGCTGTATGCCAAAGGCACACAGAACAGTTACTTCCCCACTAAAGTGGTACCTATTTATCTACTCACATTTGCATGCTTTCGAACTGCTAGGTGGGCAGGAGCTGAGGCAAGAACAGGAGCTCACCTGTTGTGCGGTGCTCGGGTCTCGAACCTGAGCTCTCAGCTTTTCACCTGATAAGCTCAATGTTTTTAACTATTGATTATTCAAGCTCTACTCTACTAGAATAGCCTTCATTAATATAGCAATAGCAATAGCACTTAGACTTATATACCGCTTTACAGTGCTTTACAGCACTCTCTAAGCGGTTCACAGAGTCAGCATATTGCCCCCAACAATCTGGGTCCTCATTTTACCCACCTCGGAAGGATGGAAGGCTGAGTCAACCTTGAGCCGGTGAGATTTGAACCGCTGAACTGCTGAACAGTCAGCTGAAGTAGCCTGCTGACTTATATAAGGCTAAATACCTGTTTTTGAGCGAAAAGTGATGCTCCCCAAAGTAGTGGGAAGGATCGGGATAAAGACTAAATTTGATTTCATTTCATTAAAATTCATGATTACTCTTTTGGCCATATGCATGCTATTATTCCCCTTCTCCCTTTGGGTTATGTTAAATAATACAAATTGGAGGACTCGGGTATTATAATCCAACTCACTGTGATGTCCAACATTGGAGAAAAATGTTGAAGCAGGTTGGCTTTAGTTAGACCTACATAAACAACTGGCTTTATTCTCATATCCCCATTGTTCAAAATAAGCACCTGTCTGAAACAGTACGGTTAAGTCATTGTCCAGTGAGAGATTATTTATGACCTCCATTGAAATAGGGCCAGAGGTGGGATCCTCCCGGTTCGGACCAGTTCGCCCGAACCGGTAGCAACCCGCTGGTGATGTCACAGTGATGTCACAGAGCCAGTTCGGTCAGTGCTGGTCCGTGGACGCCGCCATCTTTTTTTTTGGAATTTTTTTTTAAAAAAAAAATTTGGGGGGGAAAATTTTTAAAATTTTTTTTTTCTTCTGCGCATGTGCAGAAGCCGAATTTCCGGCACTGCGCATGCGTCACCATCTTGTTTTTGGCTTTTTTGGGGGGGATTTTTTTATTTTTTGGCACTGCACATGTGCGTGCACGCAAAGCGCGCACGCGGCCATGCAACGCCCAAAATTCCCTAGTCGTACCACAAACAATTACAACAATTTAACACAAATAGATTTCACAGAAGATAACATTGAAAAAGCACTACGCAGCCTAAAACCATCTCTATCGATTGGACCTGATGGACTATGTGCATACTTCCTAAAAAAGCTCTCCACTGCTATGGCTGAACCACTAACCATAATCTTTGACAAATCCTTCAGGACCAGCTCCCTACCAAACTTATGGTCACTAGCCACGGTCATCCCCATCTTCAAAAAGGGAGATCCCAGCCTAGTTGAAAATTACAGACCAATCTCTTTATGCTGTGCCACCTGCAAAGTCATGGAATCAATCACAAACCAATCCATTATCCTCCACTTAGAAACAAACAACCTACTCTCAAACAAGCAATTCGGTTTCAGGAAAAAATTATCCTGTAATCTACAACTACTACACTGCAAAAACATATGGACTTCAAAACTTGACCAGGGCAAAACAATAGACGCAATTTACATAGACTTCTGTAAAGCCTTCGACTCAGTGGTACACGACAAACTACTTCTGAAACTAAAATCCTACGGCATCTCTGGACCCCTACATAACTGGATAGCTGCGTTCCTGTCGAACAGACAACAA
>QLTV01001159.1:2409035-2424632 GCA_003457575.1 Thermophis baileyi | reverse complement strand
ATCTCTCTAAAGTATAATATTTAATGTCTTCATTTCTACTATGTTAACAGGTTAATACAAAGATAGGACCTAGCTATTTGAAGGAACACCTATCTCTGATGGCTTCAGCCCATCAGTTGAAATCAGGTAGACTGACTGCCTTTAGGTTTCTCTCTTAGGTGTCATCTCAGGACCTAGCAAGCAAAATTTCTCTGCTGTAGCACCTGATTTATATGGATCCCACCTTAAGGCCATTCAGGATGTCACTGAATACTTTACCTGCTCTCCCAGGCCTTGGGGAAGAATAAAACATTTGCCAGACCAATTCTTGAATAAAGCTCATCTGTCTGGAACCCACACTGCATATCAGACATTAATACAATATAGCGTGTCCAGAGATACTTTACGAGAAGAGTCCTCCACTCCTCTGCTCGCAACAGAATACCTTACGCCACTAGACTCGAAATTCTGGGCTTAGAAAACTTAGAACTACATCGCCTTCGGCATGACCTAAGCGTAGTTCATAAAATTATCTGCTACAACGTCCTACCTATAAACGACTACTTCAGCTTCAACCACAACAATACACGAGCACACAACAGATACAAACTCAAAGTGAACCGTTCCAAACTCGATTGCAGAAAATACGACTTCAGCAACAGAGTAGTTAATGCCTGGGACTCACTACCTGACTCTGTAGTTTCCTCCCCAAATCCCCGGAAACGTTACCCTTAGACTGTCTACTGTTGACCTCACCCCATTCCTAAGAGGTCAGTAAGGGGCATGCATAAGCGCACCAGCGTGCCTACCGTCCCTGTCCAAATGTTCCCTTTTATTTGTACCTATCTTATGTATTCAAATAATGTTATACTTATGTATATTATCAAATACGTACTTGACAAAATAAATAAATAAATTAAAAAAATAAACAAAATGACAGGCTAATTGTACTTTCAGACTTTCAAGATTCCTTTAATATGTCTTTACAATAAAGTAGAACTTATCTAGTTGTGTCTTATTATCTCCTGAAGTCTTCCCACGTAGCCTTATGCCCCCTCTGTCATCACCCTGATTTACAAGCCAACTTGTGACCCATTGCGCTTTGACAACACTACATTTTGCCACCAAGTTACAAGCCAGCGATGCAATCAAAGGAGGGGAAGCAGAAAGGGCCACTTCTAAGAGAAGCAATTCTTCAGCCAGTACTGCAGGAGCATAAATGCAATGCCTGAGGAAGAGACACCAGCTGAATGAAGCTTTCACACATGTTGTCACATTGGACTTAATCTGTCTCTGACAGAAGAAACGGGAAGGGATGGATGATAAGACAAATATCTACCAGCTCTGTCCTATGCTTAATGTTCGGTAATCTCCCCCATTAAGAATTTTGTTAAGGGTAGTCAGTGATTCTATAAGTCTAATGAGGAGCATTTATATTAGGAATTGTTACATGCAGAGAATGTCTGGGGAGGTGCTGAAATCGAAAAATATGGTTGGTTTGCCTGGCTGTTACAAAGCAGATAGAGCAGCCCAAAAGTGTCATGAATGAACTGGGAACTAGGTATCAGGGGTGAAATGCTCCCGGTTCGCTCATACCTATCGGTCGCCATAGAGCCGGTCGCCAAGGTAGCGCAAGGCGCCGCCCACCCGCCCGGACTGCCGCCATTTGGGTTCTTTTACCCTCTGCAGAGGCACAGAACGCTTTGCGCATGCACAGAGGGTAAAAGAACCCAAATGGTGGCGTCCGGGCGGGTGGGCAGCGCCTCGTGCTACCTTGGCGACCGGCTCTATGGCGACTGACAGGTACAAGCGAACCGGGAGCATTTCACCCCTGTTACGTATCAGATAAGGGCACCTAAAGATAATTAGGAACCCTCAATGAATCTCATGAGCCACTAGAGGTAGGCATGCTGATTGCTTGAATTGTTGGCGAACCCTTGGATCCGTGCATTACACAAGGCCACAGTATTGCACTGGTGAGACAACACTTGGAATAGTTGTCTAATTCTGATCAACACGATACAAAAAAGATGTTGAGACCCTAGAAAGAGTGCAGAGAAGAGCAACAAAGATGACTAAGATTCTGGAGGCTAAACAGTATGATGAACGATTGAGGAAACTGGGTATGTTTAATCTACTGAAGAGAAGGACTGGGGATGTGTGATGTGACAGCTGTCTTCCAGTACTTGAGGGCCTGTCACAGAGAAGAAAGGGTTGACCTAATCTCCAAAGCACCTGAGGGCAGGACAAGAAGTAATGGGTGGAAGATCATTAAAGAGAGATCCACCCTAGAACCGAGGAGAAATTTCCTGACTGTGAGAACAAATAATCAGTGGAACTAGTTACCTTGGGAAGTTGTGGCTGCTCCATCACTGGAGGGTTTCAAGAAGAGATTGGGCAATCATTTGTCCGGAATGGTATAGGGTCTCCTGCTTGAGCAAGGAGTTGGACTAGAAGATCTCCAAGATCCCATTTCCAACCCTGTTATTCTATGTTTTCTGTTCTAACACTGGAGATAACAATCTGGGAAGAGCTTTATGTTGGAAAGATGCTTGGTTAGCTGCCTCTGAGTCTACCTTAGAGGAGAGGAAAATTCATACAAACTCTTTCCTAGATTTAGTTGAAAATCAGGAGAAGGTCCCATAGACATTATTAACCTAAAAAGTGACTAAAGTCACTGCTCTCTGAGAACTTCAAATGCCCATCATCATGGCTTTCCTTTTTTTTTTTTTGCCATTTCAGCTTCCAAACAATAAAGATGTTCTGACCTAGCCTTAGCAGAACCAAGAAACAGACTCCCCCCATGCCCTGTTTTGGGCCTGGAAGGCCTCCTGCACCAACCTGGAAGCCAAAATGGGGAGCGGGGGTGCTGCACGAGGCCCCAAAATGCAATGCGAGCACCCCTGCGCATGCGCCCCACCCCCCGCACATGCGCATGCATCCCCCGCATGCGCCCTGCTCCCCACGCATACGCGGCAGAGACTCGAAGACCAGCTGGCCAGCGGGAGGCGCACGCGCATGCGCGGTGGAGCTGGGTTGGGTCAATGGCTGGCATGCCCGCAGGGAGGGCTCTGCGTGCCATAGGTTCGCCATCACGGTGCTGGGGACATGACATTAGCCGTGTTCTTTTCTTTAATCAAAGCAGTCAATTTGGCCATCTCCAATAACTCTATCAACTTTTGCATTCATTTGTCCGTTGTGGGAATCAAAGTATCCTTCCATTTTTGTGCAGCCAGCCGGAATTCCTTGACTGACGGGGTCCACAGCATGCCTCCTCTGCCAGCAGAGGTGGGGCAGGCCAGTCTCAGTGGGGCGAGACTGATGCTCAAGTCTCACACCTACGCTGCGCCTGTGCTGCAAATTATAATCAACTCTAGAAAGCAAGATACCCACTTTCTCGTTCACCATCCAAAGAAGACCTTTGGTTTCCTCATCATCTATATCAAGTTCTACAAGAACTGATTAGTTTCTTCCTTTTGGATGATCAGTTAACATACTCCATGACCCCTTAATGCACTTTAATTACCTGATTTTCGTGTCACCAGAACCTTGTTAGCAGACCTGAAATTATGCAGGCTGGTTTGAACAGCCCAGCAAAGATGCTGACATGGTGACCTCCTGTGGCATTTTGTCCTGTGCCTAATGGAGTAATTTCTGACAGTAGCAGGCTGGAGCTTAAGTCTTCCTGACAGATCTCAGATATGTTTTATTTATCATGGATAAAACCAGCAAATTAAAAAAGCACTGCTTTGCCAGAACCTGGGAAGGCGGTACTTCTGCCTACTGCTAAGAATACCCTGTAGTCAAGAATGAGAAAGATTTGGAATGTAGCAGATAAAGATGGGGCAGTTGGCTCTTGTCACATAGATTTAGGTCTGTGAAATGTTACTAGAAATCTCTCTGCGGATTTCACAAGAAATAAAAGATAATGTTTATTACTATGTTTATATCCTACTTTGTCTCTGAGGGTCTGCAGCAGAGGAGAAATGCTACCGGTTCGGACCAGTTTGCCCAAACTAGTAGTAAAAAATGTTACCAGTTCGGGCGAACTGGTATATCTGACGATCAGCTGTGTGACGATCAGCTGTGCTGCGCGATCTAGATTAGCTAGAAAGCAAGGATTTCCTGCTTTCTAGCTAATCTAAATCGTGCGGCACAGCTGTTTCCCCCCCGCTGTTCTTACCTTTGCAGACTCTGATGGCTTCAAAATGCTCCTTTTTCAGCGCTGCACGGTAGTGGCTGCGGCACGCATGCATGCGCGAAGCGAACCGGTAGCAGACTTCAGAGGATTTCATCCCTGGTTTGCAGGATGGAGGATACAGGCGGCTTCCTGGTTGAGTAGGGACTTAAATGAAGATTTTCCAAGGCATTAATGATTGGGAAAAAAAAAGACTAATTATCTACCAATCTCTTTATAAATTGGGTTCACATGATTTCTACTTCCATATGTTGAAAGGTTAGGAGTGTGGGGATTGGGACACTCATATTTTTTTCTGGCCAAAAGAAAGAGTTCATATCACCAGTTTCACAAATGACATGTTGGCTAGATCAGGGATCTCCAACCTTGGCAACTTTAAGACTTGTGGACTTCAACTCCCAGAGTTCCTCGGCCAGCAAAGCAAAGAATTCTGGGAGTTGAAGTCCACAAGTCTTCAAGTTGGCAAGGTTGGAGACCTCTGGGCTAGATCACACCCCTGTAAATTTTATTTATTTATTAAATTTATATGAAGCTCATCTCACTGTCAAGCAATTCGAGGAGGCTTACAACATTGCAAAAACAAGTACCAAATGCTAAAACGTGAAAAGAGCAAATGTTAAAATAAACAGAGATTAAACAAATTAAAAACCAAAATTCAATGGGTCATGGGGGTCATGTCTACTAACCACCTCAAGTATGGAACGCACCATTGGGCCTCCAGGTAAAATGGAGGAGCCGGGTTTTGAGGCTCTTTCAGAGGGTCAAGAGGATGGGGATCTGAGTTTGTGTCCGTCAAGGTGAGAGACACACCACTTGCTTGGCCTTCTGTTCTGACGCGGCTCCCAAACACGACAAACCCTCTGTAGTTAAATAAATGATTCCTTTATTAGGAGCGCCAGCAGCCCCGGCAAAAGGTCTCTCTCTCTCTCACAGCAGGCTAACAAGTCTGTCTGGTAGGAGATGAATAGTTGTCTGCCACACCTATTCATCTCTGCCCCCTGTCTTTTATCCTCAGAGTTAGGTTGAGGCTTCGCTAGCAGCGGTGGCTCTTCCGTCCCAAGGATCGGCCCATAGATTTCCACTGCTCTGCTCTCCTCTGCCTTCTGTGCATCCGCGCATCAGGCACTGGACCCAGCTGTTTCTCCTCTTCCTCATCAGCCACCTCCAGACTTGGGGGCTGTTGACTCTCCATCTGAGGACTGACGGATGGGCCAGGCTCCGCCTCTGTCTCTATCTCTGACAGTTCCATTCCCTCTTCCCCTCGGAGCTCTCAGATTGCCTTGATGCTGGCCCTGACTCCACGCTGCCTCCTCATCTGATTTGGCTGCTGGAGGGGCTGGTGGCCGACAGGCCATAACACCTTCTATTGTTGTTCAATCACTAAATCGTGTCTGACTCTTTGAAGCCACATGGACCACAGCATGCCAGGTGCCTTTTCCTTTACTGTCTCCTGGAGTTTGCCCAAATTCATGTTCATTGCATCAATGACACTATCTAACCATCTCACCCTCTGCCATCTCATTCTTCTCCTTTTGCCTTCCATCTTCCCCAACATCAGGGTCTTTTCCAATGAGTCCTCTCTTCTCATTAGGTGGTCAAAGTATTTGATCTTCAGCTTCAGGATCTGTCCTTCCGAAGGACAGTCAGGGTTGATTTTCTTTAGGATTGGCTGGTTTGATCTCCGTGTACTCCAAGAGGTCTTCTCCAGGCCACAGTTGGAAAGCATAAATTCTTCAGCACTCAGCCTTCCTTATGCTCCAACTCTCAGAGCCATATATTACTCCTGGGAAATAGCAATAGCACTTAGATATATATACTGCTTCACAGTGCTTTACAACCCTCCCTAAGTGGTTTACAGTGTCAGCATATTGCCCCCAACAATCTGGGTCTTCATTTTACTGACCTTGGAAGGATGGACGGTTAAATCAACCTTGAGCTAGTGAGACTCGAACTGCCAAAGTGCTGGAAGCCAGCAGAAGTAGCCTGCAGTACTGCATTCTAACCACTGCGCCACCACAGAAAACCATGGCTTTGACTATATGGACCTTTGTCAGCAAGGCGATGTCTCTGCTTTTTAATCTGCTGTCTAGATTTGCCATATCTTTCCTCCCATGGAGCAAGCATCTTTTAATTTGGTTCTGCCAATGGCTTGGGACCCCAATGGGTGTGTGCCCTACTACAGGTGGTTAATGGATTGAGATAGCACCCCATCTCCACCCCGTGTGCATCTCATACTCTTCCTTGCCATCTTTGTTCATTTTAGTGTTAATTTTTTTATTTAATGTTTTTATTGTACATTTTCCTTTATTCTACATCACAGTTTCAATTTTGCAACAGCAGTTGTATCAAATCCTTTTTAAATATACATGATGTTATACACCCTAAACATAACCCTTTTTTCTCTTAATCATATAGTATAGTCTCTTTTTACATACATCATAGTGTACGTCATAATTATATCCACTATTTCCATGGTTATACCTTTACAATCTATACATTTATCACTCTATGCATTTTGATTTACAATTGTGTACAGTCCAATAGTACTATTGCTTGCAATGTATATTCTTATGTATATCTTTGTATCTGTATTTATTTCTAGTTTGTTAATCCAGGGGTGAAATGCTCCCGGTTTGCTCGTGCCTGTCGGTCGCCATAGAGGCCACCCACCTGGACGCCGGCGTTTGGGTTCTTTTACCTCTGCCCATGCACAGAACGCTTTGTGCATGCGCAGAGGGTAAAAGAACCCAAATGGCGGCGTCCGGGCGGGTGGGCAGAGCCTCGCACTACCTTGGCAACCGGCTCTACCGCGACCGACAGGCATGAGTGAACCGGGAGCATTTCACCCCTTTGCATTATTAATTTTCTAATCTCTGCACCTATTATCTAGCCATTTATACTTTAGTGTTAATTTTAATGTTAATATTTATGATCTGAATATTTTAATGTTTTGCCTTGATGTTTTTACTCTGTTGTAAGCTACGTAGAGTTGCTCCTAGGTGAGATGTGTGGCAAATAGATAAACAAATAATAAACAAATAAATATTTCACAGATGTCTATCTGATTTTGATCACTTCCAGGTTGTTAGGTTGTCTTTAAAAAACAACAGCTGTTATAATGCCAAATTGTTCTAGGGGTATGCAACGTGCAAAATGATTTGAATTCAAAATAGCTCAAGTTTGAAAGATCTCTTTTCAAACGAGACACTTTCTGCTTCTTCTAAAAGTGTTCCAGTGATGTTCTCACCATCCCAGAAAAGTTTCAAAATGGAAAAAAAAAATCTGTTTTGCGTTTGAAACACAGTTTTTTTTAAAGGTTGGAATGGAGCGGTTTGAAACACAGAACACATCCAGAATGGTCCAAAAATCCTAGAATGTTTGGTGTGGGGGGGGGGGGTAGATCACAATGTATTTTGAATTTGGAAAAAAGAAGAGAGTCTTAATGAAACAATCAAAATGTTAAAAAGTTAAGATATTTATGTAATTACTTATCAAGCACATCTAAATTATATTAAAGTAACCAAAATATCTTTAGAATCCCCAAGGCATGTCATAACTTTTGAGCACCCCTAATGTTTGGAAATTGAAAGTTGAAAAATTTTGACACACCCTAGTCTTAAAATATTTTAGATTTGAAATATTCTTCATGCTGTACTTGTCCCCTTGTTTTACTTTAATACAGTGGTTCTCAACCTTCTCTTCACCACAGATCCCCCTTTAAATAGTAATAGCATTGGCACTTAGACTTATATACCACTTCACAGTGCTTTACAGTCCTCTCTAAGCGGTTTACAGAATCAGCATCTTGCCCCCAACAATCTGGCTCCTCGTTTTACCCACCTCAGAAGGATAGAAGGCTGAGTCAACCTTGACCTGGTGAGATTTGAACTGCCAAATTGCAGGCAGGCAGTAGTCAGCAGAAGTAGCCTGCAGTACTGCACTCTAACCACTGTGCCACCCTGGCCATGGACCACCAAGGCTTAACTCAAGATTTAAATCATAACATTTCTTCAATCACAATTTTTACACAAATCATAATAAAGCCTTGCTATGTAAGAAATTATTATTTTGGTATCAGAATTAGTCACTCCTGTTTTTTTTAAAAAAAATATTTTGAGACTAAAATCTAGAAAATTGAAAAGCAACGATCAGCTTAATTCCGTGTAGAATTAGATTCAAACTAAAAGTTAGCTAAATGGGAAAATTGTAGGAATATATTTCTCTCCTTAGATGCCAAAATAAAATGTAATTTTTTCATCTTTTGCCGTTATATTGCCTGTCACTTTGTGATGTGGCCACATTCTGTGTTGGCTTTTACTAGGCATTACCTGGGAGAAATTAATCTCTCTATATAATTAGCATATAGCTATTGTGCTTTCCGTATATCTGAATGTAGGATCAGTGAGAAAAATCATATGCCAGTAGATGTCGCTGTTGCATAGCTTTCCTACAAGGACATTACTGGCTCACCATTCAGCAGATGGCTCTTGGAGAAAAATTAACAATTATTCAATTAATGCCCACTACATTGTCAATGCCAATGGAAAGCATATCCCATTCCAGGAATTATAAACAGTTGGAAGGGCCCCAGGTTTACTAGTCAACCATCCTCTTTACAGTCCCAAATATAATGTGCCTTGGGCTCAAATCAGTCTGAAACGAGCCACTAAAAACGACTCCATCATTGAGTTTAAGTGCATATTATAAAGAATGAATACCTGCCCTGAATCTTGCCTTTTTTCTCGCAAAATGTTGATTCCAAAAATTTGAGAAGGAATATGATATATGATATCATATCATATAATATCATATGATATGATATGATAGCACTGTTCCAATATTTGAGGGGTTTCCACAAAGAAGAGGGGGTCAAAGCACCAGAGGGCAGGACAAGAAACATTGGATGGAAACTAATCAAGGAGAGAAGCAACCTGCCTCTCGCCTCTGTAATTGGCGAGGTCTGGCCATGAAACGGTGTGTATGAGTTTTTTAACTGTTTATAACTGTTTTTATTATGTTTTCTTTTAATGGTTTTTTATATTGTTGTGAGCCGCCCAGAGTCCCTTGGGAGTTGGGCAGCATACAAATTTAATAAATAATAATAATTAAGGAGAAACTTCCTAAGAATGAGAACAATTAACCAGTGGAACAACTTAGCTTCAGAAGTTGTGGGTGCTCCATCATTGGAGGCTTTTAAGAGACTGGACAGCCATTTGTCTGAAATGGTATAGGATCTCCTGCTTGAGCAGGGGGTTGGACTAAAACACTTCCTAGGCCACTTCCAACTCTGTTATTCTGTATTCTGTAAAACGAAATATTCTGAATTTAAAGGAAAATATTTGGGGGGGGGGGAAATCCCAGAGTTGCTAGGAGTTGAGCAACAAAATAATAACAATAATAATGTAGAACTGCTGGGGACCATAAAACAGAGGAAGGCATAGAAAATGAAGAAGCTAAAGTGCTCTGGGAGTTTAGAATTCAAACAGACAGGTACCTGCCACATAACATACCAGACTTAACAATTGTCGGTAAGAAAGACAGAAAAGTCTGGATAGTGGACATGGCAATACCTGGAGACAGCAGAATAGAAGAGAAGGAACTGGAGAAGATAATAAAGGACTTAGTAAAGTCCTGCAAATAGCAATTCTACGACTGTGGCAAAAGAAAGCAGAGGTAGTACTACTGATAGTCATAGGTGCCTTGGATGCAATCCCAAAATAACTGGAGCACCACTTGAACACCATTGGCATTGACAAATTCACCATCGGTCAATTGCAAAAGGCAGCTTTACTCAAAACAGCTTACATCCTGTGACAACGCCATAAAACATCAACATCTGTATACCCCAAGGCAGATTTACTTGGAACAGCTCACATCTGGCAACAATATCTTTAATATCATCAAACAATACAATCTGCCTATCCTGGGTCCATGGGAAGGATTAGATGGGTAGGTAAAAATGCCAAATACAGTCTAAACATTTGGCTGATTGTGTGATGAACCATATTAATAAATTTATTTAATAGAACATAATAACAAAGTCGGAAGGGACCTGGAGATCTTCTAGTCTAACACCCTGCTCAAGTATATACCATTTCAGACAAGTGGCTGTCCAGCTCTTCTTAAAAGCCTCTAGTGATGGAGCACCCACAACTTCTGAAGACAAGCCATTCCGCTGGTTAATTGTTCTGTTAGGAAATTTCTTCTTAGTTCTAGGTTGCTTCTCTCCTTGATTAATTCCCATCTATTGTTTCTTGTCTTGCCTTCTGGTGCTTTGGAAAATAGATTGACCTCTTCTTCTTTGTGGTAGCCCCTCAAATATTGGAAGACTACTATCATGTCTCCACTAGTCCTTCTTTTCATTAAACCAGCCATATGCCCAATTCCTGCAACTGTTCTTCATATCTTGTTTATGTTTATGTTTATTTATATTTCTATGCTGCCCAACTCCCGAGGGACTCTGGGCGGCTATGTTTGAACCTCCAGGCCCCTAATAATCTTCGTTGCTCTTGTCTGCACTCTTTCCAGAGTCTCAACCAGTGGTGGGTTGCTCCCGATTCGGCCAGGTTCAGCGAACCAGTAGAGGCGGCGGGGGGATGCTCCGCCGACCCGCCCGGGATGCTCCGCCCACCCACTTGGGATGCTCCACCCACCCACCCAGGACGCTCTGCCCACCCACCCAGGACGCTCCGCCCACCCACCCTGGATGCTCCACCCACCCACCCGGGATGCTTCTGCGCATGCGCAGAAGCGTTGCGTGCGCACTTGCGCACGCACAAACCAGTAGCGATGGGATTTAGAACCCACTACTGGTCTCAAAATCTTTTTTATAATGTGGTGATACTATACTGGATATAGTATTCCAAGTGTGGTCTTACTAAGGCTTTATAAAGCGGTACTAGTTTTTCATGTTATTTTTGATTTAAGTATTTATATCCTGCCTTTATTATTTTTATAATTAACTCAAGGAAGCGAGCATACATGATGCTTCCTCCTCCTCCTATTTTCCCAACAACAACAATCCTGTGAGGTGAGCTGGGCTGAGAGAAAACGACCAGCTCAAAGTCATTTTTGTCCCTAAGCATCCCAGAAATAAGATAATACTCAAAGGAAGAAAATATGGGAGAAATGGTGGATTTCAACATACCATCAATGAACATAGCACCTCACAAACACATCTAAGGCAAAAATACAGTAGAAAACCTGATAGGTCCATCCAATTGGAGAATATAATTAAAACATCAGAATTTCAAATGGAGAAGGTGAGGTTAAGAAAATCAATGGAGCTTACTTAAAAAAAAATATTATAGGGAAAGCTTGTCTTTTTTGACTTCTTTCCATTCCTTTATCAGCCGTGGCCAGAATAGGTATCTGTATTCCCTTCTGTGTAATCAAATAGTGTGGTTGGACTTGTTGTGTGGATTTCTCCCCAAGTACTTACATTGTGTGTGTAAGTGTCTGTAAGAGCAAACAAGGGACTAATCAGAGCAGTGCACCTGTATTGATTCTTTGTGTGTGTTCAGGCAACATAGATACACACACATTGATTAGCCCTGAGGAGAAAATGCACATATACCGTTAGGTGTGAAAGACCAAGTCTACACATGAAGGTTCAAACAAATTAATTTGATAAAAGCCTATGGCCAGGAATCTTCTCTGGAAAACGTCATCACCTGCTTAGAGTTAGATAAGGGCCAATGGCACTCAAGAGAGGGTTGGTCTTAGTTCTCTTGTGGCTACCTAGGGATTCTAGGCTGATCCCCCTTTTCACTCCGCCCTCCAGGTTCTGCCATTCCTTCTCCCACACATACACATAAACACAAACATACATATAATATTCTACTGCCTTACTGAGAAGAACCCAGGGTGGGATGGAGCCCATTAAATGGCTGATAAGAAACTGGGATGGGGTTTATTATTTTAATTTTTATTTCTTTTATATTGTGCTTTTATGTAAGCTGCCTTGAGTCACCATATGCGAGTAGGTGGTAATATAAATTTTCTAAATAAATAAATAAAATAAACATTCTGATCCAGAATAGGGCCAAATTGGATGCAGGGCAGAGGAAGAAGGTGCCTAATGAAAGATTGGATTTGAAAATGAGGTGGATCTTTCAGAGATCAGAATTCCAGAGAAATGGTTCCAACTCATCCTATGGAGAGGCAGGTGGGCATTGGCTTTGGATGCTGCTGATTGCTTCATTCCTTTCACTCCCGGTCATGAGACCTTTTGACAGAGGTGGTATTCAGCCGGTTCTATCCGATTCAGGCGAACCAGTAGTGGCGACTGCAGGTGGCTCCACCCACCCTCCTGGACGTAATGACATCCCATTTATTCACGTTTTCGAGGCTCTGCGCATGTGTAGAACGCCATGCGCGGACGCTCACATTTGCAAACCGGAAGCGAAGGTAACTGAAAACCATCTCTGCCTTTTGATGTGGTTCTCATTCCTGGACTGGGAGGCCCTGCTCACTTATTCACTGTCACCCATGCCCTCATAATCTCTTGATTAGATTACTACAATGGTTCGATATGAGGCTGCCCTTGAAGAGCATTTGGAAACTTCAGCTGGTACAAAATGAGTCTGCCTGGGTAATAAATGGATGAGAGGCCCTTGTTGCTCTCTGAGCTTGCTTGTCTTGTTGCAGATGTTTCATTACCCTAACTGGGTAACATCAGCAGTGCTAGACTAGCCCTGATGAGGTTACCTAGTTAGGGAAATGAAACGTCTGCAAGAAAACAAGCAAGCTGAGAGAGCACCAAGGACCCCTCATTTCAACCCTGAGCTACAAATATTCTTCTTCATTGGTAATAAATGGATATATGGCACATGTAACACCATTAGTATGTGAGCTGCACTAGTTGCTGGTGTGTTTCCAGTACAATTCAAGCAGAGGTGGGTTCCTACTGGTTCTAACCAGTTCTTTGAACCGTTAGTAACTCGGCGATGATGTCACGGAGCCGGTTCCATCGGTGTCTCCGTGGACGCCACCATCTTAGATTTTGATTGCTGCGCACGCGCACGGCGCGACCCTGAGCGAACCTGCAGCAAAAGGATCCAGAACCCACCCCTGAATTCAAGGTGCTGGTTATAACCTTTCAAGGGCTATGTGGCTTGGGACCAGTTTACCTGAGGGATCATCTTTTTCCAAGAGTCTCTACTTGTGCAATTTGATCCAGCAGATTAGGCATGCTGCAGATCCCATCAGCCAGAGTGTCAACTGGTGGGAACTAGAAGATGGGCCTTTTCTGCTGTAGGCCCTGCTCTGTGGAATATCCTCCACTCAGAGATTAGATTGACCTCAACCCTGTGAGGCTTTCGGAAGGCTCTAAAAACTTGGCTATCTGTTTACTGTCCTGTTTTTTGGCTTTAATGTTAGCTGGTTAACTATCTTGGCTATTGTCTGTATTTACTTTTCTGGATGTTTTTACTGTTTCATTGTTTTTAACCATCTTAACTATTTTATAGTACTAAAGAGAAATTTCCTGTTACAACAATTAATCAGTGGAACGACTTGCCTCCAGAAATTGTGGGTGCTCCAACACTGGAGGCTTTTAAGTAGAGATTGGACAACCATTTGTCTGGAATGGTATAAGGTTTACTGCTTGAGCAGGGGGTTGGACTAGAAGACCTCCAAGGTCCCTTCCAACTCTGTTATTCTGTTCTGTTCTGTTCTAATTGTAAGTCACTCAGAATCTCTTGGTTTAGATGGGTGGCTATAGAAATTTAATGAGTAAATGAATGAATGAATGAATGAATGAATGCACACATACATACGTGCATACATACACACCATACATAAATGTTTATAATCAGAACCTGTCCAGGTACTTGGTTCTTTTGAAATGTGAAGAAAGTATTGGAGGTAAGCCCAGTCTAAGTGATGGTGGGTGCAATTTTAAACGAATTTCAGTTTCATGAAATGACAAATTCATGAGGCCAACAGTCTATTAGCAATAGCAATAGCAATAGTACTTAGACTTATATACTGCTTCACAGTGCTTTTACAGCCCGCTCTAAGCGGTTTACAGAGTCAGCATCTTGCCCCCAACAATCTGGGTCCTATTAATTTGCTGAAGGGCTGGAACAAAGAGCAGAGGTAAGATCTGAACCCATAATTCTTGGATTTATTGAGGATCGTCTGCCCAAAAATTCTTCTATCACTGAGGAGTTGTTTTGTTTTTAAAATACCAATTCAAACACAAACCCAGCCATTCACTTTCATGAAAAGTGTTAGTGAGAAGAAGAATCTCTAGCATCAGATGTTATGATATTTGAACAAGGTTTATGGCTTAGCCTTCAACCTTTCAGAGATAAAAGTAGAAAAGATCCGCATAGTCAGTCCAAATAATATGACCTATGACCATCTTGGTTATTAAACATTTGTTGAAAGGGGTTTTTCTCCCCCCCTCATTTTTCTGTTTTTCTTTTTATTTCCTCTGCCAAGAGCTGCCCTTAAAGCAAGAAAGGAATTTATTTGGGTTTAAGAGAGGGACAGCAATCCTTTCTGATGTAGCATTCCAAAGAAAAATAAAACTGTTTAAATAAGTATTTTTCAACCTTGGCCTCTTTAAGGCAGGTAGACTTCAACTCCCAGAATTCCCCAGCCAACTTCCCAACTCTGGGAGTTGAAATCCACCTGCCTTAAAGTGACTAAGGTTGAGAAATATTGGTTTAAAACATACCTGGAGATCTCATGAGATCCCCAAACTTCATGAAATTTTGGCAATTGTATCTCTGAGTATGTGGCGATTTGTACACTCTCCCAACTATCCATAAGATTTTACCACCTTTTTATGATTTCGTGAAATTTCCCCCAGATCATATGAGTTTTGACTACTTTGAGGCTTCCAGTATTTCATTTTTTTAAAAAAAAGAAATGTTTATTGAACTTTGGGGTTGTCCCAGGCACCAGTTCACAGTTATCCTACTTTGGAATCAAGCAGAAAACCTTGGCATCCTCTTTCCCAACTTTGTGTCTTCCAGATATGTTGAGTGTGGCTGGGAATTTTGGAAATGTAATCCCAACACATGCAGAGGCAACCTGATAAGGAAAAATTAAAGACTCAAAATCCATCCCACCCCTAAAAGGACCTAACGGTAATGACTGTAATGATGAAACCTTTAAAGCCAACCTTTTTAACACATTCTTCGGCTCAGTCTTCGTAAACAGCAATGGCTCATGCCCAATATTTCCTAGTCGTACCACAAATAATTACAACGATCTAACAAAAATTGATATTACAGAAGATAACGTTGCAAAGGCATTACGCAACCTAAAACCATCTCTATATATTGGACCAGATGGACTATGTGCATATTTCTTAAAAAAGCTTTCCACAGACTTAGCTGAACCTCTTAGCATAATCTTCGATAAATCCTTCAGGACTAGCTCCTTACTCAACCTATGGTCACTAG
>QLTV01001159.1:2371294-2384735 GCA_003457575.1 Thermophis baileyi | reverse complement strand
AACTGCATTATTACAAACAGGTCCCGTGAACAGAATGCAAAATGGCATTAATAAAAAATGGCCTGACAACATTAATGCAACTGCACTGAAGGAAATGACGCCATCATAGCAATGAAAATGATTTTGGGGTGGAGGATGCGGTGGGGGTAGGTGGGGTGGATGGATGGGGGCCTGGGAGGCAAGCAAAAGGTGCTACTGGATCCAATTTGGGTCGGTCATGGGGACCAGAGGTTTTGTCTTCCAAGTTTTGGGACTTGTGCTGGAGTCCATCCTCAGGTAACTTCCCTCTCAACAGAACATGTGCTTTGGATATTCTATGCTAGGGGTTCCTAATCCCAGGTCTGTGGGCCTGTACCGGACCACAGCATGCCAGAAACTGGGTCGTACAAACAAGCAAAGCCCCATCTGCGGGATGCAGGCAGCACGTGAAACCACGTCCCCTCTGGTCCGCAGAAAAACCTCTCTCCACAGAACCGGTCCCTAGCACCCAAAAAGTTGGAGGCCCTTGTTCTATGCGTAGTACAGGTAGTCCTGAACTTACAACAGTTCATTTAGTGACTGTTCAAAGTTACAACGGCACTGAAAAAAATTATAACTTATGACCATTTTTCAAACTTACGATTTTTGTAGAATCCTCATGATCCTGTGATCAAAATTTTGATGCTTGGCAACTGGTTCATACTTATGACCGTTGCTGTATCCCAAGGTCAAGTGATCCCCTTTTGCAACCTTCTGACAAACAAAGTCAACGGGGAAGCCAGATTCACATAACAACCGTGTTACCAACTTATCCACTGCAATGATTCAGTTAACAACGGTGGCAAGAAAGGGGGTAAAATGGGGGCAAAATTGACTTAGTGAATGTCTCCCTTAACAACAGAAATTTTGGGTTGTACAATTGTGATCGTAAGCCGAGGTATTTATGTGGTGCTGGTTGTGTGCAGCTTTTTAGCTGTTGATTGGGGTGTTGATGGCTATTAAGGTGCTACTCACCCATGATGAGTGAGGAAATTCATGGGGAAAAGCTTAATTGGGTTTTTAGGGGGCGGGGGGAAAGGCCACCGTCCAGAAATTCAAGGTGGTGGACATGCACAGATGCTTTCTACTGGCATTTTAAAGGGCAATTGCTGCCAGTAAATGTGCTAGAGATGGCATGTTGTGCTGAGCTGGAACAATTTTTGGAAGTGTGCCTGGACTGGCTTGGCAATGAAATTGGGCACATTATTGAAGAAATGCAACCAGGCCTGTGTCATCATGGATTCCAATGCATGCTGACTTTCTCTTCAAGCTTGGAAGGCTGCTATGAATTGTATTCTATTTTTAAAAGCTCTGGAGAATTTCCTACATGGAACTAGTGGTGTTGCTGGTTTACATTTCTGAGTGTGATTAATGGAGAGTGCATCTAAGCCAGGGGTGTCAAACTCAAGGCCCATGGGCCGCATCCAGCCTGCGGGGTGCTTAGATCTGGCCCGTGGGGCCGCCCTGGAAGGAGAGTCCGTTTTCGCTGACAGAGCGCTCGGGCCACCACAGATGCCCCCGACACGAGTGATGTTAAGCTGGCCATGCCCACTCTGGCCACACCCACCTTGACTCCCGAGGTCAAAAACAACCCTGATATGGCCCTCAATGAAATTGAGTTTGACACCCCTGATCTAAACGATCATCCTGGTCAAATAAGCATCATGGGATAAGTAGGATAAATAGGAAACACAGTGGTGGGATTCAAATTTTTTTACTAGCGGTTCTGTGGGCGTGGCTTGGTGGGCGTGGTGTGGCTTGGTGGGCATGGCTTGGTGGGCATGGCAGGGGAAGGATACCGTAAAATCTCCATTCCCTCCCCACTCCAGGGGAAGGATACTGTAAAATCTCCATTTCCTCCCGATCAGCTGGGACTCGAGAGGCAGAGAATAGATGGGGGCAGGGCCAGTCAGAGGTGGTATTTACCGGTTCTCTGAACTACTCAAAATTTCTGCTACCGGTTCTCCAGAACTGGTCAGAACCTGCTGAATACCACCTCTGAAACACACATAAACACACATAATTAATACGCAGACTTATGGTCACTCTCTTAGTGATTGTTCAAAGTTATAACTCTGAAAAAGGGACTGATGACCTGGATTTGAAGTTCCAAGAGCCCCCTGTGGTCACATGATCATATTTTGGGCATTCGGCAACTTGGGCACCCGCATTTATGGCCATTTGTAGTGCCCCCTGCTCATGTGACTACAATTTATGCCATTTTTGCCCGGAAACCAACATATACTTCTGGTTTCCAGCAAAAACAAAAAAACAAAACCCTCACAGTGAACAATGGGCTTGCTTAATAACCACAGTATTCATTTAATGACTATGTTATTTGTTTTATGACCACTATGTTTGCTTAATGACCACCACAAAAAAGAATATAAAATTGGTGTGGTCACATGGTGACTCACTTAACAATGTCACAAACTACAACTGAAATTGCAGGCTCAATTACTTCATAAAGTGAGGACTACCCGTACAATTCCTTAGTAAGAATATATTGAGCACTAACAGTACAACATTGTTAACTCCTTTGTCAAATTACTAATATTATATTTTAGCATCAATTACAGGTGGTCCTTGACTTATAACCATAACCGAGCCCAAAAATTTTGTTACTCAGTGAGACATTTGTTAAGTGACATTTTGCCCCATTTTATGACCTTTCTTGCCATACTTGAGTGATTCACTGCAGTTGATAAGTTAATAATCTGGTTGTTAAGTGAATCTGGTTTCCTCATTGACTTTGCTTGTCAAAAGTTTGTAAAAGTTGATCACATGACCTCGGGACCCAGCAACGGTCGTAAGTATGAACCAGTTGCCAAGCATCTGAATTTTGATCACATGATCATGGGGATGCTGCAAAGGTTGTAACTGTGAAAAATGGTCATAATTTTTTTAGTGCTGTCGTAACTTTGAACCATCACTAAATGAAGTGTTGCGAGTCGAGGACTACCTGTATACATAAGAACAATCTGGCTAGATCAAGTCAAGGCCCATATTAGTTCAATACTTTCTTTCTCCCAGTGGCCAATCAGATATGTCTGACATTCTCCCAAGAAGGAGATGGAGACAGAAACTATCCTACTGTTATTCCTGTGCAGGTTATATTTGAAGATACAATGCTCCCAGCCCAAAGGAAATATTGTATTTGGTCTTCAGGATCTGAGCGAATCCTCTGCCATGTAGTTATCCAACCCCCTTTTAAAGTCATCCAATTAGCAGTTAAGATGCTGTGGTGTCAACCGGAAGTTTACAGTTTGAGACCCAAGTGCCATAAGATGGGGTGAGTTCCTGTTCCTTCTCCAGCTCTGCCAATCTAACAGTTCAAAAGCACATAGATAAATAGGAACCATTTGGTGGGAAAGTAACAGTGTTCCGTGTTCCTCGGTGTACCGGTATACTCATGTTGGCCACATGACCACAGAAGCCTCTTTGGACAATGCTGGCTCCCTCAGCTAGGAAACAGAGATGAGCACTGTCCCACTAAAATCAACTGACAAGGGAAAGCTTTACTTTTACCAAACTTAGTGGTCCTGCATGACATAATTGTCTGTATTAAATATCTTCCAAGGAACTTCATTGTATGTCATCCCATCCTAGTGTTTTTAACAGCAAGAAAAATATTTTTTTTACCAATAAAGGAGAATATTTGTAGCTCAGGGTTGAAATCAGGAGTCTGAATTCAGCACAAGTCCAACTGGGTGAATGGCATCTTGATGGGCATCGATAATTTTGAAATGAGATATAGTATTTATTCTTAATTTTACAGCCACCAGTCTACCTGGTTGCTTAATTTTTGTGCAGTTACTATTCCATAAGTAAAAGAATATCTAAAAGATTTCTACAGCTGAAGTTTGGATGGACTATTGATGGCATTTTTCTAGCAGTTTAGTCAGAAAGGGATACAGGTAGTCCTTGACTTACGACCACAATTGAGCCCAAAATTTCTGTGGTTAAGCAAGACAATTATGTTTGCGCATTCTATGGCTCCATTAGAACTCGGATGGAATGCCGAACTGAGCTCTTGTGAGGACCCAATGGACGTTATGAACTCCCTCCAGAATTTAGCTGTGAACTGGACTCCTCTATCAGAGATAATTCTGCGGGGACACCATAAGACAATTGTTGTGAGTTTTGCCCCATTTTATGATCTTTCTTACCACAGTTGTTAAGTGAATCATTGCAGTTATTAAGTTAGTAACACGATTATTAAGTGAATCCAGCTTCCCCATGGACTTTGCTTGTCAGAAGGTCGTAAAAGGGGATCCCATGACCCTGGGACTCTGCAACCGTCATAAATATGAATCAGTTGCCAAGAGTTCAGATTTTGATCATGTGACCATGGAGATGCTGCAATGGTTGGAAATGTGAAAAACATCGTAAGTCACTTTTTTCAGTGTTGTTGTAACTTTGAATGGTTCACTAAACGAATGGTTGTAAGTCAAGGACTACCTGTATATTGGTGATGGAGAAGTGTTGGAATGATGAGATCAATCTCCTGTAGTTTGGCATCTTTAGATGTATTGAAACTGCACTTCCTAAAATTTCTGGCTAATGTAACAAAAAATGATGCTGGCTGATCCTACATGTTTAGAAGTTTTGAACAAGACTCCATTAATGATCCTTTTGCCCCAGTATTTTTATTTGTTATTTGTTTTAGAATGAGTATGCATTTCAAAATGAAATGTTTCTGAGACAGCTTAAAACACTGTGATTCTCCGAGAAGAAGATTAGGTTTCTCCCCCTGAATATTTGACATTAAAAGGGGAGGATGTCTTAGATTGGCTGAGAATACCATAACGAAAACAGGCCAGGTTTTCCTATCTAATTTTCCTCTTTTGAGGAGTGGATTGTCTTAAATTCAGAACTGCCTTTTCTTTGTATAAATTCAGTAAAGCATTTAAAATAAATGTCTCAAAAGCTTAAAGACTTAAAAGGAAGCTTAAAACTAATCCTAGTGTGAGCGACATCAAAGTAACAGATGAATAGTCAATTAAAACAGTGGTTAAAACAGAAGCACCTAAAATAGCAAAAATTAATCAAAAGACCCCATTGCAAGTTGAATGTGAAATTAAGATTTTAAAAGGTTTGTGAAAATAAAGAACTCATTACATAAAAGTGAGAAGAAATAGCTTTGTCTAGGAGCTGAAGCTAAGGAGGCTAGACTGTAAAGTTACGCAGAATATATTCAGGGAAAAAGCAAAGGTAAACCACTTTTATTATCACGTGTATTCTTTTTTAGTTATTTCTTTTTATTTTTTAATATTATTTTTAAAGAAAGAAAAAAAAAGGTAACAAGCAAACAGAAGGGAAAATAAAAAATACAGGTAGTCCTTGACTTACAACAGTTCATTTAGTGACCGTTCAAAGTTACAACGGCACTGAGAAAGGTGACATGATCATTTTTGAGCCACGGTGACGCAGTGGTTAGAGTGCAGTACTGCAGGCTACTTCTGCTGACTGCCGGCTGCCTGCAATTTGACAATTCAAATCTCACCAGGCTCAAGGTTGACTCAGCCTTCCATCCTTCCGAGGTGGGTAAAATGAGGACCCAGATTGTTGGGGGCAATAAGCTGACTCTGTAAACCGCTTAGAGAGGGCTGTAAATAGCAATAGCACTTAGACTTATATACCGCTTCATAGTGCTTTACAGCCCTCTCTAAGTGGTTTACAGAGTTGTAAGGAGTCAGAAGGATGGAAGGCTGAGTCAACCTTGAGCCGGTGAGATTTGAACCGCCGAACTGCAGCTAGCAGTCAGCTGAAGTAGCCAGCAGTGCTGCACTCTAACCACTGCGCTACCTCGGCTCATTAGCACTGTGAAGCGGCATATAAGTCTAAGTGCTATTGCTATTGCTATTTTTCAGAGTTACAACTTTTCCAGCATCCCCCTGGTCATGTGATCAAAATTCAGATGCTTGGCAGCTGACTCATGTTTATGACCGTTGCAGTGCCCTGGGGTCATGTGATCCCCTTTTGCGACCTTCCGACAAGCAAAGTCAATAGGGAAGCCAGATTCACTTAACAACCGAGTTACTAACTTATCGACTGCAGTGATTCATTTAATGACTGTGGCAAGAAAGGTTGTAAAATGGGGCAAAGCCCACTTAACAAATGTCTCACTTAACAACAGAAATTTTGGGCTCAATTGTGGTCGTAAGTCGAAGAGCACCTGTAATTGATGCTGAAATATAATATTAGTAATAATTTGACAAAGGAGTTAACAATGTTGTACTGTTAGTGCTCAATATATCCTTACTAAGGAATTAACCTTGAAAACAAAATTTATTCAATTCTTTTAACAATTCTAAAAAAATTGCAATCTCTGTGCTGAATGCCGAAATCTCCATAATTTTGTTATTTTAAGTTAGGGAAAAAAAGGCTATCAAAAACATTATAAAGAAAGAAAAATAACTTCTCTACTGTTGTCATAAAAGCTGTCCACTTACTCTCCTGGAGCTGAGCTTGACTTGAAAATGCCGTTACCTTTTTCAATAAGGAAGTAAGAATGCCAGGTTCCTTCTTTGAGAAGTTCATCCCAGAGTTGAAGGGCTAATAGAGAGAAGGTGAGTTCACAGGTGTGAGAATGGAAAGGCACTAGGAGCCCTTTTCTGGGATAAATATTTCCATGAAAGACCAAATACTTACATCAGTCCAGATTCATCAAAGCTGAAGCAAACTCCCTTTCCTTTCCTTTCCTTCTTTCCTTTCCTTTCCTTTCCTTTCCTTTCCTTTCCTTTCCTTTCCTTTCCTTGCCTTTCCTTTCCTTTCCTTTCCTTTCCTTTCCTTCCTTTTCCTTTCCTTCTTCCCTTCCCCCTTTCCTTAAGAAATAAGAAAATAATTTCTTATTTTCCTGGCAATTGAATTCCTTTCCTTCTTCCCTTCCCTTCCCTTCCCTTCCCTTCTCTTCCCTTCCCTTTCCTTTCCCCCATTTTTCCTTTCCCCCCCTTCCCTCCCTTTTCCCTTTCCCTTTCCCTTTCCCTTTCCCTTTCCCTTTCCCTTTCCCTTTCCCTCTCCCTCTCCCTCTCCCTCTCCCTCCCATTGTAGCAAAAATTGAGTTAAATACATACTGATTCAAGTTCTAAACCATATGATGCTAAACCATATGAGGAATCATTGAGGGAACTGGTTATCTCTAGTTTAATGAAGAGAAGGACTGGGGTTGATGTGAATAGCAGTCTTCCAGTATTTGAGAGGCTGTCACAAAGAAGAGGGGGTCGCCCTATTCTCCAGAGCACTAGAGGGCAAGACAAGAAGCAATGGATGGAAACTAATCAAGGAGAGAAGCAACCTGGAATTAAGGAAACATTTCCTGATAGCGAGAACAATTAATCAATGGTACAGCTTTCCTTCTGGAATTGTGAGTGCTCCATCACTGGAGGCTTTCAAAAATAGACTGGACAACCATTTGATTGGGATCGTATAAGGTCTCTTGCCTTGGGCATGGAGTTGGATTAGAAAACCTCCAACTTCTCTCCCTCCCTTCCTTTTCCCTCCCCTCCCTTCCCTGCCTTTATAAGTTTGTATTTTGATGTTTGTTTTGAAATTTAACAAAGGTATTTTTTTTAAAAAAAAATATATAAAATGTATATAAAAAGAAAGAAAAACCAAGCATATTTTGGAGCTGAAGGCGAATATACGTATCCTAGGATCATGTTGCAGGATCCAATCTGGATCGGTCACTGGGACCAGAGGTTTAGTCTTCTGAGCTTTTGGACTTACGCTGGAGCTCATCCTCAGGGAATGTTCCAGTGACCGACCCAGATTGGATCCTGCATACCTCAGTGATATTGTAGGTTCAGTTCCAGACCACTGCAATAAACTGAATATTGCAATAAAGAGAGTCATACAAAACTTTTGGTTTCCAGTGGACATCAAAAGAATGTTTACACTATATTGTACTCAATAGCATTATGTCTAAAAATCCATGTACATATCTTAATTAAAAATGCTTTATTGCTAAAAAATGCTAATCATCATCTGAGCCTTCAGCAAGTCGTAATCTTTTTGCTAGTGGAGAATCTTGTAAAAAACCGATGATGACGCAATATATCTCCAAAGCGCTATAAAGCAAAGCACAATAAAACGAGGTTTGCTTGTAAATATGTTTTCAGGTTTTGTCAGAATCTGTCATGGTAAGGCCTGCCTAACCCTTTTCAGTGCTTTAATCCACAAGATGTGTGTCATTACAGAAAACTCTGTTTGTGTTCTCCAGCTGAGTGAATATCAGTGGGTCATGATCAGGGGTGGGCTTCAAATTTTTTTAGCAAGGGGTTCTCTGCCCGGTTGCTGGGTGGGCGTGGCCTCCTGCACCACGTTGGCTGGGGGCGTTTTTGCCCTCCCTGGGCAAAACGGCCTCTCCAGGCTCCAGAGGCCCTCTGGAGGCCGGAAACAGGCCCGTTTCCGGCCTTCCTGAACTTCCGGTAGGCCTGTTTTTTGCCCTCCCCGAGACTCTGCGCACGTCCTGCACTTACCTGCATCCAAAACGGGCCGTGTGGGGACTCCTGGGAGGGGCGGGGCGGAGTAGGCGGGGCCAGCCAGGAGTGGGATTTGGGGGTTCTCCGAACTGCACAGAATCTTAGCTAGAGGTTCTCCCGAACCCCTGCGAACCCCCAGCAGCCCACCCCTGGTCATGGTATACTCATAAACATTAGATCAGTTGTTTCCCAATCTTAGCCATTTTTAAGATGTGTGGATTTCAACTCCCAGAATTCCCCGTATTCTGGGAGTTGAAGTCCACACATCTTAAAAGAAGCTAAGTTTGGGAAACATTGCATTAGATTTATTTCTGACCTAGTCTGGGAACACTCCTGATCTGAGCTAAAACTCGCAATACAGGTAGTCCTTGACTTATAACCACAATTGAGCCCAAAATTTCTGTTGTTAAGCAAATTTTGCCTCATTTTACGACCTTTCTTGCCACAGTTGTTAAATGACTCACTGCAGTTGTTAAATTAGTAACACGGTTGTTAATTGAATCTGGGTTTGCTTCTCAGCAAAGCTCACAAAAGGTGATCACATGATCCCAAAACACTGCAACCGTCATAAATTTGAGTCAGTTGCCAAGCATCTGAATTTTACTCACGTAACCATAGGGATGCTGCAATGGTCCTAAGTGTGAAAAACGGTCATAAGTCACTTTTTTCAGTGCCATTGTAACTTCAAATGTTCATTATATGAACTGTGATAAGTTGAGGACTACCTGTATTTTACCTTGCATGCAAAACATAATAACAAGTGAAACAAAACATAACAACATTGTGAGTCATCCCTCCCACCATTTCTCTGTGTGGCTCCTTAGCACACTTTGTCCACATAATAAATTGAGTTAAGTTCCTTTTACATATTGGTTGCTGGCTCCTGCCCTTCCATTTATTTAGGATTAATGCAGAAGAAAAACTTAAGGCGGCTTTTTCTTCTTTTACGTTCTAAAACACTCTCTTTTGACATAATAAAGGTGAATAAAAATGGGTTTATAAAGCCTGAAGGGAAATGACAAGTCCATCAAGCTGTGTGTCAGATGACACGTAAATTGAAACCCTATTATTTATTGAAAACAGCAACTCCAATGCACCAAGATTTTTCAGCCTGACAGGATACATTTATTTCATAATGTAAACATTAAAAAAACAACAGCAGGGAGAAGCTGTCATGAAGATATCAAATGAATTGAGCCAATGAGTGAGATAATTGCTTACGCCTTCAATTTTCAGGCCCTTCAATTTTTAATCCTTAGTTATGATGGACTACAGAAAAAATAGGTTTATTGGGTTTACAAGACTGGTGAACTGGAAGACATTACACTGCAGAGAACACGTGGTTACAACTTAACACAAGGCTGGATCAATGTTGGACAAACAGGCAATAGAGGTGGGAAGGCAGAGGAAACAATAATACCAAAGAAGGAATTAAAATGCCCAGTTTTGCTTCTATTAACTTGGAGTCCGACAGTGGTTATTGAACACAGCACAAAAATGTTGCAGGGAGAAGCCCTTCTCTGCTATCTGAACACTATGCAAGCTTGTTTTGGGGGTATATATGATTTTTTTTCTACCTTTAGCTTCAATAATTTCATTTTTATTATATTAATTTTTTTAAAAAAAATTCTGTTTCATAAAATATTTGCTACCTGGAAGATACCATGAATGGAAAGTTGTAACATAAATTGAAAGAAAGGGGAAGGATACTGTAAAATCTCCATTCCCTCCCCACTCCAGGGGAAGGATACTGCAAAATCTCCATTCCCTCCACACTCCAGGGGAAGGTTACTGCAAAATCCCCATTTCCTCCCGATCAGCTGGGACTCGGGAGGCAGAGAATAGATGTGGGCGGGGCCAGTCAGAGATGGTATTTACCGGTTCTCCAAACTACTCAAAATTTCCACTACCGGTTCTCCAGAACTGGTCAGAACCTGCTGAATCCCACCTCTGCTGTGGACATCCCAGAATTCCCAGCCAGCCATACTCTTTATTTCATTTGTGAAAGATGCTAGATGCTAAAACCCTAGAAAGAGTGCAAAGAAAGAATAACAAAGATGATCAGGGGTCTGGAGGCTAAATCGTATGATGAACTAAGCTTGAAGTCTAGCCTATTGAAAAGAAGGATTATTTAGGCTGACATAATACCTGTCACTCTATGGTACTTGAAGGGCTGTCATAAAGAAGAAGGGATCGACTTATTCTCCAAACAGCAATACAATAGCAGTTAGACTTATTATACTATTCCATAGTGCTTTACAACACTCTCTAAGCAGTTTACAAAGTCAGCATATTGCCCCCAACAATCTGGGTCCTCATTTTACTGACCTCAAAAGGTTGGAAGGTTCAGTCAATGTTAAGCTGGTCAGGATCGAACTGCAGGTTGAGTTTGCCTGCAATACTACACTCCAACCACTGCGCCACCATGGCACCTGAAGGCAGGACAAGAAGCAATGGATGGAAGCACATGAGAGGGAGAATCCAGTCTGGAAATAAGGAGGGGTTTCCTGACAGTAAGAACAATTAATCAGTGGAAAAGCTTGCCTCCTGGAGTTTTGAGTGCTTCATCAACTGGAGGTTTTCAAGAAAAAAATGGACAATCATTTGTCTGGGATGGTATAAAGCTCCCTGCTTGTCTGGGGATGGGGATGGGGTGTTGTTCTAGAAGACTTCCAAGATACCTTCTAGCCCTGTGATTGTAGGATTATGATTCTATGAACTTCAAAAAAATCTCTGGCTTCTAAAAATGAGAAGGTGACACAATTTTTTTGCTATATAGTCTAGATCAGGGGTGTCAAACTCAAGGCCCGGGGGCTGGATCCGGTCCTTGGGGTGCTTAGATCTGGCCTGCAGGGCTGCCTGGAAACAGCAAAGGACCGGTCCATGGTTCCTCTGCCCGTGAAAACAGAGCTCGGGAGGGCCACGGGCGGCCCTCCCAAGCTCCGTTTTCGCTGGCAGAGGGTTGCAGGAAGCCATTGCAGCCGAAAATGGAGCTCGGGAGCCCATTTTCTCTGGCAGAGCGCTCGGGCCACCACAGGTGCCCCTGACATGAGTGACGTCGAACTGGCCACACCCACCCTGGCCACGCCCACCTTGGCCCCCCAAGGTCAAACACATCCCTGATGCGGCCCTCAATGAAATCGAGTTTGACACCCCTGGTTTAGATGTAATGATGAAGTTAAAGATTGAATTAACTTCAGATAGTTATTTATAACTATTTTATGGATCCTTTTTGTTAATTAGTTTATTTTAATCACTGTATTAGATTAAAGGGTTTTTTTGTTCACAAAATATTGACCTTTTCTTCCTCTGATGGCAATGTAGTTTTTTTTCCAGTAGTTCATTATTTTAAAATAATGAGTTTAGTTTGTTTATGACTTGAGTGCTATTGCATATTTAGTTGTTTTGACATGATTTTTCTTTTCTCTTTCCTTTTTCTTTCTTTCTACCTTTTAGCTATTTTCTGGTGTATTTCAATTTGTTTTTTGGCAATGTCACTTGTCACTAAAGCTGGTTACTATTTTCTTTTTCTTTTCTGTTATAAATTACACACATTGACACATAAAAGCTGATTGTTTATGGCTCGTGGCTATGAAGTCTATTTCTCCCCCACATCACCTCAATTCCAAGTGGTAATCTGGAGCCTCATGATACTCTGTAAACTACCTGACTAAGGAATGGAAACTAATCAAGGAGAGAAGCAACCTGGAATTAAGGAGAAACTTCCTAACAGTGAGAACAGTTAACCAGTGGAACAGCTTGCCTTCAGAAGTTGCGGGTGCTTCATCACTGGAGGTTTTTAAGAAGAGATTGGACAGATACTTGTCTGAAATGGTATAGGGTCTCCTGCTTGAGCAGGGGGCTGGACTAGAAGACCTCCAAAGTCCCTTCCAGCTCTATTCTGATTGATTGAAGGGTACAATTTTCAGGAGTTGGGGTGAAGCTCACAGTCTTTCTATTTTTTTTTTTAAAGGAATGCTTTGGATGTAGCTTTCTGGGACAGGGGTGTCAAACTGGATTTCTTGGAGGGCCGGATCAGCATTGTAGTTGTCTTCCGTGGGCTGGCGGGGGGGGGAAGAGACAGAATGGAGGGCCTCCTGCAGCACCCTGTCTGCCAAAACGGGGCACAGGGTTGCCGTGGGTGGCCCCTGCGTGCCCCATTTTCACTAGCAGAGGCATCACGGGCCGGTTCTTTGCTATTTCCAGGCCGGCCCCGTGGGCCGGATCTGGCCCGCAGGCCTTGAGTTTTATACCCCTGTTCTAGGACATTGTGGGTGAAAAGAGGCTCCCCAAGAAAATTCTGCTATAATAGTGGTCTCTGGATGCACGCTGGCTAAGAAAATGTGATAATGAAATGTGAAGTACCTCTTATGCCATGTTACATTATTATCAGCAGTGGCATTTATCATTGGCATTGGAGTTTGCCTGTCATATGCCTTTCTGTAAATAGCAGTCTCTGAATCTCCCTGGGAAATCTTTGGTGTGACATCCGTGAGAACAGAGACATTTTGCACATTGAGTGGTATATATATATATATATATATATATGGCAATCAAAAAAGGATCAGTGACTTTTGTCTTGCAGAAAGAAAAAAAGATCTGTGAAAAAGGAATGGTAATGAGGTTGATACCTGGATCACGATGCAGTGGTCCATCTGAAGGAAGAACTTGAAAGCAATGGATCAAGAGCAGCGGTTCTCAACCTGTGGGTCGCGACCCCTTTGGGGGTCGAACGACCATTTCACAGGGGTCGCCGCGCGCGTTAGCCCGCCATCTTGGTGCCACCGTCACTGCAGGGGTGAAATGCTCCCGGTTCGGCCATGCCTGCGGGTCGCCGGATAGCCGGTAGCTACAGAAGCGGGAGACTTTGCCCACCCGCCTGGACGCCGCCATTTGGGTTCTTTTACCCTCTGCGCATGCGCAGAACGCTTTGCGCATGC
>QLTV01001159.1:2360491-2371167 GCA_003457575.1 Thermophis baileyi | reverse complement strand
GGGGGGTCGCGCCATTAGAAAAGTTGAGAACCACTGATCAAGAGTATTCTGGGGGAGAAAAAAAAGCTGGCTTTGTGGGTTGTGCAAATAAGGTGGAAGAAGAGAAAGTATCTCTCTCTGTGTGAGAGAGATCATTTTTTAATTCCCTGAGTATTTTGTTCTTCTCTACCTTTCATCTGAGCTCCTGGTCTATTTGAAGTTCAAGTCAGAAAGCCTGAAATGGTTATTGGTTGCGTCTTAATTCTCTTTCTACCTGAGGTGGTCATCAGACTATCTTTCGTAGAGAGAGATGTTTAGGCATCTTAAGTTGTGGAATAACAACAAAGCAGGGCAATCTCTACTAGGTAGACATATTTCCACCAGAGGAGTTGCCTCGGTGACAAAGAGCACGCTCTCAGCATACTGCAGGCCTTGGGGATATAATTAGCTAATGACCATGAGGATAGTCATGCTCGAAAATTAGCATTATGGTGCTTTGAGGCTAGGAAGTTTAAGGGGATGAGGTCACTCCCAGTTTTCATTTCCTCCAGGGAACTCTTGCAAGTCTAAGGACTTCCTTGCTTGTTTCATGCCCCTTAGCTATGTCTCGTGACTTCACCCACCAAACAAAGCCAAGCATCCAATGACACTGTTATTAACACTGGCCTTTCCAATCTCTCCTCAGCCAGCAATTTGCAGTGGCAGATGCTCTTCTTGTCTGTGGGTGGAAGTGTTAATTTGGGCTCCCGCCCCACCTTGCAAGCTGCTTTCAGTTTTAATTGCTGGCAGTTGATTTGGGTTTTATTTGGCTGCAGGATTTGGGAGGCAATGTTAGTTTCAAAGGGTAAAGAGCCTTGAGGCACCCTAATGACAAATAGATGTGTTGCGATTAAAAAGTGGGGATGCGATGCACAATCTTTTCTGTTGCAACATCTGCAAGACATACGTTTCAACCACAGGATTACTTGGTTCACCTGCAAAAGACGTAACAGCGCTACCTGCCTGGAGTATTGACTTGTTTTGCAATTGTTGGCTTTGTGGTGGGTGGGTTGTGAAAAATGTTCAGCTATCAAATGTGCAAATGAGCCCTTCTCACTCTCACTTTATCGATTTAAAATTTATCATTTGATACCAAGGCCTACAAGGTGTCTTACTTGAAATCCACAATAAACAGCAAATTCCTCTAGTTTCTCCCCAAAGTAAGCATAGGAAGTATAAAACTATGTGGATAATTAGAGTGGAGATAATATGCCTACAATCGAAGTCTCCTTCAAGCCAAACTGACCTCTAGGTCCATGACCATGTTGGTTTCTTGAAAACAATATGGACTGATCGCTGCTCTAGCAGATAGTGATAGTGGTTCCTGCTTGGCAGTCCTCCACCCAGGATAGTGTCACTGGAACTATTTGGCAAATTTATTAGAAATCCAGAAATGTACAAGTGAAGAAAGTTGTGAAACTGTAAAAAAAAAAAAAGAATTTCAACAACTCCTGGGATTCAAAAAAACAAAACCAAACAAAACCCAATAACAACTTAAATGTACTGTATTCAGACAAGCAATGTTTAAATCCACTAATATTTCTATTTCCTTTCCTTGTTTCAAGATTGCTTTTCTCTTCTTTTGTACTGGTTTCTATGGAGATTCTCAGTGATCCAGGTGATGGTTGTCCCAAAGGTGCTTTTTTTCAAGAGGCAACTGAACTTTCTGGTTTTTCTTTGAAGATGTTTCGCTTCTCATCCAAGAAGCTTCTTCAGCTCTGACAGGATAGTGGGGAATGGAAGGATTTATACTCCTTGCAGACAGCTTCTCATCCAAGAAGCTTCTTCAGCTCTGACTGGATAGTGGGGAATGGAAGGATTTATACTCCTCGCAGACAGCTGGTCATTTGCATTCTTTTAGCAGGTCATTAAGGTCACCTGGAGGTTTATCTGTTTCATCAGGATCACCTGAGTACTTTACTGTACTAAGTACTGTACTGGTTTGTTTCTATTTGTTCTTTCTTTTTGCACTAATCAGGCGTGCTCTAATCTTGCTTTTTACTGATTGGATGAGAATTTAACTCTTGCAGGAATTTATGCTGTGGAATTCCCCATAGCCTCATATACCCAATCCTCTGAGATTATTCATAGATTGAAAATAAAAAGTCATCAACACATAGGTTGTTCTCTCTCTTTTCCTTCAGATCCAGGATGGGCAGTAAGATGGGTGAATTAGTGATGGTGCTCTCCGAGCTTGGTTGTTTTCTTGCAGACTTTTCATTACCCAACTACGTAACACCATCAGCTACAAGGGAGTGGGCTTTGCTCTGTTTATATGCAAGTGACTTGTCCTGTCAATGTTGGTGGGAATGCTCTTGATGGTTCCTTGATTAGGCTCTTGTTTATTGAGTTGATAGTTCCTTGATTGGGATATTGTTTACTGCTGGTGTTAATCTCTGCTTATCTGCGTGTTGATTGCTGGTGAGGAGGTGTTGTGATCTTTTAGCTTTTTTATTGTCTCTTTTGATGTAGATGTTGTTTATCTTTATATGCCTGCTAGGCTTCCAGGAATTATCTAGCAAATCAGTGAATTGCTACAAAAATGCCTGGGATGAAGGGCAAAGAAATGAAGCAAAGTCCAGACAAGAGAGAAGTGTTGTTAATAGACATCTTTCCAGGTGACTGGAATTGAACTTGTTCTGGATGGAGTTGCAAAGGAGGAGGTTCCTTGTTCGGAGTGTTTATGAATCCATTTTGATATTAGAAACAAAGTTGCTTCTGTGATTTGAGGCATAATTCCAAGGGTCAGGTTAGTGGATCATCTACAACTCTAATTACAATTCTGTAATCCCTTAATTCAGGGTATAATTGGGGCAACTGAATGGAGCTGAGCATTTACTGGCTGGATGCCCTTCCTGACACCATACAGAGTTCACAGCAGATATTTTTTTCTTTGCGCCCTAAGAGAGAAACCTCTGCCACTACCTAGGATTGAACTTTCAACCTTCTGAGTGGGAGGCAAGCACCTTCACTACTAGGCCACCACACCGCTGAGAATAAACTGAGAATTTTAGGTTCCAAAATACACCTCCCTCCTCAAAAATAAACACATCTTAAATTGGATTCAGGTTATCTGCAGACCAGAACTCAGATTTTTTTAAAAGGCCTTTTCATGGCCTTAAAATTGCACAATTTTATAAAGGATGATGTACCAGTTTTGCAGTTTTCTGCCATTCTCTTCAGTTAAAAATTCAAGGGTCATCTTATCAATGGTTGCCACATTTTTCATGATATTTTGGTTGAAATTTTGAAGGCTTATCTGTGATTATAGGCTGTTTTAATTTTCAGCAACATGTTGTAGGTCAGGGTCCCTTGACATTTCATTTAGTGCAGTACAGTGATACCTTGGTACTCAACTGCTTTGAAACTCATCAAATTTGATATTCAATGCATTTTGACATGAAAATTTTGTCTTGGTACTCATCGTTTGTTGGTACTCAACACACAAGCTAGAACCTGTTGGTGTTGGCTGCCTTGTGACTCACAGTTTTTTCCTTATGGGAAAAATTTGGTACTCATCATTTTTGGTACTCATCATGCCTCCCAGAACCAATTAATAATGAGTACCAAGATACCACTGTTACTGGAATTAGATGATAAGTACATATCATTCCAGCTTTTTACAATGCTCCCTGTCTCCTGTTTTGTTTCTGATCAACCTATGAAGTATACACAATTTGGGATGACAATATCTGATCAACCACCTTTTTCTATGATCTTATCCATGCCCTCTGAGAATCTCTGGAGGACCTGCTCCAAATGCTCTTCCATCTGAAGTGTGATGAGCTGACGCCAGGGTGTAGGCGTTTTCGGTGGTAGCCTCAAGTTTGGAATTTCCTTCCCAATATATATGGTGCTGTCCTTTCTGCCTAGTGAACCCTGGACAAGCACATTTTATTCTGCCAGGAATTTTTAACAAAACAAAAAAATATAGCTCTGATGATTGTTAACTTTTTAATTACGGCTTTTATTTCCTCTTATTGTTTTAAGATTTATCTTGCTAATTTTGTTTTGTATTTTTGTACTGAATTTTGTAAATTGTTTTAATATGTACAGGTAAACCTCACTGACTGCCTCATGCAGCGAATGTTTGAAGTCACAATGGTGCTGAAGAAATAACTGCTACCAAGGTGTGCATTTACAAACTTTGCAGAGCAGAGAGATTGGAGAAGAAGGGATTACAGAAGAGTAAGCCAGTACACAATGGGGAATAGACACTGAAAACAATGCATTGGATATTTGCTTAGTGTTCTTGTGAATCCTGGCACTAGTGCATTCCTTTTGATAGGGATTCCCCATTGTGTGTCTGCTTAGTTTCTTGTAATCCCTTCCTCTCCAATAAATTAAACACCTTTATTGATTCCATTCTTACTAATGATTCCAGCACTGGGGTGATGATTAACAATAGCAATAGCAATAAGGGCGAGGGAGTAGGGAAAAGCAAAGCAAAGTTATAGTCACGTGCTTTCCCACTTAGCAACTGCATCACTTAGTTGTTGGTCCCAATTGTGTTCACTAAACAAGGACTACCTACTGTATACTGTATATACTTGCAGATAACCTGAGAATTTTAGCCGACAAAATATAACCAAAAGTTGTGTGGTGTCTCTATGGTTGGGCTTATCCATGGGTATATATGGCAATACTTAAAAAAGTTCCTGTATATCCTGTATATCTACTTACAGTTAAGCCCTTCCCCAAATAAGGTGACCCTCAATTTTTTAACCAAAATACCATGAAAAATGTAGGTTGGCTTACCCACGGATGGTTCATTTTTCATGGTACGTTCATTAAAAATTTGAGAGTTGACTTATCTGGTGATGATCTTATACAAGAATATACATAGCACATTTATCAATCATTTTAATCTATCATTTTCCCTGCAACTATAATTTTAATTGTAAAACATTTTTTATTTATATTTATATTCCACATTTCTGGACCACTCGTCTCCCTCAAAGAAAGTTAAATTCTAAAAATATCATTCAACTGCCCTCTCGTGATTGTTGGGTTACAATTGAAGTTATTTGTCAGGTGTGAAAGACCAGGGCCAAATGTTAAATTCCAGTTAAACTGACTTATTTTTCATGCCTATGCACAAGAATCTAATCAACTAATGGTTAGCACTATTTTGGGGTGGGGTGGGGTAGATAAGGTCTAACGCAGGGGTGTCAAACTCGATTTCATTGAGGGCCACATCATGGCTGTGTTTGACCTTGGGGGGCCGGGGTGGGCATGGCCAGCTTGACGTTACTCTTGTCAGGGGCGCCTGTGGTGGCCTCAGTGCTCTGCCAGCAAAAATGGGCTCCTGAGCTCTGGGGTGGGAGGGGCCCTCCCAAGCTCCATTTTTGCTGGCAGAGGGTTGCAGGAGGCTGTCCCAACCACAAATGGAGATTGGGAGCCTGTTTTCACTGGCAGAGGCACCACGGGCCGATCCTTTGCTCTTTTCAGGGTGGCCCCGCGGGCCGGATCTAAGCACCTCATGGGCTGGATCTGGCCCCTGGGCCTTGAGTTTGACACCCCTGGTCTAACGGAATTAGATGGAGGCCCTCCGGAAGCCAGAAATGGGCCTGTTTCCGGCCTTCTGGAGTCTCCGGGAGGCCCGTTTTTCGCCTTCCCCGAGCCTCTGTGTGGGCCCTGCACTTACCTGGAATCCAAAATGGGCTGCGTGGAGACTCCTGGGAGGGGCGGGTGTGGGGTGGGAGGGGCCAGTCAGGAGTGGGATTTGGGGGTTCGCTGAATCGCGCAGAATCTTCGCTAGAGGATCGCCCGAACCCGGGCGAACTCGGAGCAGCCCACCCCTGGTGAGGAGGGAATTTAGCCCACACTGCATCTTGTATCTGGCAAGCTAACACTGCATGCCTCTTGGAGGTCCATCAAGAGGCTCTCAGTTGCCTATATGGATCAAAGGTTTTTAGAAGAATCCTTTGTCATAGCTTCCTACCTAGATACAGAATTACAGAATAATAGAGTTGGAAGGGATCTTGAAGGTCTTCTAGTCCAACCTCCCTGCTTGTTGTGGCCCGCCAGCGACCCGTGCAGCTGGTTGCAGACTCCGACAGCGAAGAGGTTGTTGTGGTGATGCGCCAGTGGCCTGTGCATCTGGTACCTGAGTCGGACAGTGAGGAGGTTGGTGGGGACTCGGTGCCAGAGGCAGAGATTCAGCCAGGGCCTTCAGAACCTCCAGAAGCTCCCATCAGTGATGAGGAAGAAGAGGAGGAGCCTATTCTTAATGCACGGGCACGCTGGTAGCTGATTCCGATAACGAAGAGGCTGTTTTAGGGATGCACCAACGGCCTGTGCAGCTGGCACCCGAGTCAGACAGTGAAGAGGCTGGAGAGGACTCGGTGCCAGAGGTGGCGATTCAGCCAGGGCCTTCAGAACCTCCAGAAACTCCTCAGTGATGAGGAAGAAGAGGAGGAGCCTCTTCTTAATGCACGGGCACGCAGAGCTGCTAAGAGGCAAGAATGGTTACTCAGGAGGAGGTCTCCTCGGGAGTAAGGCTTTGGGCTAATTGGCCACTCCCTTAGCCTATTTAAGTAGTGACCACGCTCAACCACGTTGCAGGAAACAACTCCGTTCATTCCACGTGTATTGCCTTGGTCTTTGAAACTTCTGTTTGGCTCTTGATTCCAATCGGCATTACTTTTCCTGCTCATTAGTCTGGGCTTTCTGCCAACTTCAGTAAGTTTGTGTGCCTGTTATCAGATAGCTTAATTCGTTGAACTTCTTTGATTCTTTGTGCTTGGACTCTTGCCAACTGTTAAGACGTTAATTAACAGTTGGTGCACCGAAAGGACTTATTTATGATTTCAAGGACTTTAACAAACACGACTGCTAAGAGAGTATTAGTAGTTTAAAGAGTATTAAACAAGGTTTGTTTGTACGTTGCTTGTGTTGTTTTTCTCGGTTCGGCAGCTGGGACAGAACACTGCTCAAACAGGAGAGCCTGTACCATCCCAGACAAATGGCTGTCCAATCTCTTCTTGAAAACCTCCAGCGATGGAGAACACACAACGTCTGGAGGCAAAATGTTGTACTCTTATTGTTCTTACTACAGCATTAGGAAATTTCTTCTTAGTTCTAGGTTGGATCTCTTTAATGAGCTTCCACCCATTACTTTTCGACCTGTCCTCTGGTGCTTTAGTGAATAAGTCGACTGAAGACATGAATGGAGAACTTTTTGAAAGCAAACATCTTCTAATGTAATTTTCCTTCCCTCCCTGCTTTTCAGTGTCACAAAACTCAAAGGAAAGAGGAGAGAGTGAATCACCAAGGAAAAATACATCTAAGTAAACTGAAACTGTGGAGAGGGTTTCAGGAAAGTTAATTCTCTGAATGAGTCACAGTTGGCAAATTGTGTTAAGAACCCCCCTCCCCAAAGCTTATTTAGATATGTTCAAAATAAAAGGAAAATAAAAGAATCAATATACCAGCTGTTCAGTGCAGATAGCAAAATGCTTACAAATAACAAAGCAAAGGCAGGCCCACTTAACTCTATTTTGCTTCAGTCCTCCTTCAAAAGGAAATTGTGAACAGCAAGATGAGGAGGGTAGGACTGAAATCTAAGGATGACAGAAACTTTTTCTGGAAATCTCATTATTTTACATCTTCAGACCATACCAATAGCACCCAACTGTACTAATGGAGCTAGCTCAAGGCCTTGCTGAACCATTATGTAAAATTATTGAAAAATCTGGACAAGGCAGGAATGGAGGAAGGAAATATTTATTCCCAAATTCAAAGGGGGGCGGGGGGGAGGGGAAGGAGGATCTGTGTGATTATAGATCAGTCAATACCTGGGGTGGTTCTGCAGCAGATCAAAAAAAGGATTGATCTGTAAGCAATTTGAGGTAATTATCAGAAGTCAGCATGGATTCGTCAAGAGTTGATAGGCTAAACTTTTCTAATTTTTTTGCCTTGCTAAATCCTTTAGTGGACTGTAGGAATGCTGTAAACAGAGCAGAGCTTAACTTCAGCAGAACATCAAAGCAATCTGTTTAACAAGCAAGCGTGTGAGCTGCACAGTAGGATAATAAAATGAATATTTGGTGGGCTTGAAAATCAGAGTTTTCATTTGTATTTTCCCACCAGAGTGGAAAAAAAGCTATCCAATGGAGTTCTATAAGGTTCGTTTTACTTTTGTAGGCTTAAACAATACTCTTAATTGCTTGATAAAAAATAAATAAATACTGATCAGATTCACCAATGAAACAAAATTAGATGGAATTTTTATCTAAAAAAATAAAAATAAATCTCCACAGAATTTTCCCAGACAAATGAAATGGGCTGAAAGTAACAGATCAAAATTTCAGAGACAAATAGAAATTCTTCAAAGGTACAGGATGAACGATGGATTCTTGGCCAGATAATTGAACTTGTGAAACAAATTTTGGAGTGATAGTTGAGTGCATATTAAACTGTAACTGTAATTCCTGTAACTGTTCTTCATATGTTTTAGCCTCCAGTCCCCTAATCATCTTGGTTGCTCTTCTCTGTACTATTTCTAGAGCAGGGGTGTCAAACTGGATTTCTTTGAGGACTGGATCAGCATTGTAGTTCCCCTCCATGGGCTGGCAGGGTGGTGGTGGGTGGTGGTGGGGTGGCAGGACGGATGCCTCCTGCATCACCCTGCCGGCCAAAACAGGGCACAGGGGGTCTGCGTGCGCTCCCCCTGTGCCTTGTTTTCACCCTCCATGGCCTCCTGCAGCACTCTGCTGGCTGTTTTCGGGCCTGTTTTTGGCCCCATTGTCTGCCTGTTTTTTTGCCCCATTTTCTGCCCATTTTTCTGCCCTGTTTTTGGCCCATTTTTCTGCCCTGTTTTTGGCCCATTTTTCGGCCCATTTTCGGCCCCATTTTCGGCCCATTTTTTGGGCCGTTTTTGGCCACCAGAGTGCTGTAGGAGGCCATGGAGGGTGAAAAGAGGTGCGCCCCCCCCTGCACACAGCCCATTTTAGCTGCCAGAGGGTTAACATTGCCAGTCTCAACATCTTTTTTTATAATATGGTGACCAAAATTGGATGCAGAAGATCAAGAACTGTTCTCTTTCATTTGAGAGTGCAGAATAATAGTATTCTGTATTATAGAAAGGGAGATTCCATTGAAACTAACTTTCTAGCAATATGACCAGGTCAACAGTGGAACCAGTGACCCAAAGAGGTGATGGTTTACCTTTCACTGGATATATTCATGCAGAAGCTGGTCAGGCATTTGTCTGAGATACTTTCATTGGAATTCCTGTGCTGAGCCTTGGGTTGGCCTCAGGGGGTCCATTCAGTTCTTTGATTCTACAGTCAGAGATTGTGGTTTAAGTTTCCTTTCACACACTACAGTATTGACCCAGCTTTCCCCTGCTATTTTTTTTAATGAAAGAAAACACAGGCTATTACGCTTTCAGTTCTGACACACTGTTTTGAAATACTGTGGCCTGCCTTTAAAGCTTCATTGCCTGGAGGACTTCAAGAGCGACTTCATGGCTGGCTGCTGTTTTGTTGAGTTGAAATGCTGCTTTAATGTCCCAGGAGCCAAGAAGAAGAAGCAGCAGAAGAAAAGAAATTGGCTGAGGGATATTCTCCTGAGGGAGACCTTCTGTTGGTAGGTGAATAACAATTGCCTGAGGGAATGCTTTCTTGCTGGGTTTCTGCCAGATCCCGTAATGTCCCTGAAGGCAAAGGAGGAGGACCAGGGATCTAGGAAGCCACCAGGGAATTCTTCTTATGTTTAATGATTTCAGGAAGATATGGTGAGAAGAGAAGAGAAGAGAAGAGAAGAGAAGAGACCTAACTTACCTTGCTGCCGGTTCGCTTCCTCTCGTGCCACGTGGCCACGCCTCGTGGGCACATGCGCACCTCGCACATGCGCATGCACAGTGCAAAAAAATAATAATTATTTTTTTTAAAAAAAAAGATGGCGGTGCCCATGGACCGGCACTGACCGAACTGGATCCGTGACATCACCGTGATGTCACCAGCGGGTCGCTCCCTGTTCGGGTGAACCGGTCCGAACCGGGAGGAACCCACCTCAAGAGAAGAGAAGAGAAGAGAAGAGAAGAGAAGAGAAGAGAAGAGAAGAGAAGAGAAGAGAAGAGAAAAAAACAGAAAAAAAAAAAAAAGGGGTTATAGCACTGAATTTGGCTGGACTAGAAACCAACCTTTTCTCAACCCCATTGATGTCTCATTCTTTAAACAGCAACTGAATTCTTAGTTTCTTGGCCAATATTTGGATGATAATAATAATAATAATAATAATAATAATAATAATAATAATAATAATAATAATAATAATAATAATAATAATAATAATAATAATAATAATAATAATAATAATAATAATAATAAATATAACAACAATAACAATAACAATAATAACAATAACAATAATAACAATAACAACAACAAAACAACAACAACAACAACAACAACAACAATAATAATAACAACAACAATAATAAAACTCTGCTGTTGCCGGTCCCAAGCCTGGATGAGAAAGGAGAAAGAAGAGAAGAGAAGAGAAGAGAAGAGAAGAGAAGAGAAAAAAAAAGGGGTTATAGCACTGAATTTGGCTGGACTAGAAACCAACCTTTTCTCAACCCCATTGATGTCTCATTCTTTAAACAGCAACTGAATTCTTAGTTTCTTGGCCAATATTTGGATGATAAT
>QLTV01001159.1:2329145-2359403 GCA_003457575.1 Thermophis baileyi | reverse complement strand
GCAAAATAAAGCATCACATGGCCAATTTCTGGAAAAAATAAAAGACAAAGTAGATAGTCAAAAAACTTGGCTATGGTTAACAACTGGAACTTTAAAGAAACAGAATCACTGATCCTGGCTGCACAAGAACAGGAAATTCGCACAAATGCCATAAAGGCTAAAATTGATAAATCCTCAAGTGATGCTAAATGCAGATTGTGCAAGGAAGCTGATGAAACTATAGACCATGTGCTCAGCTGCTGCAAGAAAATCGCGCAGACTGATTACAAACTACGGCACAACTCTGTTGCACAAATGATCCATTGGAATTTATGTAAAATCTATAACATCCAAACTGATACGAACTGGTGGGAACACAAGCCTGAAAAAGTCACTGAAAATCAGATGGTCAAGATCTTGTGGGATTTCCGTATACAAACGGACAAGCTACTGGCGCATAATACACCAGACATCACGCTGGTCGAGAAAAACAAGGTGACTATCATCGACATCGCAATACCAGGTGATAGCAAGGTCGATGGAAAAGAACATGAAAAAATCACAAAATACCAGGACTTAAAAATCGAAATTCAACGATTATGGCACAAAACGGCAGTGGTAATTCCAGTGGCGATTGGAACACTGGGTGCTGTTCCAAAAGCACTGGAATTACATTTAAAACAGCTCAAAATCGGCAAAATCACCTTCAGCCAAATGCAGAAAGCCGCACTGCTCGGTTCTGCACATATACTTCGGAAATACATTACGACGTCCTAGGCCCCTGGGTGGGGCCTGACTAGTAATTAATGCCAAATCCGGCGAAACAACTGGCCGCTGTGATACAATTGTGGATAGTAATTTTTTCAAGCATATATAAGATTACATAGAAAGTATAAACATGATTGTGAATACGTGAATGTATAAACATGGTTACGAATACATGGGGACATTAGTTTGTACAGTCCTTCAAATACAGACAGTACTTTATAACTAAACATAAAACGTTTGCCTTAAGGCACTTCCTGCACAAAGTAGGTTATGGGGGCACAGCTAGGAATGCAAGAGCTCCACAATACTCCCAGTTGAATTATGATAATTAGTAGATATTTTTAGCACTGAGGTAACTCTTCGCCATCTTCTTCCCCTGTAAGAATGTAAAAGAATATAGTTCCTGACAGACAATTTTAATGAAATGATCTCCACTGATGGAAATAAGCTAATATTTTGTGAAAGAATCCCAAATGCAAATATAAGTAATCCTCGACTTACGACCGCAATTGAGCTCAAAATTTCCAATGCTCAGCAAGACAGTTGTTAAGTGAGTTTTGCCTCATTTTACGATCTACGAGGCGTGCCCACGTGGCGCAGGAGGGAGCGAACCGGCAGCGAGGTAAGTTGGAACCCACCCCTGCAGGAAACCCTACACCACTTCTGACAAATGGTTATCCCATCTCTTCTTAAAAACTTCCAGTGTTGGAGCATTTACAACTTCTGGAGGCAAGTTGTTCCACTGATTAATTGTTCTAACTGTCAGGAAATGTCTCCTTAGTGCTAAGCATATTCAGATATCATCTGGGATCAAGCATGACAAACTAATAAGCATCTATTTTTCCTGCATTTTTGTCATTGGCAGGAAAGTTTGAAATACATTTTTCAAAAAAGAGAAAAAGGAACGACAATTCTTCTGGATATGCAAAAGAGATTAAAGGTTGACTATCATAAATTTATATACAATATATTATAACTCGCAGATTTACAGCTGGCCTTTAATACCTGTCAGCTTTATACAATAAATATTTGAATTTGGTTCCCGAATGACAACTTCAACCAAGCAACATTCCGGCATGTTAACCTAAGCTAAAATAAGACAGAGCTTTCTAATGGTTTGCAGTGAAGGCAGCATTTAGAGTGTGCATGAACCTTTCAGGATGCAGCACCATCAATTGCTTCCTGAAAAGAAGCTTCCGGTTTATTTCCAGGTGCAATTCAAGGTGGGGGTAATCACCTTTAAAGCCCTGCATGGCATGGGACCAAGCTATCTGCAGGATCATCTCTCTCTGACGTATCTGTCCATGAGGGTGAAGGTTCGTTCTCTGAGCTTGTGAGTTGGTTTCCAAACGTTTTGTTACCAGGCTAGGTAACATCTTCAGCAGAGTTTAGGGGATATCAGTGTTCTTCTGGTTATAAGGGCTTCAGGTGTAGGTGTCAACTTCGAAACAGATCGGCTCTGTTGCAGCCATTTTCTCTGTTTCTCAGCCTGACACACTTTGGGGTGGGGGGAGCTCTGGAATGTCAGACCAGACATCAATAACTTACTATCTCATGGGAGATCATCATCAAGGTCATCCCAAGGTGACCCTGAGGACACAAACAAACCTCCAAGTGGCCTCAATGACTCTCTAAAAGAATGCAAATGACCAGCTGTCTGCAAGGAGTATAAATCCTTCCATTCCCCACCATCCAGTCAGAGCTGAAGAAGCTTCTTGGATGAGAAGCGAAACGTCTTCAAAGAAAAAAAAACAAGAAAGTCCAGTTGCCTCTTGAAAAAAGGACCTTTGGGACTTTGCAATGAAATCACTAGTTTTCTTTCACTTTGGACACCATTGATCTAGATCAGGCTTTTGGTCACCGTGGACTGGTTCGGTGGAAAGTGGCTTTTCTGTGGACTGGGGGGGGGGCGTAGTTTCACGCACTGCCTGTATCCTGTATGTGCGTGGATGGGGCTTCACTTACTTGCATGGCCCAGTTCCTGGTAGGCCGCAGTCTGTGGACTGGGAGTTGGTGATCCCTGATTTAGAGTGAACCATTCATAGGTCATCTGAAAGGCTCCTAGGATTTAATGTTAATGTTAAATGGCTTCTTTCTTCCTCAAGACAACTAGCACGTCAAGAAACAACCCACAAATTGGCACCAGGTTTTAGTTTCATCCTTGGTCCCTTTATATCTTTCTTGCTGATTCGTCCCAATTTAAAGTTAGAAGATAATTCCTTCGTAATTGAGCAGGCTGGGGTTTTTTTAGGGTTCTCTCTGTGTTGGCTTCAACAGGGAGGGTTGGTGATTTGGTGCAGGCCTTGGTGTTATCTGTGCAGATGGGTTTCCCCAGAGGCCGTATTAAATCTCTTGTAAAAGGCTTCCCTTCGATTTGCCACCTGGGCCTTGGTATGCCACCAGGGTTAATTGAGCCCTCTTGGCAGCGAAAGTAATTACCAAAGCCTCTCGTCTCTCATTACTCATCATTAGCTCGAATTGGGGCATACCAACCTTTTAGGCCCATAAAATGGTTATTGCAACTGTTAATATCCTGTTGTGCTTCATGGCATCCACGGTCTTGACATGACTGAATAGGAGAAAATCAATAATGACAGGACAAATTTATTCTAAATGGGAACACTGCAATTCTTTTAGCAAGACACATTGGGTTTCAGTTCGGTGTAGTGTTAATGTGCTGGACTAAAAACCAAGAGACTATGTGTTATCTAGTCTCACCTTATGCATGAAAGCCAACTGGATGACTTTGGACAAATCACCAGGAGTTCTAGTCCTGCTTTAGATATGAAAGCTGACTGGGTGACTTTGGGCCAATCAGCAGGAGACTGTAAATTCTAGTCCCAGTTTAGGCATGAAAGCCAACTGGGTGACTTTGGGCCAATCACCAGGAGATTGTGAGTTCTAGTTCTGCTTTAGACATGAAAGCTAGCTGGGTGACTTTGGGCCAATCAGCAGGAGACTGTGAATTCTAGTTCTGCCTGAGGCAAGAAAGCCAATGGAGTGACGTTGGGTCAGTCACTCTCTCTCAGCCCAACCCAGCTTACTGGATTGTTGTGGAGAAAAAGAGGAGGAGGAAGGAGTAATATGTATGTTCGCCACCTTGAGTTAATTATAAAGCAATAAAGGTGGGATGAAAGTCAAATAAATCAAATAAATGCACCCTCTTCTTATTTTAGACTTCAGATACTTGGAATGGATCACTGAGGTTTGGTAGAATGGATCGGTCATGAATGAGGCATGTTTCAGGTGATTGGATTGAAGGACTAAATTATAAAATTTATAATTTATATAATTTATATAATATATATAATTATATATAATTTATAAAACACAGTGACTAAATTAGTAGACCAGCGAAATACTGTGGACATAATATACTTAGACTTCAGCAAGGCATTCGACAAAGTAGACCACAACCTACTTCTTCGTAAGCTAGAAAAAAGTGACCACCAGATGGATTCACAACTGGCTGACAAACCGTACTCAACGAGTAGTCCTTAATGGGTCTACGTCTACATGGAGAGAAGTAAGCAGTGGGGTACCACAAGGTTCCGTCTTAGGCCCAGTCCGGGACGGTCATGATTTTGTGTGTTACATGTCTGCTCCACCATTGTAACGCATCCACAAAAAGAAAAGCTGTTTCTGTTGTTAAAGAGCCAACAATAAATAGGTTTTCTTTTTATTAACGCGTACAAAGATGGAGCAGAGATGTGACATACTATCAGCAAGATTCTCCTTTCCTCGTCCTTCTCAAACTTGTCCAGTCCCCTTAAAAACACTACACTTTCTGGCTATCATGTTTTTTGACAGTTTGAAAAAAAAAATACTAACAACACTCCAATACTGGAAGTCTTTAGGAAGAGAGTGGACAACCATTTGTCTGCAGTGGTATAAGATGGAACTTATAAGGGACCGGAGACTAAAACAGATGATGAACGGTTGCAGGAACTGGGCATTGCTAGTCTAGTGAAGAGAAGGACCAGAGGAGACATGATAGCAGTGTTCCAATATCTGAGGGGCTGCCACAGAGAGGAGGGGGTCAAGCTATTTTCCAAAGCACCCAAAGGCCAGACAAGGAATAATGGATGGAAACTGATCAAGGAGAGATTCAACCTAGAAATAAGGAGGAACTTTCTGACAGTGAGAACAATCAACCAACGGAACAGCTTGCCTTCGGAAGTTGTGGGAGCTTCATCACTTGAGACTTTCAAGAAGAGACTGGACTGCCATTTGTCAGAAATGGTGTAAGGTCTCCTGCCTGGGCGGGGGGTTGGACTAGATGACCTATAAGTTCCCTTCCAACTCTGTTAATCTGTCTCTGACTGTTCAACAGAATGAATTTGCAAGAGAGTATCTTGGCATCGTGTTACTCCTGTGATCAATCCCTACCTTGCAACAATCATGAAAATGGTGAATGGGGCTCTCCTTTATTGTGGGCCAAGTGAAAGTGTTCTGTCAAGCGTCAGGAAAATCAGCAGATCCAGACAGTTCAAAACACTATAAAGGTTTATTATAAGCTTGAGCTTTCTACAAGAATCTGAACTACTAGCAGCCAAGGGAAATTAGCAGGAGATAAGAGCAGAAGGACTTCAAGGTCGGCTGGACTTAGATCTCTTGTGGGTGCAAAGGGACTCATGACAATTTGATACCTCCCTCAGACTCAGCCTGGTCATCTCCTCAAAGTTCCTTGGCCTCATTTTCTCTCCTGCTCAGCATGACTTATCAATTTATTTATTTATTAAATGTATATGCCACCCATCTCACTGACAAGGTGATTCTGAGCAGCTTACAAATGACAGAAAGGTAAATATAAAAACAATTAAAATTAAAAAGAGTTACCTAAGAACGAAGATCAAGCAGATGGACAGCACGGGGGTGAGATCTTCTTTTTATCCCATCAACCATCTCCCTGAAGGAGCTACCCCACTGGGACCCCAAGCCAACTGGCAAACCCAGGTTTTAAGGACCCTCTGGAAGGCCAGGAAGGTGGAAGCCGATCTCGCCTCCGAAGGTGGAATGTTGCACAGGTTGAGGACTACATCAGAAAAGGCTCTTCTCCTAGGCCCCACCAGCCAAAATTCCTTAACAGATGGGGTCAACAATAACCCCCTTCTTCTGGAGCAAGTGGAGTGGGCTCAGGGGTGAAATTCAGCAGGTTCTGACAGGTTCTGGAGAACCGTTAGCGGAAATTTTGAGTAGTTCGGAGAACCGGCAAATACCACCTCTGGCTGGCCCCAGAGTGGGGTGGGAATGGGGATTTTGCAGTATCCTTCCCCCAGGAGTGGGGAGGGAATGGGGATTTTGCAGTATCCTTCCCCCAGGAGTGGGGAGGGAATGGGGATTTTGCAGTATCCTTCCCCTGCCACGCCCACCAAGCCACGCCCACAGAACTGGTAGGGAAAAATTTTGAATTTCACCCCTGGGTGGACTAATCCTATTGGGTCAATGGAAAAGCAAGTACCAACAGTTGTCTCAATGTGGGATGGGGTTAGTTCAGAGGGATGCTTAAAACGGTGGGCTTAGTCACCTCTTAAGGTACCTGATGAACAGATGGCAAATGCCAAGAAGGCGGTGCAAAGGGAAGCCAGGAGAATTTTGCTGATTGGGCTTCCTTTGTTCAACCACCCTCTACACCTGTGGCTTAGCAGTGCTTGTGAAAGAGTGCAACGACCAATGCTTAAAGATAGCTAAAAATAGTGAAGCACAAGAAGTGATGGAAAACAACTGAACTGTGTGCTTGATTTGAGCTGCAAAGCAAAAATCGTTCTGGCATAGAATGAGCAAGGAGTTCAGTTATGGCCTCATGGCCAAAAGCACCCATAAACAGTTGGCAGTAAAAATAACAAAAAATAAGCATCAGCAGAAAACTTGCAATCTACCAAATGAGGAAGCGACAAGCAATACATCAGTGAGAGCATCTGGTTCAGCCTGGTTTAGTTCTTCAATAGCAGACCATCACAGAATACCAAGTCTATGGCTAGCCTGAAAAAAACACGGCATATCCCAGAAGAAAGGAATAACACATCTGTTTCATACTTCCTGGACATGTTCACGAGATTACCGGAATTAGAATAGAATAGAATAACAGAATTGGAAGGGACCTTGGAGGTCTTCTAGTCCAACCCCCTGCTTAGGCAGGAAACCCTATACCATTTCAGACAAATGGTTATCCAATCTCTTCTTAAAAACTTCCAGTGTTGGAGCATTTACAACTTCTGGAGGCAAGCTGTTCCACTGATTAATTGTTCTAACTGTCAGGAAATTTCTCCTTAGTTCTAAGTTGCTTCTCTCCCTGATTAGTTTCTTGTCCTGCCCTCAGGTGCTTTGGACAATAGCTTGACTCCCTCTTCTTTGTGGTAACCCCTGAGATCCTCGAACACTGCTCTCATGTCACCCCTGGTCCTTCTTTTCATTAAACTAGACATACTCAATTCCAGCAACCGTTCTTTATATGTTTTAGCCTCCAGTCCCCTAATCATCTTTGTTGCTCTTCTCTGCACTCTTTCTAGAGTCTCAAATTAAGCTCAACTCAAAGCAATGGATGGGAACTAACCAAGGAGAGAAACAACATAGAACTAAGGAGAAATTTTCTGACAGTGAGAACAATTATTCAGTGAAACAACTTGTTTCCAGAAGTTGTGGGTGCTCCAACACTGGAAGTTTTTAAGAAGAGATTCGACAACCATTTATCCGAAATGGTACTATAGGATCTCCTTCTTGTGCAATGGGTTGGACTAGAAGACCTCCAAGGTTCCTTCCAACTCTGTTATTCTGTTAAAATCACCTTGCCTTGATTAAATGAGAAGAAATACTGTATTTCAAGATCGTTAAGCGAATGTTTGTTAAATAGCGCTGTTGTCCATATGACCATGGCCCAGATAAAATTATCCTGTTTCGGCTTGATCCATGGCCCTAGAAATTGCTTTCTGATCTTTTCCCAAAATCAACACGCTGCAATTCTACTCCACTATTTATTCTATCCTTGGATTCTAACCACCAGAGATCCCAATCTGAGCAATATAGCGTAGCACGATTATTTTGCATTTACAATGGAATCCCATATAGTTTAATGCCTGGTTCATGTTTTTGTATTTATATGCGCAATTGATCTTCGCAATCAATACCCTTGTGGGTTTGGAACTTGGGCGTTGCAAGGGGAATCTGTCTGCCTGAATTTTAATTGCTAGCTGATGAGGGCTATTTGGAAGTTTAAGAGGCAATGTTATTTTCTGGCTCCTAAATCTGGCTGAGTCTCAAAATCTATAGCAAGTAACAAAGTAATTTCTCTGCAAGTCTCCCCCAACATAAGGGAAACCAATCACATTAGACTTTTACATCTCCCAGAACTTGGTTTTATTAAAAAGCTGATTGGAAATTGGAGAAAGATGAACCTCGTTAAGTCAGAAGTGAGAAAGGTCTTGTTTTCTAGACAAGAACTACAAATATCGAAGGACAGAATTATAGTGTTTTGAAGGTATCTTGGAGAGCATCTTGCATAATACTTTATAAATAGATGTTTATTTATTAATCTATCTATCTATCTATCTATCTATCTATCTATCTATCTATCTATCTATCTATCAATCAATCAATCAACTACGGTAGGTGCTTGTTAAGAAAGATTTTTCAAAATGACCATCAGATCATTAGTATTTAATGATTTAGATCATTATCATTAGTATTTTAACATGCTCTGTTGCTAAGGAGTTAGACGTTCTACTCCCCCTCCCCACCTGAAAAGACCTCTGTGCCAACTGCCAGTTGCCTTATATTAACACGCTCTGATGCTAAGGAGTTAGACGTTCTACTCCCCCTCCCCACCTGAAAAGAACTCTGTTCCAACTGCCAGTTGCCTTACATTAACACGCTCTGATGCTACCCCTTTGCTAAACCGGGCATGGGCATCAAGCCCGATTACATAGTTTCGTAGTGAAGCACGGGTATCCAGCTACTAGTATCCTATATTTTGTATAACTCAAGACAGCATATAATGCTGTCCTCTTCTTTATTCCCATAACAACAAAGAGTTGCTGGTAGAAGAGAATATTTGTTGAGCTACGAGATCTCTGGTGCTCTCTGATCTTGGTTTTTTTCTTGCAGACATCTCATTACCCAATTAGGTAACATAATCAGTGCTACAAAGGAGTGAAGTTTGCTTTCTATTTATTTATATACAGTGACTTATCATTGTTGGTGGGACTGTTGTTTTCTTTTGGGGAATTCTTTTGTTAAGCTGTTGGTAGTTCCTTGGTTGGGATATTGTTTACTGCTAGATTGTTGGTCTAGTATTAATTCTTGATCTAATATTAATCTTGGTGATCATCTCTGCTTGTCTGAGTGTTGATTTGCTGCTGAAGAGGTATTTTGTATTTGTTGCTTCCTTTTTTGCTTTTTGGTTATCTCTTTTGAATGGTATGTAGATGTTGTTTATCTCTATGTGCCTGCTGATGGCTGATGTGTCTGAATAACAGGCTTCCAGGAATTCTCCAGCATTTTTGGACTTAGCTTGGTCTACGATGCCCACAATTTCCCAGTTGAAACCATGGTTAAGTCTGTCTAAGTGTTGTGAAATTAAAGAATTTTCATCATGTCTTCTGACTGCTAGTTGGGCTGAGAGAGAGGGGCTGGCCCAAAATCACCCGGCCAGCCTCTGTGCTAAAAGAGGCCTAGAACTCATAATCTTCTAGTTTCCAGTCCAGTCACTCAACCAAACAATCTTTCGATTCTGCACATTTTGCCTTGCAGGATGAAACTATGACATTCTTACCCAGGGGTGTCAAACTCAATTTCATTGAGGGCCGCATCAGGGCTGTGGTTGACCTCGGGGGTCCGGGCGGGTGTGGCCGACTGGGTGGGCATGGCCAGCTTGACACCACTCCTCAAACTGCTGGAATGTTTCTGTTACGCACGGACGTACGAGTGAGTATTTGCATGCCTGCCGCTGATTGGCTTAGTCAGTGGTGGGAGAATTGAAGCACTGTCAATGGCCAGCCGGCTGCGAGGAAACCCTTAAAAGCGGTTCCCCTTGCAGCCGGCCGGCAGTCTGCTGTGAGCTCTTGCTAGCCCCAATAAAGTGCTGAATGGTTCTTCATCTCGGCTATTCTTTCCCGCGCCTATCTAACAGTTTCCTCTTCGCACTGGGTAGACTGGACTGAAGCCACAGTGGCCCTATGTTTCCTCTTCGTATTGGGTAGACCGGACTGAAGCCATGTGGGCCCAATGTTTCCTCTTTGCCTTGGGTAGACCTGGCCGAAGCACACTGGCCCGATATTTCCTCTTCGCACTGGGTAGACCAGACTGAAGCCACAGTGGCCCTATGTTTCCTCTTTGTATTGGGTACACCAGGCTGAAGCCACGCTGGCCCAATGTTTCCTCTTCGTATTGGGTAGACCAGGCTGAAGCCACGCAGGCCCGATATTTCCTCTTTGCGTTGGGTAAACTGGGCCGAAGCAACGCGGGCCCGATGTTTCCTCTTCGTATTGGGTAGATCAGGCTGAAGCCATGCGGGCCCGATGTTTCCTCTTCGTATTGGGTAGACCAGGCCGAAGCCACGCTGGCCCGATGTGCCTCTTCGCGTTGGGTAAACCGGGCCGAAGCGACGCAGGCTGGCCGCTTACATTTTCCAGGATGGCCCCACGGGCCGGATCCGACCATATCGTGGGCTGCATCCAGCCCATGGGCCTTGTGTTTGATACCCCTGTTCTTACCTGTCAGATTTTGCTCACTTTCAACCAAGTTCAGATTGTATCTCTCTGTCTTCCCTACATATTGACGGAGAAGGAAAACTGCATTCTGAGGGGCCCTTGGTGGACTCTGAGCTTGGTTGTTTTCTTGCAGACGTTTTATTACCCAAACTAGGTAACATCATCAGTGCTGATGATGTTACCTAGTTTGGGCAATGAAACATCCGCAAGAAAACAACCAAGCTCAGAGTCTACCAAGGACCCCTCATTTCAGTCCTGAGCTACAAATATTCTCCTTTATTGAAACTGCATTCTAGCGATTAACTTCTAGATGTGATTGATATTTTTCATCATGGTAGGTGTAATTAATTAGATGGGCCAATTAAATAGCAACTTAATCAAAGTGTTTCTTTCAAGGTAGAACATTAAGAAGTCTACCATGGGGTATGGTAGCAAGAACATCTGGAAGGGAAGGTATTATAAACAGTATGCCAGTATGATGATGCAAAACGATGTAACTATATTTTTTTAAAATTAAAACCTGGGTGGAGAGGCTATATCAATAGCAAACAGCAAAAATTATAGGAGATGGAATACAGGTAGTGCTAGATTTACAACAGTTCATTTAGTGACCGTTCAAAGTTACAACGGCATTGAAAAAAGTGACTTATGATCGTTTTTCACACTTATGACCATTGCAGCATCCCCATGGACATGTGATCAAAATTCAGACGCTTGGCAACTGACTCATATTTATGACGGTTGCAGTGTCTCGGGGTCGTGTGATTACCTTTTGCACCTTCTGACAAGCAAAATCAATGGGGAAGCCAGATTCACTTAACAACCGTGTTACTAACCTAACAAGTGCAGTGATTCACTTAGCAACGGTGGCAAGAAAGGTCGTAAAATGGGGCAAAATTCACTTAACAAATGTTTCACCTTGCAACAGAAATTTTGGGCTCAGTTGTGGTCGTAAGTCGAGGACTACCTGCATTCTTTATGTATTCTCTCCAATACATAAAAGTATATAGCAAAGGTGTCCATTTTCTCCTGTAGTATTTGTAATTGCCTTGGAAGTTGTGACAAGCAAACAAAATCAGAGAAGACAAACAAATAACCTGAATTAAAATTCAAGGAGAAGAAGACATGATGAAGTGTTAAGCAGTTGATATAGTATTAACAGTGACACAACCACAACACTACATGACAGCTATTGCAAGTAATCAACGACTTTGGTTGCTTTTCTAGATGCAAAATTAATGAAAAGAAAATAGAGATAATAACAGGGCACTTATCCTCTGATGAAGTACGTTTTATGAAAGAAAGAAAAAACCCCCCACAGACTGGTTGTGAGATAACCAAAGGCTCTTTGAAATACCTAGGACTCCCTCTGACAGGAAATAGTAAAGATATATTTCAAAACAAATTATGGAAAGAAATAAAACACGATCTTGAAAGATGGAGAAGTCAGCAATGTTCCCGAGTACAATTTACTGTAGTAATAGAAATGAATATATTATTCAGAAGGAACTTTCTATTCCAAATGACAGAGATTCAGACAAAACCTTGCAGGATTGACAAAGAACGATCCACAGATATTTACGGAGCAGGGAAAATACAAGAGTAAGATTTAAAATTTGACAAGTTGTGGAGTAGCATTTTCCAATCAAAGATTATGGGGAATCTGAATAATGCTCACCTGGTGGAATATCATATTTCCCTCAGTGAGGTGAGATTGGCTCCATCTTTAAAGTGCTTCCAGAAGTTCCTCAAAACCTGGTAATTTCAATAATAAATGGGGACTTAATGAGGTGTCTGCATTGTGTGAGACATCTAATGTTTTCCCTAGATCTTTTGTTTTGTTCATAATAATAACATTAATGTTTTAATTGTAGTTTTGTAATTATTGCTTTTATGGTTTTATTATAAGTCAACCAGAGTCATATTTATGTGAGATGTGCAGCATATAAATATGATAAATGAATCAATAAATAAAATTATACTATAAAGGAAGCTAACTATCTTGAATATCAGAATGGATAAAATCTCCAAACAGTAGAACATCAATAATAAAAGGAGCAGGTCTAGTTAATGGACTTCATAGGTAAGTATGGTACAAAGAAACAAAAGAAGAAAATAATTTGAAAGGACATATAATAAGGCAAAGCCTTTTAAAACTCTAGAATCTTTTAAAAGTTGGAATAAATCTGGAATCCTAACCTCACTATCAAAGGCTTTTCCCCCCATAAGGATAATTATAGTAAAAAGATTTAATTACAAATATACTATATCGGGATTCAAAACTAGATCAAACTCAGTACAGTGGGGTTTCCCAAACTTGGCAACTTTAAAACATGTGGACTTCAATTCCCAGAATTCCCCATGCATCTCAAAGTTGCAAATGTTGGGAAACCCTGCACTACAGGAGCTGCATAACAAAGGAAGGAATTTAGCATGTTTGAGGTATTTAAAAACTAACCAGAAAACTAAAAATAAAAAAAGCAATCTCAAAAAAGAAGGAGGGACTTTGAGAAGGAAGACAGAATTCGAAATGCTTATATGAAACCAGGTTGATTTACTAGGACACATTTATAAATTGTTGCTGAAATATGACATAGAGATGGAACAAATTAAAAACTGCGATATAATGGATGCAAAACTGAAAAGAAGTAATTACGGTGGACCAGTGGGAAATCTTATGGAAAAAAAATCAATACAATTTACTCCGAGCTACAATTTAAGGGAAAATTGGTACAAAATGTTCTATGGATACTATATCACTCTGCCTTTGATAGCTAAGCTACATAAAACAGATAACAAATGTTGGAAAGGTCATAACAAAGAAGGAACATTTTATTGCATGAAAAAAAAATCAACAGCATTGGAAAAAAAATACACCCAAAATCCCTTACCCTCCAACATTCTAAATATTCTAAATATAAAACATGAGCTGAAACTGCAGACATTTCTATTAAGCAAATTCCAGAAAACATAAATGAAAAATATTAGAATTTACTAAGATATATATATATATTGACTATTACAAGAATAAATCTAATACAACATTGGAAAAGATGCCTTACCTACAATATCAGATTGGGAGACTAAACTGGAGAGAGATGTAGGAGAAGAAGAGGCAGAGCCCAGGGGTGGAGTCAAGGAATGACTCAGCCTAGAATCATTAAATGCCCACAAATGCTCCAAGTTTAGCCCATCTTGAATTCCATTGACTCTTATCTAGGGCCAATTTAGTGCTGTCTATTAGTTGACTAGTTTCTTGTATGTAGGCTTCAGCAATAAAACGTCTTAACCTGAACTTAACTTATAGTCCCGATTCTTTGCACCTGACAGAATATGCTGCAATGATAGACAGTATAGATAATTGAGTGGCGCGGTGGCCTAGACGTGGAGCTCTCACCTCACAATCAGGACGCTGTGAGTTTGATCCTAGGTAGAGGCAGATATTTCTCTCTCTGGGCACAATGAGAATATATCTGCTTAAACAATCTCCACATTGGCGACAGGAAGGGCATCCGGCCAGTAAACACTCAGCTCCATTCAGTTGCCCAAGACTCCACCCTGCAAGGGATTACGGGGTCTTTAAAAGAAGAAGAAGAAGAAGAAGATAGACAGTATAGATAATTGCTTTCCAAACCTTTCTTTGATTACTCCAAACCTCTTACCAGAAAGTCCTTATATAAACATCCTGTTGCATTGGGTAATGAGATCATGTGTCATCACCTAAGGAAAAATCCCTTTTATTCAATTCTGGTTAAGTTGGCTAGGTTTGAGAAGACTGGTATAGATTTCCAATAGAAGTTCAACTAAATTCAAAGAGGAATGGCTTCCCATAAATATACCATAGGGCAAGGCTATTTTAGGGATCTGAAATATGGCTTTTTAGGACTCAAATAGAAACAAATAATACTTACATGTTTGATGCATCGTTCAAACATCTGAACTGTGGCTTGCAGTTAGTGATACAAATTGAAGGAAGGGGAGGATCGGTCACTAAAAATTGATGAATTAAAAAAAATGAAATTTTGATTTTGGGTTTTACTGATTAGATTTGTTGTTATAGAAATGGCTAGTTTATATTATTATGGAAAAGTAAAATTTGAGGTTTGATGTTATTGTCTTATTCGACTGCACCAGAGGGAGTTGGAAGTCAATGCCTTTTTTCCCCCCCTTCTTTTCTACACTTCCCCCTTCCCCTTTCTCTCCCCTATTTTTCCCACTATTTACTTTTGTATTTTACATTATAAGCTAATAAAAAACTGTAAACACGGAAAAAATATTAATGAACGTTTTCTTCTCTCACTTTTTAAAAAAATTGAATGCAACTGTCTCCTGGCCTACCTTGATGGGCTGACATCTATCAACACCCATGGAAATGAACTTTTAGTGCAGCTATATCTATGACATGTATGGCAGGGTCAATAAGGGAAGTCTTGCCATGAAAGGAAGGAAATTCATAGGTCAACGACAATGTGCATGAAATTCATGTTCCATTCCTAGAATAGCCTGTTCAAAGGAGAAGGTGATAGTTGATGAAGGGATTGTTTTGAAACCATGACAGTCTTAGAATAGAATAGAATAGAATAGAATAGAATAGAATAGAATAGAATAGAATAGAATAGAAGAGAATAGAATAGAATAGAACTTCTAGTCCAACCCCCTGCTTAGGCAGGAAACCCTACACCATTTCAGACAAATGGTTATCCAACATCTTCTTAAAAACTTCCAGTGTTGGAGCATTCACAATATCGGGAGGCAAGCTGTTCCACTGATTAATTGTTCTAACTGTCAGGAAATTTCTCCTTAGTTCTAAGTTGCTTTGCTTGATTAGTTTCCACCCATCGCTTCTTGTTCTACCTTCAGGTGCTTTGGAGAATAGTTTGACTCCCTCTTCTTTGTAGCAACCCCTGAGATATTGGAACCCTGCTATCATGTCTCCCCTAGTCCTTCTTTTAATTAAACTAGACATATCCAGTTCCTGCAACCGTTCTTCATATGTTTTAGCCTCCAGTCCCCTAATCATCTTTGTTGCTCTTCTCTGCACTCTTTCTAGAGTCTCAACATCCTTTTTGCATTGTGGCGACCAAAACTGAATGCAGTATTCTAAGTGTGGCCTTACCAAGGCATTATAAAGTGGTATTAACACTTCACGTGATCTTGATTCTATCCCTCTGTTAATGCAGCCTAGAACTGTGTTGGCTTTTTTGGCAGCTGCTGCACACTGCTGGCTCATATTTAAATGGTTGTCCACTAGCTCATGTCTCCTTTTGATCACCACAGTCGGGTCTCTAAGCAAGCCAGCCAACAGGGGCACACAGAATTCTATGTTGTGCAGGAAGAATATTCCTGTCAGGCACAAGGAACTGGAACAACTTTGTGAATAGGCCAACACAGTTTCTTTATTGTTGATCACCTATATTACAAGAATCTTGTTAGACTGGCTGTATTCCCTTGAGAAGAAGTTGATAAAGCTTTACTAGTGTGATCTACGATGTTTCCTCCCACGGAGAAATGCTATGTTGCCACACCTCTTTACTTCTCCCTGTCCTCTAGCTGGTGATTCCTGGTGGTGATGATGATGATGATGATGATGATGATGATATCCCTTCAGTCATCGTAGACTCTTGACGATTCAATGGGCCATATCTCTCGTATTTGAGGAGCTGCCACAAAGAAGAGGAAGTCAAATTATTCTCCAAAGCATCAGAGGGCAGGACAAGAAACAATGGTTGGAAACTAATCAAAGAGAGAAGCAACCTGGAATTAAGGAGAAACTTCCTAAGAGTGAGGACAAGTGGAACAGCTTGCCTCCAGAAATTGTGGGCACTCCATCACTGGATGTTTTTAAGAAGAGCCTAGACAGTCACTTATCTAAAATGGTATAGGTTCTCCTGCTTGAGCAGGGGGCTGGACTAGGAGACCTCCAAGGTCCCTTCCAGCTCATTCTATTCTAAGGATTGGAGGGGGCAAGTATTAGTGCATGTTATAAAACAATTTCCTAAGTCATAAATAATTATTCTATTAGGAATGGGAATATTGGGATCAGCACCCCAATTTTCAGATTTTAAATCTACCTGGGAAACTATAGAAGAAGAGCCAGTTTGTCCCAAAGGTGTTTTTTCAAGAGGGTTTTCCTGGAAGAAGTTTCGCTTCTCATCCAAGAAGCTTCTCCAGTTCTGACTGAATGGTGGGGAATGGAAGGATTTATATTCTTTGCAGTCCTCTGGTTGTTAGCACTCCGTGGGTCAGTCATTAGTCTCAAGAGCCACTTTGGTTTAACCAAGAAGGCATTAGAATACAAATAGGGAAACTCTGCGTTCTAGTTTGTTTTGAGGACTAGAGTCAGCTGGGGGGCCTTGGGCCAGTCACTTTCTCTCAGCCCTAGGACATAGGGAATGGCAAACCACTTCTGAAAAACCTTGCCAAGAAAACTGCAAAGATTGTTCAGGCAGTCACCAGGAATCCAAAACTGACTTGAAAGCAACAAACAACAACAATAACCACAACAGCAACATCAACAACAGGAACAAAGAGGCATTGTTGTGTGCAGTAGTAAAGAGCTAAAGTTTAGGCGAAGAACATCACTTAAAATAGGACATTTTGAAATGATGGGAAACAGCCTCTGCTTGAAAAAAATAAATAAATGGAAACCCATTGTTGTCTCAACCAGCCTTGGACTAAATGGAAGAATGATAAGTCCTTGTAGAATGTACCTCATCCTTCTGATAATAGACATTAATTCTTTTGTAGGGCAAAAAAATGTGATTACCTTTTACATCTAGGAAAGGACTCCAATGTTACAGTCCATATCACTGATGATGTTACCTAGTTTGGTTAATGAAACGTCTGCAAGAAAACAAGTAAGCGCAGAGAGCACCAAGGACTCCTCACAGTCCATTGTTGTTGTTCCTACACTGCCACCTAGTGGCACCTAGAAGTCTCTCTCTCTCTCTCTCTCTCTCTCTCTCTCTCTCTCTCTCTCTCCCCCCATCTCTCTGTCTCTCTGTCTCCCTCTCCCCTTTTTTTTATCTTATGCCATATTCAGCATTTCATGCTGTGATGATTTGAGGATGAAAGCAGCTGTCCAAGCTGAAACCTTGCCTGCTGTTTCCATTTGTCTCCTTGCTTGCTGATCCAGCCCCATCTTATTACTAACTCCAAATGGTGTGCTTCTCCCCAAGATGTTCATTTAACTGGAAGAGAAAGCTAATCTGAAATTAGAAGAAAAGTGACAGTCAAGTTTGAAAACTGTAATTTGACTATTGCAAACCCATTATTTTGACTGTGCATCACTGAGATAGTGAGAGAGAGGAAGAGAAAGGAGGGCAGGAGGAATAAGTAATATGAAGGTTTTTATTTAACATTATACACTCACTGGGCATATGATAATCGAAGAGAAAATTGAATTTTATTGTTCTGCTTATACACTGAGTGGACATTACATTAATAATATGATACTCTCTTTCAGGTCAGTTAAACAAGATGTCTAGAAAAATACTAGTACCCAGAGTGAAGTAAGATTCTTACCAAAGGCTATGAGAAAAAAATATTGTGAATTGAAGATAAGGCTGACCCAAGTCAAGCAAAGAATCCCTAGAAATTTGATGGATTGAGGAGGAACTAGAATATATTTTTCCTGGACCATAAACCTCCTGATGTTGAAGATCCAAATAATTCCAAAGAGTCAATTGTATTTGAACATCATCTCAGTAGTATTAAAATCTTTGCCAAGCCTGGCTCTAATATTTGGCACCAGTTATATAAAATGTTGTACCCATCTCTTGCCTCCATGATGTATCTAGATGATGGATTAGAGATCTGATCTAGCTTGGTTTTATTTAGGTTTCCAATAGATAAGGAGATACTTTAGAGCAGCGGTTCTCAACCTGTGGATCGCGACCCCTTTGGGGGTTGAACGACCCTTTCACAGGGGTCGCCTAAGACCATCGAAAAACACATATTTCCAATGGTCTTAGGAACCGAGACACCATTCCTCTATCTGTCCACATACGAGTACCCGGGAACGGTGTGACGCACAGGCGGCCCTCGAATGCGCAGGTGCTGACGGAAGGGCCGCACGCGCTAGCCCGCCATCTTGGTGCCATGCCCCCTTTGTCACCTCATCGCTTCTTGCCTGGCAACGCGCACGCGCAGGGAGGGGGCGGGGGTTGCGGTGGCGGGGTGGGGCGGGGGTCATGGCATTAGGAAGGTTGAGAACCACTGCTTTAGAGCATGGGTGTCAAACTCGCCGCGTCACGTTGATGTCACATGATGCATTGTGACATTTTTTGCCTTCGCGGAGCTGTGGTGGGCGTGGCCTGCATGTGACGCATCCGGTCCATGGGCCGCCAGTTTGACACCCCTGCTTTGGAGCATCTGAGCATCAAAAGACTCTTGTTGAATTATGCCATTGGCTCATTATTCAGCATTCTGTATGATATTGACTAATCAGATCCATTGGGGAAGTTCATTAGGCTGGACTGGATAGTAGGAGCCCTCTTTCTCCATTGCATTCCAGTTTACTGCCCAGGATCCAGGAGTCAGGAATCATTGTCAGGAGCTATTGAAAGCCTGATCCTCCAGGAACTCATTTGTCCCTTTTTAAAACCATCTCAGTTGGCTTCTGTTACACGCAAATTCCACCATTGAATTTTGTGCTGTGTGGAAAGGCCTTTCCTTCATTGTTGAATCTCCCTGCATGTACCATCTTGCATTCAATCCTGAACAAGAAAATCTCCCTTTCCATGCCATGCGTGCTTTTATACTAGTAAACTACTCTATCATTTAAAGCTAAGGAGTTCCAATTGCTGTATTTTCACCTTGCAGGGAAGCTGCTGCAGCCGCCTAATCATCTTGGTTGCCCATGTTTACCCTTTCTACCTCTGTAATAGCCCTTTCAAAGCACAGGGACCTGATCTGAATATAACACCCCAAGTCAGATTTTGCCCTAGACCTGTCCAAAGATATTGTTATAGTGTCAGTTCTACTGAATCGAAGCCTGGAAACTGTCCTCCCTTTTCTTCAAGATCGAAGTCAAAGGTCAAGGTCAAAGCACCTGAAGGCAGGAGAAGACGCAACGGAAGGAAACTAATCAAAGAGAGATCCAACCTAGAATTAAGGAGAAATTTCCTGACAGTGAGAACAATTAACCAAGGAAATAGCTTGCCTTCAGAAGTTGTGGGTGCTCCATCACTGGAGGTTTTTAAGAAGAGACTTTTGTCTGAAGTGGTATAATATCTCCTGCTTCAGCATGGGGCTGGACTAGAAGACCTCCAAGGTCCCTTCTAGCTCTATTCTGATTCTGATTCCTGACAGATAGAGGGATAAATCCCTGCAGTTTTCTTGGTAACATTTTCAGAAATGGTTTACCCTTGTTTTCTTCTTCCTGAGGCTGAAAGGGAATGGGCCCAAAGTCACTCAGCTGCCTTGATATCAAAGGCAGGACTAGAACTCACAGTTCCCTGGTTTCTAGCCTGGTGTCTTTAACCACTATGCCTAACTGGTTCTCGTAACTCACTACTAGCCACCATACTGGAGGCTTGGCACTTAGCAGACTGTGGTTGATACCAACTTGGTTCTAACATCTGGGCTGCTTGTGCATGGCATATTTGATCATGATTTCTATAATTCCCCCCCCCCTTTCTGGAACCACACAAACCCTGTCCATATATAAGCTAATCAAATTGGGATTCTACGCATGTTAGATTGAAATGTGTCTGGCTAGTTTGTGGTTCAATGTGACATCATAAATCCCAGCTATAAAATACATAGGTTGAGGGATTCACAGCAAGCCAGTGTAATTTATTTGGTTTAAGCTACCATGGTCTGCAAACCATGGCTTGGTTCAATACAGATCCAGGAGGTTGGACCAGAAGACCTCCAAGGTCCCTTCCAACTCTGTTATTCTGTTGAGATGTCCACCATGACTTCAACATTCTTTTCCTTGTCAATTAATGCCGGCTTAACATGTCCCCCATTAACAGGGACATGAAAAGAGCCCCCAACTGGGGCATTGGTGATGTCACCAGCTAATCCTCTCAACATGAAAGTGCCTTGGTGCTTTTGACATGAAAGTAACAGCAGTACTGGTCCCAATAATGAAATTTGGCCAGTGGTGGGTTGCTGCCGGTTTGGACCAGTCTTTAGAACCGGTAGCTCTGACTCCAAGCCGTGAGAGAACCGGTTCTCTGTATCCGTAAAAGTGGGCCCGCCTGCCCGCCCCTGAGTTATACTGACCTTTATCTCTGCTTCCGAAGCCCAGCTGACCAGGGGCGGCAAATTGCCGCTCTGCAGCTGTTTTCCGTGCTCCTTGCCTAGTTTGCAATGCGGAAGTTCTATTTCCTCTGAACTGCGCACCCGCGCGCAGCGAAGCGCGCACTCAGCGAACCGGTTGTAAAGCCGGTAGCAGGGGTGGGTTCCACTTACCTTCCCCACCGGTTTGCATCGCAGCGTTTTGCGTGCGCGCGCGCATTCCCTCGTGCAATTTTGCTTCCGCACATGCTCAGTAGCTGCAATCAGCCCGAAACACAGCTGAGGAGCTGATCAGCTATGCTTCGGGCGAAGGAATAAAGGTCAGTATAAACCCAGGGGTGGGCGGGAGGGCCCTTTTTCAAGCAGCAGAACAGGAAAAACCTTCCAAACAGTAAAAAATTCACAAAAAATTCCCCAAAAAAGATGGCGGCGCCCATGGACCGGCACCGACCGAATCGGATCTGTGACGTCACCAGCGGGTCGCTAACAGTTTGGGCAATCCAGTCCGAACCGGGAGGAACCCACCCCTGGCCGGTAGCAACCCACCACTGAATTTGGCCTTTATTTTTGGGGGGTAAACGCATGCATTAATTAACCCTGGGCTGCAATGAACAGTTACCGTTTTGAAGCCCCTTCACAACGTTTTGGAATTCTTCATAGTCCCCTTGCGTTTTATCACTTTGAGTGTTGGTCTTAATCAGGAAACATGACCATTCCACTGCATAGGCCTAACATTTACATTAGAGCTAAACAGCATTGCTCCTTCACCACTGGTGGACTCTACTTTGCACATCTGATCTGAAAAAGAATACGAGAAAGAGAATATGGGATACATTGATTGAATTGCTCCATCTTTGATATTTGGGGCCAAAAAAGGGAGGAACAGAGAACCCCTGAAAGGGAGACTTTGGTGATCACTCATTAAAAGTTGGAGTCAGCTTTGACCATTTATTTATTAAATTTATATGCCTCCCATCTCACCATCAAGCGACTCTTGGCGGCTTATAAGATAAAAATGACAACATAAAATATGAAAACATTGAAATAATATGTATTAACATTAAAATTAATGAAGATAACTAAGGAAGGAACTGATATACACCTGGGTGGAGACGGAGTCTTCCCTTAATCCGCTAACTACCTCATGCAAGCATCTGATTTATTTTTAAAATGATCCTAAGTGGTTAACAATTAAAAAGGCAGGCTCCATTTAAGATTAATAGTTAAAAGCTGCTTTGAGGATCCTGCTTTTATTTCAACTCACCATCCTGGTTCAGCCTATTTCTTCCTTTCCTCCTCTTAGCAGCCTTACTAACTCTCCCTTTTTTGTTACTGTTGGAAATCAGTGACATAATTTCTCTGCTGTTCTAGACTGTCTGTTCATTTGCCAGTTGAGACTTTATCCTGGAGCTAAGTAAGAGATTTAGAAATCCAAAATGTAAAATTTATCAATAACACATGAGAATGATTATGAGAGTTCAGGGCTGGAAGTGGTATAGTACAAATACGGGTAGTCCTTGACTTACGAAAGTTCGTTTAGCGACTGAAATTACAATGGCACTGGAAAAAGTGACTTATGACCATTTTTCACAATTACAACAGTATCCCCATGGTGATATGATCAAAATTCAGATGCTTGGCAACTGACTTGTATTTATGATGGTTACAGTGTCCCAAGGTGATGTGATCCCTTTTGCAACCTTCTGACAAGCAAAGTCAGCAGGGAAACCAGATTCACTTAAGAAGTGTTGTAATGCTACAGCATATAACTTTTATATACTGCTGTTGCTCTCTAGTCCCATCTAGTGGCCGGAGGGACAAATATGCCCCAACATACGATCTTTATATACTGTTGTGCTCTAGCCCCATCTAGTGGCCAGAGAGACAAAATACCAAGTATATTGTTTGAAGCTGACCCAACCTCTTTACCCATCATCAGCCCGCACTCTCAAACCAAGTGCACGCTGGGAAGCCAGACTCCATTTTCCTTTAGCATTTGGAGAAGGCAGAAGCACAAGAAGAATCCATCTTAATCTGTGGCACATGGTCATCCAAGGACAAACCCATATCCCCCACACACAGAGCATCACTGGTAAGATTTAGATTGCTTGTATTTATTAATTGTTACGTTCAGCAGTAACTCAATACTGCCTATCTTGTATTTGGTTCTTATTGTATGTATCCCTATTTTCCCCAGTTTCACCATATCCTGTTCTTTCAACAAAGCATCCAGATCTATGCACACAGTCTGTTTTATTGGAGGATAGGTGGGTTTAGCTGCATGTTGAGCTGCACACAGACTAACGTGTAGTGAGGACAGAACAACTGTGTTACTTACTTAAAAATTGCAGTGATTCACTTAACGACTGTGGCAAGAAAGGTTGGAAAATGGGATAAAATTCACTTAACAACTGTTTTGCTTAGCAACAGAAATGTTGGGCCCACTTGTGGTCCTACATCGAGGACTAACTGTACTAACCAGGCTCAACATTGTTTAGCTTTTTCTGGGATTGTTAAAGTTGGCTAGTTGCTTCTGGGATTCCTGACAGTGCCTGTGCATTTTCTGTCACCTTCCATGCTGAACTGCTCCCCGAACATGCCAGAGTAGAATCCATTAATACATTAAAGTTCCTAAGCTGCATTTCTTGGTAAAAAGAGCAAATTGATGAATGTATTTCTGACTGCACCTCCATTGGATTGCACAGACCCGATGTAACAACTTTTGCCTTCTCCGACTTGCTATTTTCCACATGGAGGGTAGGAAACAAGCAGAATACCAATGCAGCTTCTACTCTTTTGTGTAAATATATTTTTCTTTAGGTCTTTGCATTTATTCCGGGGAAAATACCGGGCACACACACACACATCTGGCACGGAATGCTAAATCAAAATTACTCTTTTTTTTTTTTTTGCTGTTTGAATGAAAAATAAAATATCGGCATTTTTCTCACAAGAAAAAAAAAATGACCCTGAAAATTTGACTCAGCTCTTGTTGAAAAGCAAATATAGACTACAACTCTAGTCAACTGCAATATGTTATTCTCAAGAGTGACAAGCTAGACGCTCAAGAAAAGTAGGGTATCGATGCAATAAAAACCTCTCTCACGATGGTTGTTGCTAAACATTCTTAGATTTATACCCTGATTTTCCTCCAGGAACTCGAGGCAATGTACACAATACAGGCCATCCTCCTAATGACCACATTTGAGCCCAACATTCTAAACAAGACAGCTGTTAAATGAATTTTGCCCTATTTTACGACCTTTCTTGCCACAGTTGTTAAGTGAATCACTGCAGTTGAAACATTAGTAACACGGTTGTTAAGTGAACCTGGCTTCGCCATTGACTTTGCTTGTCAGAAGGTCACAAAAGGGGATCGCATGACCCCTGGGACACACAACCGTCATTAATACACGCAGGTTGCATGCTGAGCATCTGAACTTTGATTATGTGGGGATGTTGCAATGGTTGTAAATGTGAAAAATGGCCATAAGTGACTTTTTTCAGTCCCGTTGTAACTTTGAACAGCCACTAAAGTCGAAAACTATCCATAGTTCTGTTTTTTCTACAACAGCAACCCTATTCCCTTGGGCTGGAAAAGAATAATTGGTCCATGGTCACCCAGTGAGTTTCCAGGGTTTGACAGTGCTGTTGAACCCGAGTCTCTCTGGTCCTTGCCCCACATCGGAGGTGGGTTTCAGCAGGTTCTGACCAGTTCTGGAGAACCGGTAGTGGAAATTTTGAGTAGTTCGGAGAACCGGTAAATACCACCTCTGACTGGCCCCGCCCCCATCTAGTCTCTGCCTCCCGAGTCCCAGCTGATCGGGAGGAAATGGGGATTTTGCAGTAACCTTCCCCTGCCATGCCCACCAAGCCACACCCACAAAGCCACGCCCACAGAACTGGTAGTAAAATTTTTTTGAATCCCACCACTGCCCCACAGCTGACTTTACACCATACTGGTCATATCATGTATTGGTGTTCTGAGTGATTCCAAAGTGGTACCTCTGAACTTGAAGACTGCAAGAGGAACTGTGTAAGAACATTATTCAGATGAGCACAAACACACTGTAGTGACTCACAACGCCAGCAAGAGGAAACAGACCATTTGTGCAATGTTTTTCAGCAAAATGGATATCCATACAACTTTATCAAAAAGTACTTGACCACACAACATGCTGCATCACAACGGGTACAACCTATGAAAAGGCTAATAGTCCCATACATCAAAAACATCTCAGAAACAATCAACAGACTATTACAGCCACACAACATCACTGTAGCAGACAAACCAGTTAAAGCCGTCTTAAACAAACCAAAAGACACAGTTACCCAAGGAGAAAGAACAGGAGTCACCTACAATATACAATGCAAGAGCTGCGAAAGCCACTGTATAGGACAGATAGATAGAAGACTAGCAGATCAAATCCATGAATACCAACTAGAGATCAGAAGTCATGATGAAAACTTCTTAATCTTACAAGACATGGAAAGACTGAACCACAGTTTCATATGGGAAGCTGTGAGCAGACTAGAGCAAGCCAAATAAAAAAATGCTAGGGAATTCCTGGAGGCTTGGTATTTAAACAAAGCAGCTATGAATAGACGCATAGAAATAAACCACATTTACATACCATTAAAAAAGCAAATAAAAAAAAAACTAGTAAGCAAACAAAAAGACTAGAACACATACCCTCCAGCAGCCTACACGCTGATAACCAGGAATCAATATCAGAAAAGCAACCAGGCATAAAACAATAGTCTAACCAAGGAACCACTAAGGAGGAAACCACACCTCCACCAAAATTGACAGGGCAAGCTACTATATCTAAACAGGCAGCAAACCTTACATTCACATACACTGATGATGTTACCTAGTTGGGTAATGGAATGTCTATAAGCAAACAACCAAGCTCAGAGAGCACCAAGAACTCCACAATTGAACCCTAAACTACAGATATATTCTATTGGAGACTCTTGTACGCTTTCGTGGTCAGATTCATGTATCACTGACTTGAGAAGAAAGTGTGTTGTCTCATGGTAGAATACATGGTTTGTAGGCAAAAGAGTCCAGGTTTGGTTTCAGGAATCATCTCCAATTGGGGTTGTCTGTAACTCTCGAGAATATTGCTAGTTTGTGTTGATCTAATGCCCCCAACTAGACATGCCCTAGATGTGTTGGACTTTAGCCATTCTGACTTTATTGGAAATAAAAATCAGGACATCTTGATGGTATGAATTATGAACAGTTGGTATACACCAAGCTCAATGGGCCACACTATATGGCCAGCATTCTCCACAATAATTGTCAAAGCTGGGAGGGTGCAAAAGAATAAAAACACACCACTGTGGTGCAAATCCCACCCTACCAATCTAGCACACACAAGGACCCCAAAGGGGGGAGCATGCAACACAGTGGCTCAAGTCTGCTTTTGTCATTTTGACTGAAGCAGGAAGGTTCTGGAGATGGTCATCCATAAGATACCCTCTCCATGTAAGTTCTTTGGATAAAAGTAAGATTTAGGTATAGTTTTGAGTCTATGTGTATGTATATAGAGATATACATGTACATGTATGTGAGGGTGAAGGTTCATTCTCTGAGCTTGTGTGTTGGTTTCCAAATGTCTCATTACCAGGCTAGGTAACATCTTCAGCAGAATTTAGGGGATGTCAGTGTTGTTCTGTTTATAAGGGCTTCAGATGTGGGTGTGTCAAGGGAGGGTCTTGTGATGGCTCTTGTGATGGGTCAGGTGTGAGTCATCAGTGAGTCTTGTGATGGGTCTTGTGATAAGGAGATTCATAAGGAGATGTGATGGGTCAGGGTCATTGGGAGGTGAACTGCTGGTTGGGGAGGAGTTGCGTGGGTTGGTTGAGGGTCAGTGCTGTCTATGGTTGGCTGTGTGGTTGATTTGGATTCTGAGTATATTCTTTTATATACATGTATACATATATGTATGTATAAAGCCATCACAATGATTTAACAATGTCATTTCTTTGAGTGTTTTCTTTTTGGGAAAGGAATTGGATTCATTTAATGATTTAATATGATATCTCTAGAGACTTGAACATTGGACAAACTTCATGTTTATTTCTCTTAGTGTTTAAGAAACACACCTGTATTTGTTTGGTTTGGCCATACATATTCATGCAATTCTGCTGGGCTTCTCAGCCAAGAAAGCATGATTGTTGTTATTTCAATAAATCACTTGCAGAAAAGAGTTTATGTGGTGCATTACTTCCAAGAAGCTATTCATCTAGGGAAATACTCCATTAGGGATAAGACCATCAAAACTTTGTCATTCCCTTGGGATTGCTGCCTTTATCTTTCATAGGTTCATAGGTTTGCTTTGGAAGGGAAACACAGGGGTAAAGATGAAGTTATCTCACTTCTATTTTGCTCGATTGTATATTTCATAGAGCCTTGTCCTCTCTCCTAGGTTATTTAAGTATCTGTACAAAACTGCTGAGGGAAGTCAAGATTTTCGGTTGAGATAGCACTACAGTTATACCCTCTGTCAGTCTGTGGAGAGTCTATTGAAGTTTTGAAACCAGTATCTGAAAGCTATAAGGTACTGGTTGAGAAAGAAAAAAAAATCTCAGACCAAACTCTGGAAAGAAAGAAGTGCTGGTCTTCAAGAAAGTTGGAATCAAACTCTCCTGATGTTACAGATTCATCACTTGGGAATCCTGTTGGACTCATGGCTCATGTTTGAATGGCAGGTGTGAAGGTCAGGGCAAAGGGACCTTTTGCCCAGGTTAGGCAGATGAACCAGTTAGGTCCCTTTCTGGATCAAGAAGCCCTGACATGGGTAACTCCTGCCCTGATCAAGAGGCAATTGATTACTGAGACATGGTCTACTTTGAAATTCCTTTGAAGATGGCTAAGAAATAGCAATAGCACTTAGACTTATATACCACTTTACAGCCCTCTCTAAGCGGTTTACAGAGTCCTCTCTAAGCGGCCCTCTCTAAGCAGTTTACAGAGTCAGCATCTTGCCCCCAACAATCTGGGTCCTCATTTTACCCACCTCGGAAGGATGGAAGGCTGAGTCAACCTTGAGCCTGGTGGGATTTGAACTGCCAAATTGCAGGCAGCCGGCAGTCAGCAGAAGTAGCCTGCAGTACTGCACTCTAACCACTGCGCCACCGTGGCCCATGAAACTATGAAGGAATCTGAGTAGCCAGACTACTAGCAAAGGAAATTTGCCATGTAGGTGTATTGTCTTTAAACATTGTCATCTTGTAGCATCTCAGAAGAGTCCCTTCTTTGTTGATGTCCTGGTCCTTTGGAACACTTTCCCACTTGAGATCTGGAGGCCCCCTATCTTTTTAGCTTTTCTGAAAGCTATGAAGACCTGGCTTTCCCCCCCCAATTGTGGGACTAAGTTGGTAATAAGCAGTGTGTGCAGAGTTGATAGAAGTTATGGCACCTTGGTGGGAAGTGTGATGTTCCTCTGTATGGATGAGATGGATGTCTTTATAGCTGTTTATTGGTTTTGTTATGAATTACTAGAATGATTGTATATAAGTGTCCATATAAGTTTTATAAGCAAACAAATACAATGTTTAATTTATGTTTGACGATTATGATTGTATAAAGTTTATAAAGTGTTTTGATGTTTGTGAACACAAGCCATGATCTTTATGTAGATTGAGGCAGTATAGAAATGCTGTTAAACTAATTAATCTGGGGCCAAATCCAATATGAAATTGTAAACCTCGTATCATTGTGGCTCTTACTGACCAGCATGGGACAGTTATAAACTTTTAAATAGAATTGGATTAAATGCATTTGCATAGTAGTTGCATTTTGCATTTTGAGGGAATCAAATCTTTAATGTTTCAAATAAATCAAGGCATATTTGCAAATATTTTTTATTGATTTTTTAATCCTCTATATTATTTGGAGGGCAATTCCCATGAAATCAGAAAACAGAGTAATGCTGCCTTGTGATTAAAAATTCTCCAAGATCATGAAGATTTGGAGATTTTAAGCTAAGTAACCCTGGCGAGAACCAAACTCACCCAAAACATAATACTCTTCCAACAGGACTGAATTACAGAATAGCAGAGTTGGAAGGAACCTTGGAGGTCTACTAGTCCAATCCCAGTTCAAGCAGGAAACCCTATATCATTTCAGACAAATGGTTGTCCAATTTCTTCTTAAAAACCTCCAGTGTTGGAGCACCCACAACTTCTGAAGGCAAGCCACTCCACTGAATAATTGTTCTGTCAGGAATTTTCTCCTTAATTCTAGGTTGCTTCTCTCCTTGATTAGTTTCCATCCATTGCTTCTTGTCCTGTCTTCAGGTGCTTTGGAGAATAGGTTGACCCCCTCTTCTTTGTGGCAGCTCCTTAGATATTGGAACACTACTATCATGTCACCCTAGTTTTTCTTTTCACTAGATTAGACATATTCAATTCTACTAGAAGACTGCTACAGGTTATACAACTGTGGAAGAAGAAAAACATGGCTTGAATAACTATATTAAGAAAAGTGAGGAATCCTTATTGAATGAAATCAGTCAAGAAAAGCTTTTGAAAACAACAAAACTGAAGAGTGAACAAAGGAAGAAAAGAAGTAATTGCAAACCAATTTGTTAATTGGAAGAACAAACCAATGCATGGTCAATACTTGAAGGCTATGGAAGGAAAAGCCAATAAAAACTCCACATGGAGATGTTTAAGATCAGAAGTTTTAAGAAAGACACCAAAGGCTTAAGAACAAGCTTTGCCAACTAATTGCATGAAAGTGAAAATTCATTAACTAACAAACACAGCAAATGTTGCTTTTTTAGTAAAAAAAAAAAAAGAAGAAGGATGAAACAATTGACCATTCGACCAGTGGCTGCAGCAGAATTTCACATACCGACTATAAGGACCATCATGATTGAGTTTCCAGCATTATTTATTGGAAACTTTACCAGAATTTGGATTGCATTGGAATGTAGAAAGAACCATGGGACCATCAAGTTGAGGATATTTTGGAAAATGAGTGGGTTAAGATCTTGTGGGATTTTTAAGACCCAAAGAGACAGGCATCTTGTTCATAACAGGCCTGTTGCAACAATTATTGAATAGAAGAAAGTCTGGTTCATTGATGATGCTCGTCTAGTTGATGCTAGCATTGAGGAAAAATAATTGGAAAAAAATTATAAAATATCAGGACTCACAGATCAAAGTCAAATGCTTACAGAAAAAGAAATCTGTTCTTATACCAATCAGAATTGGAACTCCCAGAGCGATATCTAAAGGACTTCTTTGGTATCTGGAAATGTTGCATTTATTGGGCCTGAACACCTTAATTTTACAAAAAACCACCCTGCTTGGAACTGCCAATATTTTTAGATGCTACCTTAATAATTCTTAGGTCCTTGGTTAGGACTGGAATTATTAACTTTCCCCCGATCTTAGACTGTGAAACTAAATGTAGATTACCCACATATAGAAATGATAATACTTTATTGATTGATTTGATTTATACGATGGCCTCATCTCACATACATGACTCTGGTTGATGCACAACAATATGTACGTACGTACGTACGTACATACATCC
>QLTV01001159.1:2265639-2287474 GCA_003457575.1 Thermophis baileyi | reverse complement strand
CCATCCATCCATCCATCCATCCATCCATCCATCTCCTCTATCATCTGCCTGCCTGCCTGCCTGCCTGCCTGCCTGCCTGCCTGCCTGCCTGCCTGCCTGCCTGCCTGCCTGCCTGCCTTTCTGCCTTTCTGCCTGTCTGTCTGTCTGTCTGTCTGTCTGTCTGTCTGTCTGTCTGTCTGTCTATCTATCTATCTATCTATCTATCTATCTATCTAGCTATCTATCTATCTATCTATCTATCTATCTATCTATCTATCTATCTCTCTATCTATCTATCTATCTATCTATCTATCTATATACACACACACACACACACACACCCCTATTAATATTCCTTAATTTAAAAGAAGCATTGCAGTATTGGATGGCTATTGCATGAAATGGTGTAATCTCAGCAGTGCTGTTTTGTGTGAATTGGGTGATTAAACACAGATGTTTGTGTCTCCCATCCTACTCCTAGCATATGGTAAACTACAAAGGGGAGATTTTGATAATGGAAACTGATGCAAGGGAAGAGTCCATTGTTCCCTCCCTCAGTGGGGCTACCCCAATCAAACTGGCAACTGAATCTCACAAAGGAAAGAAAATTCCAGCTGGGTCTCTTTTGGAAAATGTCGCTAGCCCTCCTGCTGTTCTGCTGAAGCTATGAAAGCAACCTGGGAAATGTAGAGAAGCTGGAAGAACAGGGTGTCAATAAAATCAGTGAAGCCTGGCTTATATTTCGTGAAGGTTGAAGCTGAAGCATGACTTTAAAAGACCCACGTAAAGAGGATGAAGGTGATTGCCCTACAGGCTTCATCTTACCTAGGTGCTTTTCAATACATGCCCTACAGTGATCTTGAAACAGATTGGGCACCTTTGAAGCGGCTGGCACATTCCTTCTGACAGTTAGCAATGCTGTAACTTCTTCTGTCCTCTGAGGGAAGTGATAGTAAACTTTCCAATATGTAGCTAAGATGGAGTGGCTGTTGTAGAAAGACAGAATATAAAGTTGTGATTTCTCCTTCTTCGATATTTTTGGAATCGTCGTGGCCCTTCCTGGCATATGAAAACAGAAGAATAGCAATAACAATAGCACTTACTGCTTCACAGTGCTTTACAGCCCTCTCTAAGTGGTTTACAGAGTCAGCCTATTGCCCCCAACAATCTGGGTCCTCATTTTTACCGACCTCGGAAGGATGGAAGGTTGAGTCAACCTTGAGCCAGTGAGAATTGAACAGCCTGCAGTACTGCATTCTAACCACTGCACCACTATGGCTCCAATAACAGTGAGGGAAGGGACTTTGAAGGTCTTCCAGTCCAACCCCCTGCTCAAACAAGAGACTTTATACCAGGGGTGTCAAAATTGATTTCATTGAGGGCTGCATCAGGGTTGTGTTTGAACTGGGGGGAGGAATGGGGGGGGGCATGGCAGCTTCATATCACTCGTGGCAGGGGCACCTGTGATGGCCCGAGCACTCTGCCAGCAAAAACAGGTTCCTGAGCTCCGTTTTAGGCTGCGAAAGCCTCCTGCAACCCTCTGCCAGTGAAAATGGAGCTCTGTTTTTGCTGGCAGAGGCACTGCAGGCTGGTCCTTTGCTGTTTCCAGGGTGGCCCTGCGGGCCAGATCCAAGCACCCCACGGGCCGGATCTGGCCCCCGGGCCTTGAGTTTGATACCTCTGCTCTATACCATTTTAGAGACTGGTCCAGTCTCTTATTTAAAAACCTCCAGTGTTGGAGCACCCACAACTTCTGAAGACAAGCTGTTCCACTGGTTGATTGTTCTCACTGTCAGGAAATTTCTCCTTAGTCCTAGGTTGCTTCTCTCTTTGTCCATTTGCAAGGCACAGCATCCCTGGGAAGGGGAGTCATGACACTATTGAGTCATGACATCATGGCAGCTATGAGATCATTGTAGAGGTTACGCAGGCACCATTTGTGCAATGGCATCATGATGCATGTGACACCATAAGGATGTCACTGTGGCTTCTAAGGAACACCTATGGCATGATCTGACTCGGAAGATCTGGTTGTAGCATTTGACTTCACATTTGACTTTACATTTGCACCAGAGGTGGGTTCCTACCGGTTCGGACCAGTTCTATAGAATAGGTAGTAACTTGGCGGCCTGGGTCGCTGGAACCGGCAGCGACCCAGGCCTGCCACACCCCTGAGCTGGTTCTCTCGGCAGCGCCTATGGCGCCACCATCTTGTTTTTTGCTTCTGTGCATGCGTAGAAGCTTTTTTTTACTTCGCATGCACGCGCGTGTGTGATACTCGCGCACACGCACCCGCGACCCATCCACGTGCACACCCGCGACCCGTCTGCATGGTGCGCAATGCGTGCGTGCCTGCGTGGCATGTCCCTGAGCAAACCGGCAGTAGGAAAATCCGGAACCCACCCCTGATTTGCACACGTTGACTCCAGTGGTGGGTTTCAAATTTTTTTACTACCGGTTCTGTGGGCGTGGCTTGTTTGGTGGGTGTGGCTTGGTGGCCATGTGACTCAGTGGTGGGATTCAATTTTTTTTACTACCGGTTCTGTGGGCATGGCTTGGTGGGTGTGGCATGGCTTGGTGGGCGTGGCTTGGTGGGCGTGGCAGGGAAAGGATACTGCAAAATCTCCATTCCCTCCCCACTCCAGGGGAAGGTTACTGCAAAATCCCCATTTCCTCCCGATCAGCTGGGACTCGGGAGGCAGAGAATAGATGGGGGCAGGGCCAGTCAGAGGTGGTTTTTACCAGTTCTCCGAACTACTCAAAATTTCCGCTACTCGTTCTCCAGAACTGGTCAGAACCTGCTGAAACCCACCTCTGGTTGACTCCCCATTTCTGCCTTGACCATCCCACCTTCAAAAGGGCTTCTTATGTTTTGTCAATGTCTAGAAGACAGAAATATAGAGAATTGCTAAGGTGCCTGAAGAGCTGCTTTGAAAGAGAAGGTCTGCTTGCAGATTTATGGATGCTCTTGAGTAGGCCTGTTTTTGTGGTCAGAGCTGTTAGTATCGACTCTGCTTGGATAGAGTGCTGAGATCTTCCTGTTTAAAAGACTTCACCTAATGCATTTCGCCAATCAAACAATTTTGTTCTTTTCAACTTGCGTAATGGACTTTAACTGCTCACTTCACCCCAGATTATTCAAGACTTGGTTATAGCCTTTAGAACGTCCTGACAGGGAAGACAATTAACCAGTGGAACAGCTTGCCTCCAGAAGGTGTAGGTGCTTCATCACTGGAGGTTTTTAAGAAAACACTGAACAGCCACCTCTCTGAAATGGTATAGGGTCTCCTGCTTGAGCAGGGGGTTGGACTACAAAACCTCCAAGGTCCCTTCCAGCTCTATTCTGATTGATTGATTGAACCAGGACAGGGCAATACTTCATTGGTCCATTCCTGTTAAAATGGTGCAGAGTAATGTTCATCCCTTGGGCACAAGGGGACTATCTACCAGGAGCCCTGGTGACCCAGTGGTTAGAATGCAGTATTGCAGGCTAACTCTGCCCACAGCTAAGAGTTGACTCAGCCTTCCATCCTTCTGAGGTCGGTAAAATGAAGACCCAGATTGTTGGGGGCAATTTGCTGGCTCTGTAAACTGCTCAGAGAGTGCTGTAAAGCACTATGGGGAGTTATATAAGTCTCACTGCTATTGCTATCTACTCTGGAAATTTGAGGCTAACATCTTGGACTCCAGTGGAGGATATAATAACACTTAGCAATAGCACTTAGACTTATATACCGTTTCATAGTGCTTTACAGCCCACTCTAAGCAGTTTACAGAGTCAGCATACTGCCCCTAATAATCTGGGTCCTCATTTTACCGACCTCAGAAGGATGGAAGGCTGAGTCAACCTTGAGCCGGTGAGGATCGAACCCCTGGCAGTTAGCAGAATTAGCCTGCAATACAGCATTCTAACCACTGCTCCACCATGGCTCATAAGGTATGACTTCTTGTTATTTTGAAGAAGTACAATACAAACCTTGTTTCTAATAGGAAGGATTATTATTGTAAATGATTGTTAAGCCCAGAGTTTAAAATGGGAATACACAACTCAAATTCTCTGAAAATCTTATATATATGATCCCCAGTTCTTCCTTCCTCTTGTCCCAGTTTATAAGTTTTAATGGAACGCAAGGGTTGAGTCAAGAAAAACCAAATCTTGTTAACAAGATGTAACTACCTAAATTAAATATTAATCCTATTTAATATTTATAAAATTAACGTTTGTTATTGTTGATATTATTAATATTAATGTGCAATATTAATATTTACGGTCCATACTAGAAAATTCCTGGAAGCCTGGCACTCAGACAAATCAGCCATCAATAATCACTTAGAGATAAATAACATTTACATACCATTCAAAGAGACAATCAAAAAGATAAAAAGGAAACAATACCAAAACTTCCCCTCACCAGCAATCAACACTCAGATAAGCAGGAATTAACATCGGGTCCAATCCAACAATCAAGCAGTAAATAACCTTATCAAGGAACTACCAACTCAAACAATCAAATAGTAAAAATTGCCTAATCAAAGAATTACCAAGAAGAAAACAACATTCCCACCAACACTAACAAGGCAACCCACTCTTTATAAACAGAGAGCAAACCCTTGTAGCACTGATGATGTTACCTAATTGGGTAATGAAACATCTGCAAGAAAACAACCAAGCTCAGAGAGCACCAAGGACTCCATAATTCAATTTCCTTGGCTGACTTCTATTCCTGACTTTGCCCATTTCCACACACACCCAGCTCTTATAAACAAAAAGTCACAACCTCTTCTTCTAAAACATCTTTGTATGCCAAAACATGGGACAAATTTTCAGAGCAATTGAGAATTTAAACTCCTTCCTATGGTTAATCATTTTCAAGTTTCTTTCCTTTGATATTTTAGAGTGGAGATGGAGGATCTTTGCACCATGATATCTGTTCAACTCTCTTCTTTATGCAGGAACTTGTCATTTTTAAACTTCTCCTTTTTAAAACACAAATAGACTATTTTTCAAAGCCTAATTCACCTACGACAAAAGGGAGAGTTGGAGAAAAAGTTACAGCTAATGATGGAAGGTTAGTCTAACCCAGGGGTGAAATCCAGCAGGTTCTGACAGGTTCTGGAGAACGGGTAGTGGAAATTTTAAGTAGTTCGGCTGGCCCCAGAGTGGGTTGGGAATGGAGATTTTGCAATATCCTTCTCCCAGGAGTGGGGAGGGAATGGGGATTTTGCAATATCCTTCCCCTTGGAGTGGGGAGGGAATGGGGATTTTGCAGTATCTGTGCCCTGGAGTGGGGTGGGAATGGAGATTTTGCAATATCCTTCCCCCTGGAGTGGGGTGGGAATGGAGATTTTGCAATATCCTTCCCCCTGGCGTGGGGTGGGACTGGAGCTTTTGCCGTCTCCTTCTCCCAGAGTGGGGAGGGAATGGAGATTTTGCAATATCCTTCCCCCAGGAGTGGGGAGGGAATGGAGATTTTGCAATATCCTTCCCCCTGGAGTGGGGTGGGAATGGAGATTTTGCAATATCCTTCCCCCTGGAGTGGGGTGGGAATGGAGATTTTGCAGTATCCTTCCCCTGCCATGCCCACCAAGCCACGCCCACAGAACCGGTAGGGAAAATTTTTGAATTTCACCCCTGGTCTAACCCTCCTCTCTCAAGTGCCCCATCACTGAATTTGTCCATAACAATTAGTGAGCATTAGTGATAATGAGGGAGAAGTAAAAGTAATTTTTTCCTCAAATTAAGGTTGATTTTGGGTGACTGTATTCATTTCAAATTAGTGTCATGGAAAGGATTCTTCCTGGATGCTTTTTGATTCTTTAGTCTAGCCAACCACCTAAGTTGGACTTGGTAGAAAGAAGAGGTAGAGCTGGACACAAATATCCTTTCAAAATTCTCTATCAGATCCAAGGGAAGAAAAAACAACAACCAAGATGGGGCTTTTTCTACATTTCTCTGAGGGAAGGAGACATTCTCCAACCGTTTAACAAGGTTAAAGGTTAGAGTGACAGATACACAGTTGATGGAAAAAAAAAGGCACCATTGGTTGAGGTTCAGTTTGATGACATCTTGGGACTGAATGGAAGAGTGAGAAGCCAGAGAGACTACAGAGTGTCCGAAGGAGGATTGTACAAGGGGCTCTACCTCCATAACTTTAGTTTATTGCATCAATGACACTATCTAACCTTCTCATCCTTTGCTGTCCCCTTCTCCTTTTGCCATCAATCTTCCCCAACATCAGGGTCTTTTCCAATGAATCCTCTCTTCTCATTTGGTGGCCAAAGTATTTGAGCTTCAAGAAACCTTTTCAGAAGTAAAATGGACTAACTTTATTTTAGTGACTGCGCAGCTGACTCGCAGAACGACTGTGCAGAATCACCAGTTGGGGCTGAATTTCCAGAATCCCTATGAAAATAGAATTTGAATCAAAATTGAATACTGAAGTGCCAAAAAGGGAATTAGAGCGATGTCTGGGTTAGTGGCTCTCAACCACTGTGGTTTTATAATTCTTTCATCATTATTAGCATGAAATGAATCAGTTATAATTATAACCCAGCAATTCATTATCATTATTATTACTCATTATCATTTCCCTATCATTATTAACATTTCATTGTTATAATTGTTCATTAATATAGTGATACTGTTAAATAATTAATTTTCCTTGAGAAGTTGCCTCTCTTGGAATTAAATCATTTTCCTATTAAGTTACTTTAGTTTTATACAAACTCACAATATAGCAGATTCTTGAGACTGAATATAGTTTTAAAGACAAGCACTGGCTGGGTTCAATGGTGTGCTAGAATAGGCAAAAATGGGATTTACTTAATTTATGAATTAAGTGGAAATTCAACTGTTCTGTTAGCATATGATGGTGTGGGCCATCATGATAAACCATAAATGATTTATCTATTGAGGGCCTTTATCTTAGAATCACGTTTAAGGCCTTTATCTTGGAATCTTTAACATGGAGTCTGGATTTCCTAGGTTTCATCTCAACATCTGTCTGTCTGTCTGTCTGTCTGTCTGTATCTCCATCTCTCTCTCTCTCTCTCTCTCTCTCTCTCTCTCTCTCTCATCTATCTATCTATCTATCTATCTATCTATCTATCTATCTATCTATCTATCTATCTATCTATCTATCTATCTATCTATCTATCTATCTATCTATCTATCTATCTATCTATCTATCTATCTATCTATCTATCATCTATCCTGTTCAGGGAACAAGGCGGGCAAGGAACTGAGGCAAGACAGGTTACCGTAAGAGAAAGCCTTTATTTGGCTAACCAGCTAACATTAACAATAGGGCAACTCTGGAACTGGCAACAACAACTTTTCATCTGACAGCTCTTTATATAGTAGCTGTCAGATGGGTCGTCCAATTGCGAGGCTTCTTTCTCCCGCCGAAAGGCTATCAACAGTTCAGCCAATGGGAGGTGCTTCCACGTTGGCATACTTGTGGATCAGCGGCGTAGCCTCAAGGACAAAAACTCTCTCTCTCTCCCTCTCTCTCTCTCTCTCTCTCTCTCTCTCTCTCTCTCTCTCTCTCTCTCTCTCTCTCTCTCTCTCTCTCTCTCTCTCTCTCTCTCTCTCTCTCTCTCTCTCTCTCTCTCTCTCTCTCTCTCTCTCTCTCTCTCTCTCATCATCATCTATCTTACTACAATACTACACTCTGTATGTCCACAATCTTTTTTTTGGGATGATGATGTCTTCTGACATTGTGGAATATTTGGAAATGAGTGATGGGCTTTTCACAACATGGTTTCTATTGTGGTAAAGGAGAAAAAAATGGTGTTAGGTTAGGACAGGTAAAAAAGTCATATTGGGTATGTCTAGTTTAATGAAAAGAAGGATAGAGGTGATATGATAGCAGTGTTCCAATATTTGAGGGGCTGCCACAAAGAAGAGGGAGTCAATGTATTCTCCAAAGCAACAGAAGGCAGGAGAAGAAGCAGTGGGTGGAAATGAATCAAGGAGAGAACCAATCTAGAACTAAGGAGAAATTTCCTGATAATAGCAATAGCACTTAGACTTATATACCGCTTTATAGTGCTTTACAGCACTCTCTAAGCGGTTCACAGAGTCAGCATATTGCCCCCAACAATCTGGGTCCTCATTTTACCCACCTCAGAAGGATGGAAGGCTGAGTCAACCTTGAGCCGGTGAGATTTGAACCGCTGAACTGCTGAACAGTCAGCTGAAGTAGCCTGCAGTACTGCACTCTAACCACTGCGCCACCTCGGCTAGATGAGAACAATTAACCAGAGGAACGATTTTCCTCCAGAAATTGTGGGTACTCCAACACTGGAGATTTTTAAGAAATTAGACAACTTTTACCATCTGAAATGGTATAGGATTTCCTGCTTGAGTAGCGGTTTGGACTAGAAGACCTCCGAGGTTCCTTCCATTTCTGTTATTCTGTTATACTTTTTATTCTGTTATCTTCCCTCTCTAAATTCCCAGGGCGTAGGGTAATAATAAAACTGTCAGCTCAGCCATAAAACATTTAGACAACGAATGTTGATTAAATTGTAAAAAGACACAGCAAGGCCAGAACAGGTCCAGGAAGAAAGACCAAAAGAAGATACAATTTAAGGGGGGAAAATACCATATCCACTGTAGCTATTATTTCAAAGAACACAGTCTTTGAGTTCTCATATACACCAATGCTGCCCTCATTAGTACTGTCCCCAAAGTGTTCATAGATTTCACTAAACAAATGTTGTGCTGCTATATCTAATCCAGTGTTGTTTAAACTTAGCAACTCTTAAGACATGTGGACTTCAATTCCCAGTGTGGGCTTCTGCTTTTTTTCTTGTCACACTTCCAAAGTAGGAATTGGACTGCAGCCAAAGATTACTCTCTCTGGAGCAAGAAGAGGGAGAAACAGAAACAATAGAATAGTGCTTCCTCAGGGATGGTGACAGGCAGGGTTGAAGGAGATGATAAAACGGGTTAGATGTTTCAGGATCAGTGAACTCAACTCAATACCTAACTTCTTCTCAGCTTTATCTGGAGAGCAAATGGTAGCTATGTTTGAGTTCTGGCAAAGCTGGAAAGTCCATCAAAACATCAAAGTGCTTCTGGTTCCCCCCCCCCCCCAGGTAGTTCAAAAGCATCTGATTGGATTGAACTCCTCAGATTGATTAGAAGATTTGATCTTAAGATCTGATTTGATGGGTTGATTCAACTGAATTTCTTATGATGAGTCATGCATTCAAGGCTTTGTGCAATTCTATCAAATATAGAGAACTCCCCAGATTTAAGGCTGAGGCCAGGATTTTTGGAAACTTTCTGATAATGATATGCCTTTTATGTTCTAATAGAGCTGGTCATTATTTCACATGCGCTTATGTGTCATATCGTCTGAACTTTATCTACCGCATTAGCTGAACTTCACTGTAGACAGACAATAGTTATGTTGGATGTCGTTTTTTAAAATCTCTTTGAAAGCCACACTGTATCTTTTAAAGGCGCAGCAGCTAATGATTCCAGATAGGAAAGATCAAAACATATTCCATATGAGCAAGGACTTAATGGCTAAAGAGCATGTGAGTTTTCCTAAACTCATAGATTAATCATATTTTTCCACTACAGTCTCTGGACATCAATTTGTTTCAACCGTTTTCTAATTACTAATAGGTTACAGGTATATGTGGTTAATTCATGGAAAAATAATGGGTTTATTTTGTACTCAGCCCCTTAATATTTATTTATTTATTCACAACTAGTCCTCAATTTACAACAGTTCATTTAATGACCGTTCCAGGTTACAACAGCACTAAAAAAAAGTGACTCGTGGGCGCACGCGTATGCGCAGTGCCAAAAATTCCAAAAAAATCCCCCCCCCAAAAGCCAAAAACAAGATGGTGGTGCATGCGCAGTGCCGGCAACTCAGCTTCTGCGCATGCGCAGAAGAAAATAAAAAGTAAAAAAAATCCCAACCCTCCCCCAAAAGATGGCGGCGTCCACGGACCGGCACTGACCGAACCGGCTCCGTGACGTCACCAGCGGGTTGCTACTGGTTCAGGCAAACCGTTCCGAACCAGGAGGAACCCACCTCTGGCCGTGGGCCACAGGTTGGGAACCTCTGTATTAGGCTGCAATGATGCCCTCTGTTTGACAATACCTTTTCGGTCATATGATACAGTACAGGAAGTCCTCGAGCTATGACTGTAGCCCAATAGGGTTGTAAATCGTGACTGTCATTATGAGAGGCACCTGCGTCATTGCCTCGTTTAACAACCTCCACCCTTGCTCTCCCTGATACAGTTATTTAGCAACCGTGTGGATTGTTAAGTGGCGAATGGAGTGCTTCAGGCTAAGGAAGGCCCTGAGAGGCCAAACAGAGTCTCAGGCTCACCTTCCCCAGACTCCCATCCCCTGAGACACCCCTTACTCTGCTTTTCACCCCTTGGGGTTCCCACAGACCTTCCTTCCCACCCAGCTACCAAGGGGAGCTCAGGCTGGCTGAAGTATGCGTGAATCGGCTGGAGCTTTGAAGCTGGGTCATAGTTAGTTGCTTTTGAAATGAGATGGGCGGCAAACACATCTAATAAATAAGTAAGTAAGTAAGTAAGTAAGTAAAGAAATAAATAAGTAAGTAGGTTGCGGTGTGTGTGTGTGTGTGTGTGTGTGTGTGTCTGTCTGTCTGTCTGTCTGTCTGTCATAATTTCACAATGGTTGCTAAGTACTAAGTTGAGGACTACCTGTACACATTTTAGTCAAGATATGAACTGGGGGGTCCTTGGTGCTTTCTGAGCTAGGTTGTTTTTCTTGCAGATGTTTCATTGCTAAACTAGGTAGTGCTAGTAAGGAGTGGGGTTTGCGGAGAGGAGGAGGAGAAGGAGGAGAAGGAGGAGGAGGAGGGGGGGAAGATTGTGTGATCCTTGGTGCTCTCTGAGCTTGGTTGTTTTCTTGCAGATGTTTCATTACCCAAACTAGGTAACTTCATCAGTGCTAGTAAGGAGTGGGGTTTTCAGAGAGGAGGAGGAGTTGGAGGAGGAGGAGGAGGGGGGGGAAAAAGATTGTGTGATCCTTGGTGCTCTCTGAGCTTGGTTATAGTACTAGTAAGGAGTGGGGTTTGCAGAGAGGAAGAGGAGGAGGAGGGGAAAGAATTGTGTGGTCCTTCGTGCTATTTGAGCTTGGTTGTTTTTCTTGCAGACGTTTCATTACTAAACTAGGTAACATCATCGGTGCTAGTAAGGAGTGGGGTTTGTGGAGAGGAGGAGGAGGAGGGTGAGGGGGGGGGGGGGGAGGGGGAGGAGGCGGCGGAGGAGGAGGAGGAGGAGGGGAAAGGATTGTGTGGTCCTTGGTGCTCTCTGAGCTTGGTTGCTTTTTTTGCAGACGTTTCATTACCCAAACTAAGTAACATCATCAGTGCTACTAAGGAGTAGGGTTTGCTCTCAATTTATATTCCAGAGGCTTGCCCTGTCAGAGTTGATGGGAGAGGTCTTGGAGGTTCTTCTGTTGGGCTCTTTACTTTTGGCTTGTTTGGCAGTTCCCTGATTGGGATATTGTTTACTTCTTGGTTGATATGAACTCCTACATGACAACAAACTTGGTTTATCACTTGCTACTCTTTGCTGCCACCAGTGGATTCCCACAATTCTATGCAGATAGTTTTTAAGCATCCTGGCACATGGTTGCAGAATCTATGCCTTCCCTTTGAGTGGGTGGCTAAAAAGCCATATTTATCCATTTAATTTCTCCACAAGGCTTGACTAGTTCTTAAAAATTTCGAATGAAATATTACCTGGAATTACTCAAAGGCTCACTGGCACTTAATCAAATTGAAACCCTTGAATATTCCTTTATTTACTGATTTTTTGTTGTTGTTAAAAAAAGGTTTACCAAAAGTATTGAGTAGTTGACAAATGATAGATTATCTGGGCTGCAGTTTTGATAAGGGACATTTGCTGTTGTAGCACAATAATTAGGAAAAGATTAATCTCAGGAAGGAAATTTAAGAAGTCATTTAACTACAGTTAAAAGGTTTAAAGGATCTGGAGGAGTTGTGAGGTTTTCTGGTCTGGTAGCAAAATTGCATGCATTTTAATGATGGTATTACTCTAGTCTAAAGGCTTTTCTCCTCCTCCAACTAATGTTTATCTTTTTTTTAAAGACTAAGTGATCTCCAAATTGGCATGTAAGGATGTTCATCTGGGATTTGAGTTTATTTGGAGTACACTTTTGTGATGGTGAAGGGTGGGATATTTGTTTGTTGGGACTCTGGAAAAAGTGTAGAGAAGAGCAACAAGAATGATTAGGGGGCTGGAGGCTAAAACATACAAAGAACGGTTACAGGAATTGGGTATGACTAGTCTAATGAAAAGAAGGACTAGGGAGGAGGATAGCAGTGTTCCAATATTTGAGAGGCTCCTATAAAAATGAGGGGGTTAAACTATTTTCCAAAGCACCAAAAGGCAAGAGAAGAAACAATGGATGGAAACTAACCAAAGAGAGAAGCAACTTATGACTAAGGAGAGATTTCCTAACAGTGAGAACAATCAACCAATGGAATAGCTTGCCTTCAGACGTTGTGGGTACTCCATCACTAGAGGCTTTTAAGAAGAGACCGGACAGCCATTTGTCTGAAATGTTATAGGGCATGGGTGTCAAACTCAAGGCCCCGGGGGGCCAGATCTGGCCCGCAGGGTGCTTAGATCTGGTCCGCAGGTCTGCCCTGGAAACAGCAAAGGACCAGCCCGCGGTGCCTCTGCCAGTGAAAATGGAGCTTGGGAGGGCTGCGTGTGGCCCTCCCGAGCTGTTTTTGCTGGCAGAGGGTTGCAAGAGGCCATCGCAGCCAAAAAACAGAGCTTGGGAGCCTGATTTCGCTGGCAAAGTGCTCTGGCCACCACAGGCACCCCCGACCCGAGTGATATTAAGCTAGCCACACCCACCCTGGCCACGCCCACCTGACCCCCCCAAGGTCAAACACAGCCCTGATGCGGCCCTCAATGAAATCGAGTTTAACACCCCTGTTATAGGGTCTACTACGTGAGCAGAGGGGGGGGGGTTTGGACTAGAAGACCTCCAAGGTCCATTCCAACTCTATTATTCTATGTTTCCACAAATAAAATGCACGTATGAAAATACAGTAGCCTTTAAAAATATATAACTGATAGCATCACAAAATATATAACAAAAAAAAAAAATCATCACATAGCTTTGGGTTCCAGTCAGGAACTTATCTGGACTTTAAGCTGAGAGCAGTTTCTCCCGCTGAAAAATTATGGATGTGTTTGGAATTGAAAACAGAGGAGAGACATGGAGCAAAGATAATAAATGTGCCCCATCTCACAGCTTGCTGCAAAATCTTGTGGCAGACTTAATCCTCGCAACATGTTTGCTTATCCCTCATGCTTTTTGTCTGTTACATGTCACTAACTCCTTAGCCATCTGTCCTTTTCTCACTCCCAGGTATCAGCCTATTCGAGCTCAGTGAACTAAAGAGTTTCCAATTTTTCAAGCCTTATGAGGAGATTCTAAGATGTTCTGAATCAATTTAGGAAAGCTGTTGATTTGATTGAAAGGACCAAAATTATAAGATGTAGACATTTATTTCCCCCAAATGGGAAATCCATCCCCAACTTTCATAGACTTCTGTGAATGCTGATGTCTTATATTTGTATGTGCAAACCATTCAAAAGAGACAATCAAAAAGCCAAAAAGGAAACAAAACAACCAAACCATCTCCTCATCAAAAATCAACACCTACATGAACAGAGATTAACAACAAGGATAACCCTAGACTGACTGTCAAGAAGTAAACAATACCCCAATCAAGGAATTATCAGCTCTGATAAACCAGTAAACAACGGCCTAATCAGGGAATCACCAAGAATACACCCACCAACACTAACAGGGCAAGCCATTGGTAATAAATACTCCTTTCTAGTACTGATGATGTTAGCTAGTTGGATATTGAAATGTCTGCAAGAAAATAACCAAGCTTAGGGAGTACCAAGGACCTCACAGTTCAATCCTGAGCTACAAATATTCTCTTCTATTGGTAATACTTATTGTTTGGTAACTCTTTGGCTATTTTGATTTTTATCGAGGGCTTTTCATAATATTTGTGGGAAATGGCATTTCACATAAAAACACATTATGGGATATACATACTTCTTCTTCTTCTTCTTCTTCTTCTTCTTCTTCTTCTTCTTCTTCTTCTTCTTCTTCTTCTTCTTCTTCTTCTTCTCCTTCTCCTTCTCCTTCTCCTTCTCCTTCTCCTCCTCCTCCTCCTCCTCCATCATCATCATCATCATCATCATCATCATCATCATCATCATCATCATCATCATCATCATCATCATCATCATCATCATCATCAGATTAGATTAACAGAGTTGGAAGGGACTTTGTAGGTCACCTAGTCCAACTCCCCGCCCAAGCAGGAGACCGTACACCACTTCTGACAAATGGCAATCCAATCTCTTCCTGAAAGCCTTCAGTGATGAAGCTCCCACAACTTCCGAAGGCAAGTTGTTCCATTGGTTGATTGTTCTGTCAGAAAGTTCCTCCTTATTTCTAGGTTGAATCTCTCCTTGGTCAGTTTCGATCCATTATTCCTTGTCTGGCCTTCAGGTGCCTTGGAAAATAGCTTGACCCCTTCCTCCTCCTCCTCTTCCTCTTCCTCTTCCTCCTCCTCCTCCTCCTCCTCCCCCCCCCCTCCTCCTCCTCCTCCGTAGTCTCAGAAGTGTGAAAGCTATTACAAAGCACGAGCGAGTGAATTTAATTCTCTGAGATTAAATGATAATCAATATAGGTGCAAATGTTTTGGAAAAGGGAGAGAGTCAAGTGCTTTTCAAAATATGAGCATGTTAGTGTGAAACACCCAGGAATATTTTTTAAATGAAAATATAGTAACAACAGCAATACTTTGGTGATTTAAAACCTGGAAGCTACGTCGGTGTGCTTTAACTTTCCCAGAGACTCTATTGTCTGAATTGTTCCCTTATTTTCAATTTGCAGTCCAAGCAACAACCAGAGCTATTTTCAATCGCTCCCAAGTCTCACCTGTGGACATTTTCCTGTCATCCTATTAAAATCTATAATGTCAGCCTTGTTGTGTTTTCAGGGGATGATGACAGGGACAAAGTACTTCTCCCATCACTTGAGTACAAAGGGCATAGAACAAGTACTGGAGGATGTATCGGAGCCCTGATGGGCAAGAGTGATCCATTATTGCCCTGAAGAAATTCACTAACAAGAGAAAAAGCTTCTGAACAGATTGAGGTGAAGAGTCGTGGAAGAACATGAAAGAATTCATGAGAAAGAATTCTCATGAATTGTTTCTCATGAAAGAATTCTCTGAGAAACAAAGCCAGCATGTAGGTTGGAGCATAAAGGCGATTAATTTGCATTTAAAACAAAACAAAACAACAACAAAATAAATGTAGAAAAAAAACCCTAAAATAATCTCACCAAGGAAACTGGTGCAACTGGAATGTTTTCAGACATGGATGCACATCCAGGTAAGAAGGCCAAGCAAAACATAGGAGAGGAACATTAGGACATGCTCCAGGGTTTAGGGAGTCCATGTTCCTCCAGATTCAATTCACAACAATATTACTAATATAAGCACCTGCGGTGATTCATTTAATGACTGTGGCAAGAAAAAAAAGTTTTACAAAACTTTTACAAAACCCTAGTAAGACCACACCTGGAGTACTGCAACCAATTTTGGTCACCATACTACAAAAAAAGATGTTGAGACTTTGGAAAAAGTTCAGAGAAGAGCAACTAAGACGATCAAAGGCCTGGAGACTAAACCATATGAAGAATGGCTGCAGGTTTTGGGTCTGGCTAGTCTGAAGAAAAGAAGAATTGGGGGTGAGTAGGGGTGAGGGCAGTATTCCAGTATTTGAGGGGCTGCCCCCCAAAAGAGGGGGGTCAAATTATTCTCCGAAGCACCAAAGAGCAGGACAAGAAACAATGGTTAGAAACTAATCAAAGAAAGAAACAATCTGGAATTAAGGAGAAACCTCCTAACAGTGAGGACAATTAATCAGTGGAAAAGCTTGCCTCCAGAAATCGTGGGTGCTTCATCACTGGAGGTTTTTAAGAAGAGACTGGACAGTCACTTGTCTGAGATGGTATAGGTTCTCCTGCTTGAGCAGGGGACTGGACTAGAAGACCTCCAAGGTCCCTTCCAGATTCTATTCTATTCTATTCTATTCTATTCTATTCTATTCTATTCTATTCTATTCTATTCTATTCTATTCTATTCTATTCTATTCTATTCTATTCTATTCTATTCTATTCTATTCTATTCTATTCTATTCTATTCTATTCTATTCTATTCTATTCTATTTCTATTCTATTCTATTCTAGTTGTAAAATGGGGCAAAACTCACTTAGCAACTGTCTCACTTAGCGACAGAAGTTTTGGGCTCAATTGCAGTCATAAGTCAAGGACTACCTGTAGTTCTCATACTGATAGCTATTTCAGATGGCTCTCCAGTCTGAAGTGAGTGTGGCTATGAAAACTACTCCAAGTTGTAATCTATAACATGGTACCTACTGTTATTCATTTAGAATAGAATAGAATTCTTTATTGGCCAAGTGTGATTGGACACACAAGTAATTTGTCTTTGGTGCATATGCTCTCAGTGTACATAAAAAGACAAGATACATTCGTCAAGAATCATAAGGTACAACACTTAATGATTGTCATAGGGTACAAGTAAGCAATCAGGAAACAATCAATATTAATATAAATCGTAAGGATACAAGCAACAAGTTACAGTCATACAGTCATAAGTGGGAGGAGATGGGTGATAGGAATGATGAGAAGACTAATAGAAGATTTGACAGTGTTGAGGGAATTATTTATTTTATTTATTTATTGATTTTTATTTATTTATATTGTCAAGCATGTATATGATTACAGATAAAGTATAAATATTAATTTGAGTATATAATAAGTACAAACATAGTTTGAGTACATATTTTTCGAGTACATATTTTTCGAATACATGGGGACTTTAGGACAGGGACGGTAGGCACGCTGGTGCACTTATGCACGCCCCTTACAGACCTCTTAGGAATGGGGTGAGGTCAATGGTAGTCAGTTTAAACTGTTCTTGTGTCTAGTTGTTCTGGTGTGCAGTGCTCTATAGCATCGTTTTGAGGGTAGGAGTTGAAACAATTTATGTCCAGGATGCGAGGGGTCAGTAAATATTTTCATGGCCCTCTTTATTGTGCTAAGATGACTCAGAAAAAAACCCTTTAAAGGACCTATTTTCACAAGGAAGAAAATAAATTGTTTCATATTTTGCATAAATCAAAAATAAAGGCAAAGGACACATTCTTTGCTAGAATGCATTAATTTACAGGTAGTCAATCAATCAATCAATCAGAATAGAACTGGAAGGGACCTTGGAAGTTTTCTAGTCCAACCTCCTGCTCAAGGAGGAGACTCTATACAATTTCAGACATGTAGCTGTCCAGTCTCTTCTTAAAGACCTCCAGTGATGGAGCACCCACAACTTCTGAAGGCAAGCCATTCCACTGATTAATTGTTCTCACTGTTAAAAAGTTTCTCCTTAATTCCAGGTTAGTCCTTGACTTACGACCACAATTGAGCCCCAAATTTTTGTTGCTAAGTGAAGCATTTGGTAAGTGAATTTTGTCCCATTTAACTCACACTGGTTAAGTGATTCACTGCAGTTGTTAAGTTAATAACGACTAACTCGTGAAGTGAATTTGGTTGTTAAGTGAACCTGGCTTCCCGATTGACTTTGCTTGTAAGAAGGTCACCAAAGGGGATCACGTGACCTCGGGACACTGCAACCGTCATAAATATGAGTCAGTTGCCAAGTGTCTGAATTTTAATCACATGACCATGGGGAGGCTGCAAAAGTCGTACCTGTGAAAAAGAGACTTAAGTCACTTTTTTCAGTGCTGTTATAATGTTGCATGGTCATTAAATAAACGGTTGTAAGTCGAGGACTACCAGTATTTCTGCTCCTTCACCCCAAAATAGATAAACAGGCTTCATTTTGCGGACTGCCCATACAGGAGACTCCTGGGAGATCTGATCAATCTCTTGAAATGTTCTGGCACTTGTAGCACGTTTTCTTATCATCAGCTAGGCAGATTATAGGGCAAAGAAAGCCAGACGAAATGAGAGTCAACAGCACCCTGAGTCTAAATAACACTTCCTCTAATCTATGGCAAGGAAGTCTTGCCTACACATTTCCCTTAGTTAGTAAGAAATAGGAGAGGATGGATACAGATTGTTGAAGGCATCTGTGTCTTTCCTTGGAGTGGTGCGGTGGCATAGTGGCACCTCACAATCAGGAGGCTGTGAGTTCGATCCTAGGTAGAGGCAGATATTTCTCTCTCTGGGCACAATGAGAATATATCTGCTGAAAAAAACTCCACATTGGCGACAGGAAGGGCATCCGGCCAGTAAACACTATGCTAAGCTCCATTCAGTTGCCCAGACTCAACCCTACCCTGCAAGGGATTATGGGGTCGTTAAAAGAAGATGATCTGTGTCTTTCCTTCCACCCAAATCCTTTAAAAGTTACATTTTGGGTTGGCTCTAGAAAAAGAGATCTGATTCACTCCAGGAAAATCGTTTGGCAGCAATGATGATGGCAAGGAGCAAAATATGTCAGCCAAACTTATTGAGAGCTGGCGAGTCAGAACAGACAAGCCGTTCAGGCATGGGCATCTAGCAGGCTTGGGATATGGGTGAGTGGTCCAGACTGGTGGAGAAGGTCACTGCTTGATGGCAGTGGAGTTGTTGGAAAAGGTTGGGAACACCGGTGATTGGCCCAGTCTGGCAGAAAAATCAGGGCAACCCAGAAAGATGGTGGCAGAGCTGGGAATGTGGCAACAGAGCCAAAAGAGCAGGAAAGGCCAGTGTTTGCAGTGCCAACACCAGCAGAAGTATCTTTATGGCAATGGCTAATAATCCTTCAGAACCAGTCGACTGTAGAAACCAGTCCCATCAGCACAGCCAGCCTGGATAGTGAGGATTGCTGGGACAGACTCCAGAGGAGAAAACAATAATAATGGAAAGGGATGAAAGGAGAAAGCTTGTTGTGGCTTGCCCCTGTCCCGTGCAGCTGCTCATGGATCCGGAAGAACAAGAACAGACCATAGGGTGGCAAGAGCAGTCTGTAGCTCCGGCACTGGAGTCCGAGACCGAAGAGGAAGCAGGGCCAGAGGACGATGCTCAATCAGGGCCTTCTGCACCTCCCCAGCAGGAGTTCAGTGACTCCAGTGAAGAGGAGGGGCCTCTGATTGATGCTAGGGCACACAGGGCAGCTAGCCGGCAAGAGTGGCTTTGCAGAAGGAGGTCTACTCACAGGTAACCCTGCAGGCAGAGGGGCCACGCCCTAAGCCTATATAAGGTTGACTCACAAAGGGCAATCTTGCTGGAAACAACAGATGTCTTTTACCTGGCTTCTGATTACTCTGTCGGTGATATCAGTTGGACGAACTCCAGTCCGGGCTCTCGGCCAATTCCAGCAAGTGAGGCAATTAAGGACTTCATAATCTGTTTGTTTTGAGGCCATTAAGGTCTTCATAATCTGTTTGTTTTGTTTTGTCTTTGAACTCCCGGCCAAAGTGTTTTGTGAATGATAACAAGCACTTTGGGAGAAACTCTGAACTTAAATGATCACTAAGCCTTGATTAGAGATAAAACCTACTTTGGTTTGGACAAGTGTGTGTGTGTGTCATTTCTGGGGGTTTGCAACGCTGGGTCACAACAAAGCTGAAGCTGAAGCAGAGCAATGGCATAAGCTTTAGATATTCTAGAATGGAGGATTGTAGCAATGCAATATACGGCCTTAATCTTAAAGTAGAGCAAGCAAGGAGGACGCAAGAAAAGAGTGAGGGCCACTCATAAAATACATAGCATTTAGAACATGAGATCTAAAGTCAACCTACATAGAATACATCAGGAGGTAGAAATAATAAAATCAAAAGAGTCAGTGTAGATCCAAAGAAACAAATTAAAAAACCAAACCAGTAGAATTATAGTAAGTAAACATAAAAATGAGGTCTGATTGAGTGCTAGCTGAAGTCTGACTGAGGTGAGTCAGAACTGAAGAAGCTTCTTGGATGAGAAGCGAAATGTCTTCAATGAAAAACAAAGAAGGTCCAATTGCCTCTTGAAAAAGCACTTTTTCAAAAATCAAGATGGCAGCTGTGGATTTTGTGAACGCATGTACATAAGGAAATAATTGGAGGTTTCATACCATGGTTGCAATGCTGGCACCGTGGTCTTTTTAACTCTGTTATGGTTATTCCTGAGTATGGGATACAGAAAACAATTGGCAAGAAGAATTGATGAGATTAGCAGGCAGCAGAATATAAAATGATGGAAGACAGGGCCATTCAGATGAAGAAAAATGTCTATAGCCTTTTTTTTTCTCAATAAAGGTACTTTTCCCTGTGAGCGTTGACATGAATGTGTCCTGTTTGGTCTTGCAACACCTCTGAAATTATGACAGTCTTGACTAAAGAGTTAGATCTCTCAGTGTGTAGTTTGGTAAATATTATACTAGATAATATTTGTTCCATCATCACTCAATGTGATTATCTGATCAATTATGGTCGTAAGTTGAGTTGGGCATCCAGTAAATCTAAATCCATAAATAAGTACATAAGTAGTAGGGATACAAAAGTGTAGGTAGCCCTCAACTTACAACAGTTCATTTAGTGACTGTTCAAAGTTACAAAGGCACTGAAAAAGTGACTTATAACCATTTTTCACACTTACGACCATTGCAGCATTCCCCATGGTCATGTGATCAGAATTTGGATGCTTGGCAACGGGCTCATATTTATGATGGATCGCAGTGTCCCGGGATCATGTGATCCCCTTTTGCGACCTTCTGACAAAGCAAAGTCAACGAGGGAGCCAGATTCACTTAACAACCATGTTACTAATTTAACAACTGCAGTGATTCAACTTAGCAGCTGTGGCGAGAAACATCGTAAAATGGGGCAAATCTCAATTAGCAAATGTTTCACTTAGCAACGTAAATTCTGGGCTCAACTGTGGTCGTTACTCGAGGCCTATCAATAGTCAACTCCAGATCCTGAATGGACAGGTGCCTCCCACCCCATTAGAAAAACAGTTCTGTCAAAGGAAAGAAATGTTTAAATACAGAAAAAGGATTTTAAAGTACAGGTTGCCCTAAAGTAGCAATCCTTCATTCTGTGTTGTTTTGCTATTACTTTGGAAAAACGCCAACATTCTCCTCTTTAGACACCAACATATTTTATCCCCGGTTTCCTCTCTAGAAAGCACTCAAGAGATACCCTTGGTGAGGTTTTTGAGATGTCTACTTTCCTGCACCCGGTGTCATTTGTCTAGGCATAATCTATATATACAAAGAAGAGTGTCTGCTTTCCCCACAGAGCTTTTTGTGTGTGTGTGTGTGTGTGTGTGTGTGTGTGTGTGTGTGTGTGTGTGTGTGTGTGATTAATCTGCTGTTGAGATTTCCAGAAGCAAAACCAGTGAAGCTTTTACAGGAACAAAATCTGAAAAATACAGAATCACTTGGCTAGAGGCAGGGATGTCTGCAGTGTGGGATCTCGCCGGGGGTAAGTGCAAAGTGGATGCAGACTGTGATTAAAGTTCCATCTATATGAATAGAATAGAATAGAATAGAATAGAATAGAATAGAATAGAATAGCAATAGCAATAGCAATAGCAATAGCAATAGCAATAACACTTAGACTTATATACCGCTTTACAGTGCTTTACAGCCCTCTCTAAGCGGTTCACAGAGTCAGCATATTGCCCCCAACAATCTGGGTCCTCATTTTACCCACCTCGGAAGGATGGAAGGCTGAGTCAACCTTGAGCCTGGTGAGATT